>GL876973.1:695855-723622 GCA_000193285.1 Magnaporthiopsis poae ATCC 64411 | reverse complement strand
AGGAGGCTGCCATGCTGATTCGCCGGATCGAGCGAGGCCGGGGGGATCGGGCTACGGGTGGATGTGTACCAGAGGGAGTGTGACTGTGTAGATGAGATTTGGAGGTCGTCAGCTTTTGGACGTCTCAGTGAAAGGGACTCGGGGTTTCAATGGGGTCGGAGGAGCAACGCACGTCATGCGGTGTCAGGTCCGGGAGTATGGAAAACATGGTGAAGATCGCTTTGCTGTACACCGCTCAACGGCGCCCGCCCGCATCTCTGCGCAATGGGACAGATCAGCCCCCCCTGAATTATCAAACCAGGAGCTCGGTCGCGAGTTGGCGGTCCCTGGGGTGTCGCGAAAAGCACTTTGACTGTTTGAATCTTGACGTCCACGGCGGGGGTCATGGAAGTTTGAAGCGCGGCGCTCGACGCGGTGGAGTATCAACTGTGGATGGAAGCTTTAGGCGAATTGACCCTTCCTTTCTCCAGTGCCTGATTCGGAAACGCGCGTTTTGGTGGGCCCACACGCAACCGGGAACTCATGTAAGCGCAGAGCGCGCTTGCCCTCTCTGGAGCTAATGCAGGAGCTCCCGACACGGCGGACAGACCCAACCCTAATCTTTCTGGCTGCTGACAGGATCGCATCCATGTCGGAAATATAGGTGCGGGCTAGAACGGCCGACGTCCATCTCGCATATAAGTCGGGTCTCCGAACCCGGCGTCCTGGGTGTCAGCCCTCCAACCCAGGATCTAGGTAGCCTCCCCAAGTCGTCTCGCAGCGACGAAGGATGGTGGGACGGATGCAACGACAGCAGAGCCTCGCGCAGCATCGGTAACGAGCTCTGACTGTGTATGATGTGATATGTGCTTCCTTTGTACCGTTCGTCTGAGCTTTTCACGAAAATGAATCGTACCCAGCGAACCGTTTCCCACCAACGTTGGGGTCTCATTGCCGAATTCTTCACGGCCTTGTTCTAGCGCTAACCCCTGTGCGGGGATGATCTGGGCGTGGGGTTAGCTGGAGACTGCGTGTGCTGTCGCAATTACACTTAGGCAATACCTAAGTTTTTCAGTGTAAAGCCTTGCGCTTTTTTTTTTTTTCCTCCCACTCTCTAGCAGGCGCGGGCACATCTCTCCACCGAACAGGGGGCTTTGTTAGCCCGGAAGCCGCATCGGGAGTTTTCGGAACAGCAGTTTTCGTTGCATCTCAAACGACCATCAGTCGTGTAACGCCGAACTGGCGAGGCCGAAGTCGCGCGAGCCCCCATCCTCATTGCGCCTCCTCCTCCACCTTCGGACCTTGGTTCGGCGAAATGGTAGCTCCCATAAAGCTGACCCCGTCTTAGCGCTGGAAGTGAATTCTTGGCTCTTTTCGGGAGAACCTCCCAGGCGGTGGAGCGCCGACTCTGAGGCGGAATCCACCGGGATCTAGCAAGCACTCGAAGAGTATGTGGCCGCCTGCTCTCGTCAAACGTCCCGCTAATTCTGGAGAGCCTCCTGCCCGTTTGATTTTCGTAAATAGACTTCGATACCTTGCGCATGAAAATTCTTGCTCGCCGTGGTCACCCACGCCTGGGTGTGGCCCATGGCGGAGACGGGCAAGCACACATTTGGGCCGAACATCCGCCCCGCCGGTAAGGCGACGCAAGCAAACTTGGCAGTATTTAATGGCTGTCGTCTTCTGGCGCCGACTGGGATGGATATGCCGGTTTAGGTATTTGCCTTAAAGGCGATTGGACACCCGCTTTCATGATTGATGTTTGTTCGTATGAGTCCCGTACAGATGGGTCTGCTCCTTCCATCGGGGATGGGGATGAGGGGGTTTTTTCGGTTATTTGGACAGTTACAAACAATATGTCTGTGGGACCCTCGTCCTCCTCTGCTCCCTTCTCACACCAAGGCTGAAGCTATGGGCTAGGCACTGACACGTGCGCTTCGGAACTCAATCGGAATCTTTGCTGCCGTAGAGTTATGATTCGCACACGCTCTCCTGCCAAGGACGGACGTCATCAAATAATCTAGCAAATAATAATCCAGGGTGCTCTTGGCAAATATCGATGAAGCTGTGACGTGGACATGCCGCCCGCTTCCCCGTCTCCCTGTCAGTAAGCGAATAGAGCATCCCATGATATGTTCGCCATCATCGCGACATGCGGCCGGCCGCCCACCCGCTTTGCCGGGCCACAAACCTCGCAGGAACCGAACTAGGGATGGGCTAGGTGAAAAGTAGAGTAGATCCTTTCTTTATTTCCACCTCGCTGATCGAAGAGGGGTTTCCGAGGAGGGAACTTTCTCTCTTGCTTTTCGCCTTGGACGACGTATTGACTCACCAACCAAAGATAAGGCTTGAGATCTGCACCGCGGCCTCTGATTGGCCTGTCTGGCAAGGACAAGGGTCGATGTCAAATCCGTTAGCAACCCTGAAATGGTGCAAAAGGTGTGGTGGAGTTCCGAGAGAGCGAGATGGTGCGGGATATGCAACGCGTCGGTCGGGCGCATTTAGCCCTGGCCTGGTTCGATTTTGTGATGGCTGCAGCCTGTCTTGCAGTTGCAGATGGGGATTTGCTCGGCACGACATTGGGTGGGCGTGGATTTGGGGGTCATTCGCGGGTAGCCTATGGAAGAGGCTGGGCTAGCACCACTGGGTGTGTGATACATCGCCATACGACTGAGGCCTATGAAGTCTAAGGGAAGCCATTCAGATGCTGGAGGTACGGTTTTTATTGATAACAGAGTTTGATGCAAGGCCAAAAATGCTGTCACATTTTCCGCAACTTTGGCCTCGTACTGAAGAGCGGTGTTGGAGCCTCATTTTCAGCATCCAATTGCCATCCCGATCTTACCCCTCGTGCCTCCTCTCCCAAAAGAATCACCCGCAATGCGACATCGGAGGCGCATGTGCTGGGGCTTTGAAAACGCCCGCGTTTGATTGGCGCTCGTCGGAGCTTGACATCCCGCCAACTTTTTTTTTTTTCACCCCGCGCAGCACACACCACACCCCGGCTAACGAACAGGGATTTCAGGACCCCTGTCATGCGGGCAACGCACCGACATGGGCACCCCTGTCGCCTCTTACAGCTGGATGTGGGGTGTGTGCACGTCGACGGCTTATTGATGGCCGACCATCCAGCGAATTTCTCTTACAAGACAAATACTCGTCTTCACATCTTCGGGCAGCCATTGCCGGCACCCACTGGCCTCGCCATGGTATGGGGGCTGCTGGCAGTCTGCATGCATACGCGCAGGTGCCACAAACCTAGGCGACCTACCGGAAGAGCCAAATCAGCAACCATTAAATACCATGCATGGCAAAGGCTGCATCATCTCGCCGCAACCGGCCAGGAGAGACTCCAGATTCAACCCGGTTTCTGCCGCCGACAGCCGATACGTGAGATCTGTCACTTGGCATGTTGCACACAAGGCAAAGTCGGTGTGCAGAGGAAAAACTGGCAGCTATGTGCCTGCCTTCAAGCTGCTCTGATGTGTGAACTGTTGGATGTGTCAAGAATCCGGGCAGGGACGGGTACGTAAAAATGACAAATGGGTCAAACAGGCCACATCCAAGGAGGGAGCCAGGCAAACAGTTCAGAGCCTGCCGTCTCTGGGTTCCTCTCTGCGTTACAAGCCACAACCCGTACTACTAGCAGCGGCTCTCTGGTTGACCGGCGTACCGGCTGGGAAAGATGGAATTTCATGTGGCACAACGAATGGCGCGTCGCATATAGCCAATCAGGCGGGAAAGGCTACGTGCACCGTGACAATTATGATATGGTACTGCACATCCTTCCGTGGGACGGCATGGCCTTGTCGAAGCATGCGCTGATAATGGCCCATTTGGGTGGTGTGAGGACGAAATAGAGCCGTACGATATTTCTCCATCGTCCAACCGCTGCTGGCAGTGGGCGTGCCTCACAAGCCCCTGAACTGCCTGTGAACGCCTGAGGAGGCAAAATAGACGACTGGAAGTGTCTACCTAACTGGTAAACGACGACAAACTACAACGGCGTGTTAAAGTTTTGTCATTTGGAGTATCCCGAAGCCGGAGGTGAGGGTTCTTTACAGCCAGCCGAAGCTTGAGGTCGGGAGGCGTGATGTGTGCTGTTTGACGGTGGTGGGACCACGCCCCCAAACCGCCCACCCCATTGCCCGCTGCAGAGATCTGCCCCCACCAGCACCCCACTTCCCAGATGAGCTTCGCCCATGGCGCTTTTGCTCTTCCGTGGCCGGCCAAAATTCCACTCTGCTCTTTCTCCGTCTTGTTGCTGCCCTTATTCTTGGCTCGCTCGTTACGTCCATCCCTGGACCCTGCTCCCTTTGGCCCGTTCACCTCAGCGCTCCACTGGCCTCCATCCGACATCCCCTCCGAGTCGGGCGATTTTCCAAACCACTCGACTAGACTGGCCCGGGCAGAGCAGCTTGGCCAGGCCACCCGGGTCTTTCATAAACCCTCTCGCTCCCCCTCCATCCCTCCGGAGCACACCCGTTCTCTTTCTCTCCTACCTTTCACGCACCCGCGACTGCCTCGACTGCACGGACGTCTTGACTCCTGGCTCCGTCCCATCAGGGACCCATCGTTTGCGACAGCATCGTCAAGAGACACTAGAGACATCTATCGAAGACGGAAGCGAAGCCCTGCAAGCCATCGGCTGGCGACGGTGAAGCACGGTTACGACCGCCATAGGACTAAGCAGGTAAGTCAAGTCTAGCCAGACCTGGAGTTTTTGCTACCCCACGGCCCCTGCGACTGTCACTTTACTCCTATCGCCGACGACTGCGAACACACAACTTGGTCCCCAAAGACGGGTGTGGTGCAAGTGTACGGGAAGATGTCTCGGGCACGGATCAGCATATTTTGTTTTGCCCTCTGCAGTCCCCCCCCCTTTTTTTTTTTTTTTTTTTTTTTGTTTTTCTTCATGTGCTCGAGCCGGTGGAGCGACAGCCCACTTCGTGGGCTATCAAGCACCACCGGCCTGGTGGCTGCACGCACACACATGCGCCAATGCGACGTCATCTTTCTGCCAGCGGCGAACCCTGGCAACGGGGTCATCATCCATCCCTGCGAGCTTGATCTCCAGCCATCGAGCCCCGGAAAGCGACACGGGCTAGGGAACCTCGAGGCGGGCGCTGTGGCACAAATTCAAGCTAGAAAAGAAAACCAAGAGGGAAACAAAATGAGAGGACTGTTGCTGCAGACAGCGGGCATGTCTTCAGGGACACAAGGACGGACGGAGCGAGTTGAGCCCTTGGCCCTGAAACCCGACGGCGAGCAGCCGGCCAACGACAGAAGCCTGTTGCAGTAGGCTGGAACCTTGTCTAAACCACCAAGGCGACATGGACCCTGCCAAAAACTCTGGCATTACCCCGCCCGCCTATCGCCCGGCTCATCATCCCGCTCCCCACCTGCGGCGACCGAGCGCACCCACCAACTCGCTTCGCTAGCCTAGGCTCCGGGCAGGCAGCCTGCGGGAACACGACAGATGGAGGGGAAGACTTCTCGTTGCAGCTGCGAGATAGAGCCCCAGTTCTCCCTATCGCCCTATCAGGACGCTAAATCCAAGCCGCATGCTGGGTGCATCGAAGACCGTCCTCATTGGACGCCGTCGTATCAAATCCCACGCACCGCGCTCCAGCGCTTTTCGTTCGCCAAGAGGGCTTGACGTTATGTGCGCGTGAAGGTGCTTCGGGTTAGCGACGGACCCGGCAGAGGCTGATTTCGCAAGCGGAGAGAAGGCGGACAGCGGGAGTTGATTGTCGCAGCACAATTGGCTGACCCCTATCTCGTCGCCGCTTGTTGTATATGTGCTGCTGCGCCGTTGGCGTCTTCTGCTGGAACCTCCACGGAGTTATAAACCGTCGTTGGCCTGCAATCCCTTCGGACCGTCCTTTGCTCTTTTTCGAGTCGCTCTTATGGAAATTTCACCCTGAATCACTATTCGCCACTCGACCACTTGCATGAGCTTTTCATGCGAATCTCGGCCGGAAAAACACAATCACGCCGTCGGCGTATGCTGCGAGCGTGCTGCCACAAGCTTCCCACAACCCGGAAACCCCCCAATTGGCCGGCGCTTCCTGTCCAAGGATTGTCTACAGTGCCGTGGTTATTCCTCGTCTTTTGACCTGGGACACCCTGGCCTGCGACCTGGAGATCGGACGGGAGAGCAGCGGACGGGACGCATCCTCAGCCTGCCCATTCTTGACACACCCCCTTCAAGACACTCAACACTCCTCAACAGCTTCTTTGCCGCGGCTATTGCTGCCGAAGCTAGTCTTCGTCACCCCGCATCCGCTACGCATCTTCGATCACGTCCCACTTGGCTGTCGTTTTTATTGGCACTGCACTCCTCGTTCTTTTCTATTCTATTCACCCCCTTTTTTGCTGTCTTGGCGAATTGTCTCCCGAAATACACAAACACTCTATAGTCACTAACAAACCTCTCCAGAAGCGGCGATCACGTCGCTATCCATCCGCTCCCCGCATATTATAGACAAGCTTGAGTACCCGACCTTGGACCTGCGGCCCGAACGTCGCCTTTCTCCGGACTCGTGACAGCTCGCCTAGCATGGGCCTGACGGCGGAGTTCGACGATCGACAAACACACATCGAGGCCGAGTCCACGGAATACCACCCCTATGAATACCAGTCGGAGAACAACTCTTCCTGGGCGGGTGCCCTTCCGGTGAAGCAGTGCGTGACCCCTTTCTTTCCCGGCCTTGGCTTGATAGCAGATGTCATTTTCAAGTCGGCGTTCAGATTAGAAACAAAGCCGCTGACTCAATTTCGCACAGGGGCTTGTACGATCCTGATCTCGAGAAGGATGCCTGCGGTGTTGGCTTTGCTTGGTAAGGTTGCAAATGAGGAGACTCCGTGTCTCTCCTCCATCCCCTCTGGGTTTCGACTAACCATGTGATACAGCCACATCAAGGGCAAGCCGAGTCACAAGATCGTTAGCGATGGTGAGTTTCTATCTGCTCCTGAGGCACTCCCCATCCGAGTAGGTAATCTGTTTGATTGCTGACCGGCTCATCATCTCCCAGCCCGCAACTTGCTGTGCAACATGACCCATCGGGGTGCCGTTGGGTCTGATGCTCGAGATGGCGATGGCGCTGGTGTCATGACCTCGATCCCGCACAAATTCTTTATCAAGAACTTTGAGCGCGAGGTGGATGTCAAGCTGCCCCCTCTGGGCCAGTACGCTGTTGGAAACCTGTTCTTTAAGCCTGACGCGGAGACTCTGCAGGAGTCCAAGCGGCAGTTGGAAGAAATTGCCGAGACACTTGGCCTTCGGGTCCTGGGATGGCGAGAGCCTCCCGTGGACTCGAGCCTCCTTGGGCCCGCCGCGAAGTCGAGGGAGCCCGTTATTATGCAACCTTTCGTGGTGCTTGCGTCAGCTTATGGTCCCGGAAATGCCCCTGAGACGACCGACCCCCAGGAGTTCGACGACAGGCTGTTTGAGAGACAGCTGTACGTCCTGCGGAAGCGGGCTACGCACACCGTCGGCCTCCACAATTGGTTCTACATCTGCTCCTTGTCGAACAAGAACATTGTCTACAAGGGCCAGCTAGCTCCTGTCCAGGTCTACCAGTATTATCATGATTTGGTCAATGCCGACTACGAGGCGCACTTTGCGCTGGTGCACTCGCGCTTCTCCACCAACACTTTCCCGTCTTGGGACCGCGCTCAGCCTCTTCGCTGGGCTGCTCACAACGGTAAGTCGCCGCCGCCGCCGCCCCAGAGCCTAGGGCTCGCCGAGGCTCCGCCCACCCGTCGCACATGCGAGCTGCGGACGTCGCAAGTAAGTTTTGTGTTTCTGAGATTCTTGATGTCTAATGTGCATGGTGTATACGTACAGGTGAAATCAACACTCTCCGTGGCAATAAGAACTGGATGCGTGCCCGCGAGGGAGTCATGCAGTCTGGCATTTTCGGTGATGAGCTCGAGTTGCTTTACCCCGTCGTCGAGGATGGCGGTTCCGACTCGGCCGCCTTCGACAACGTGCTCGAGCTTCTGACCATCAACGGCGTCCTGTCTCTCCCCGAAGCAGTCATGCTCATGGTTCCCGAGGCTTGGCAGGGCAACAACCAGATGGATCCCAAGAAGGCAGCATTCTACGAGTGGGCTGCGTGCCAGATGGAGCCCTGGGACGGCCCGGCCCTGTTCACTTTTGCTGACGGCCGCTTCTGCGGCGCCAACCTCGACCGTAACGGCCTGAGGCCCTGCCGGTTCTACGTCATGGACGATGACCGCATCATCTGCGCATCCGAGGTCGGCACCATGCCCATCGAGCCCGAGAGCGTCATCCAGAAGGGTCGTCTTCAGCCCGGCCGCATGCTCCTCGTCGACACCGTCGCCGGGCGCATCATTGATGACAGCGAGCTCAAGGCCACCGTTGCGAACCGCCAGGACTTCCGCGGGTGGTTGGACAAGGAGCTTGTCACGCTGCCGAACGTGCTGGACACGCTCGTACAGGACAAGTCGATCGAGCTGGAAGCCAAGCCTGACGCCGTCCCGATCCAGGACGACAAGTTGCTGCACGCGTTTGGCTACACTTTCGAGCAGGTCAGCCTGCTGCTTGCCCCTATGGCCCAGGATGAAAAAGAGGCTCTCGGGTCCATGGGCAACGACTCTCCACTCGCTTGCTTGTCCCAGGCACCCCGTCTACTCTACGAGTACTTCAGGCAGCTCTTCGCCCAGGTTACTAACCCGCCTATTGACCCCATCCGCGAGTCCATCGTCATGTCTTTGGAGTGCTACGTTGGCCCACAGGGCAACCTGCTCGAGATGGACCCATCGCAGTGCGGCCGTCTGCTGTTGCCCAGCCCCATTCTTTCGATTCCTGAGTTCAACGCGCTCAAGAACATGACCAAGCTCCGCCCTGAATGGACTGTCAAGACCATTGACATCACGTTCCCCAAGAAGGAGGGCGTTGATGGTTACCTGAAGCACCTCGACTACATTTGCAACGAGACCACGTCTGCCATTGAGAATAGGGATCGCATCATCGTGCTCTCGGACCGCAACACCTCGGCCGACCGCGTCGCCGTCTCGGCCCTGCTGGCCTCGGCTATGGTTCACCACCACCTTGTCAGCAACAAGTGGCGGTCCATGGCTGCCATTGTTGTCGAGACGGCCGAGGCCCGCGAGGTTCACCACATGTGTGTCCTCCTGGGCTACGGTGCTGATGCCATCAACCCCTACCTGGCCATGGAATGCATCCTGAAGCTCAACCGTGAGAAGCTCATCAAGAAGAAGATCACTGACGAGATGCTGATCCACAACTACAAGCACTCCTGCGATGGCGGCATTCTCAAGGTCATGAGCAAGATGGGCATTTCTACCCTGGCCAGCTACAAGGGCGCCCAGATCTTCGAGGCTCTCGGTGTCGACGACACCGTGGTTGAGCGCTGCTTCAAGGGAACCGCCTCGCGCATCAAGGGTGTGACCTTTGAAATCATCGCCCAGGACGCTTTCCGCTTCCATGAGCGTGGTTTCCCCTCGCGCTACACCGTTGGCGTTTCTGGCCTGACAGAGTCCGGCGAATACCACTGGCGTGATGGCGGCGAGGCTCACATCAACGACCCGACGGCCATTGCAAACATCCAAGATGCCGTCCGCAACAAGAACGACAAGTCGTACGAGGCCTACTCGAGGACAGAGTATGAGCAGATCAAGGCCTGCACGCTCCGCGGCATGCTCGACTTCAAGTTCGAGGAGTGCACCCCAGTGCCTATCGACCAGGTTGAGCCCTGGACCGAGATTGTGCGTCGCTTCTGCACGGGCGCCATGTCGTACGGCTCCATCTCGATGGAGTCGCACTCGACCCTGGCCGTGGCCATGAACCGACTGGGCGGCAAGTCCAACACGGGTGAGGGCGGCGAGGATCCCGAGCGGTCGCAGGTCATGTCCAATGGCGACACCATGCGGTCCGCCATCAAGCAGGTGGCGTCGGGCCGTTTCGGCGTCACCTCTGCCTATCTTGCCGACTCTGACGAGCTCCAGATCAAGATGGCACAGGGCGCCAAGCCCGGCGAGGGTGGCGAGCTGCCCGGTCACAAGGTGTCCAAGTCGATCGCTCGGACGCGGCACTCGACCCCCGGAGTCGGCCTGATCTCGCCCCCGCCGCACCACGACATCTACTCCATCGAGGACCTGAAGCAGCTGATCTACGACCTCAAGTGCTCCAGCCCGCGCTCCCGCGTCTCAGTCAAGCTCGTCTCCGAGACGGGCGTCGGCATCGTCGCCTCGGGCGTGGCCAAGGCCAAGGCCGACCACATCCTCATCTCGGGCCACGACGGCGGCACGGGCGCCTCGCGCTGGACCGGTATCAAGTACGCCGGCCTCCCCTGGGAGCTCGGCCTGGCCGAGACGCACCAGACGTTGGTGCTGAATGATCTCCGTGGCCGTGTCGTTGTGCAGACGGATGGCCAGGTCCGCACCGGCCGTGATGTCGCCATCGCCTGCCTGCTTGGCGCAGAGGAATGGGGGTTTGCTACCACCCCTCTGATCGCCATGGGCTGCATCTTTATGAGGAAATGTCATGTTCGTACCCCCCATTTCCCCTTTCCTCCCTTTTTCACTCTCCCTACCTCTTTCTTTCCCAAAACGAATGTTGTCAACTAACAAGGGCCGCCTTCTTATAGTTGAACACATGCCCCGTGGGTATTGCCACCCAGGACCCCGAGCTGCGGAAGAAGTTCAAGGGCACGCCAGAGCATGTCATCAACTTCTTCTACTACATCGCCAATGAGCTGCGTGCCATCATGGCCAAGCTCGGCTTCCGCACCATTAATGAGATGGTCGGGCACGCCGAGATGCTCAGGGTCCGTGATGACCTGCGCACGAACAAGACGGAGAACATCGATCTCTCCCTGATCCTGACGCCCGCGCATAAGCTGCGGCCTGGCGTCGCC
Source organism: Magnaporthiopsis poae ATCC 64411 (assembly GCA_000193285.1). Taxonomy (NCBI): domain Eukaryota; kingdom Fungi; phylum Ascomycota; class Sordariomycetes; order Magnaporthales; family Magnaporthaceae; genus Magnaporthiopsis; species Magnaporthiopsis poae. The sequence goes on along the minus strand of GL876973.1, from coordinate 712,733 downwards.
ACCTTCAACGTTCGCAAGCAGGACCACAGGCTCTACGTCCGCCTCGACAACAAGCTCATCTCCGAGTCCGAGCTGACCCTTGACAAGGGCCTGCCGTCTCGCATCGAGTGCGATGTGGTCAACACCGATCGTGCGATGGGCACGTCTCTGTCCTACCACATCTCCAAGCGCTACGGCGAGGCCGGCTTGCCTATGGACACTGTACACGTCAACATCAAGGGCTCGGCTGGCCAGTCGTTCGGTGCCTTCTTGGCGCCCGGTGTTACTCTCGAGCTGGAGGGTGACTCGAACGACTACGTGGGCAAGGGCCTGTCTGGCGGCAGGCTCATCATCTATCCGCCTCGCTCTGCTGTCTTCAAGGCCGAGGAGAATGTCATTATCGGCAACACCTGCCTGTACGGAGCCACTAGTGGTACCTGCTACTTCCGTGGTGTCGCCGCCGAGCGCTTTGCCGTGCGCAACTCGGGAGCCACTGCTGTTGTCGAGGGTGTTGGTGACCACGGCTGCGAGTACATGACTGGTGTTGCGTTGTAATGCTGGGCAACACTGGCCAGTAACTTCGCGAGCCCGGTATGTCTGGTGGTATTGCGTACGTGCTTCGACATTCACCACGACTTCATGTCCAAGCTCAACATGGAGATGGTTGAAGCCTCAGGCCTGGAGGATCCCGAGGAGATCGCCTATGTGCGCGGCCTCATCGAGGATCACCACCATTACACCGGCTCGGAGCTGGCGGCCCGCATCCTCGTGGACTTCAACCGCGCCCTGCCCCGCTTCGTCAAGGTTCTCCCTGTTGACTACAAGCGCGTGCTCCAGGAGGAGGCTGCCAGGGTGGCCGAGGCCAAGCGCGCCGAGTACAGCCTCCCCATTGTCTCGGGTGTGGCCAGCAAGGACAAGCACGAGAAGCCGGCCAAGCTGCAGGACATTGAGGAGACGGTCAATGATGCGGCCGCCGACAAGAAGAAGGCCCTCGTCCTGGACAAGACCAAGGGCTTCATGAAGTACGGCCGGCGCAACGAGAAGTACCGCAGCGCCAAGACGCGGACCAAAGACTGGGCCGAGATCTCGAGCCGCCTGGACGAGGACGAGCTCAAGTACCAGACGGCGCGCTGCATGGACTGCGGTGTCCCCTTCTGCCAGTCCGACACGGGCTGCCCCATCTCCAACATTATCCCCAAGTGGAACGAATTGGTCTTCCGGTAGGTCTTTTCCCTTTCCCCTTATCCCCCTTTGGACCAGTCGATTTTTCTAACATGTATCTATTACGAAAATTCAGAAACCAGTGGAAGGACGCCCTCAGTCGTCTTTTGATGACAAATAATTTCCCCGAGTTCACGGGACGCGTCTGTCCGGCTCCTTGCGAAGGCGCCTGCGTTCTCGGCATCAACGAGGAGCCTGTTGGCATCAAGTCAATCGAATGCGCCATCATCGACCGCGGTTTCGAGAAGGGATGGATGGTTCCCCAGCCGCCCAAGGTCCGCACGGGCAAGAAGGTGGCCATCATCGGCTCTGGCCCCGCCGGCCTGGCTGCTGCCGACCAGCTCAACAAGGCCGGTCACCTGGTCACGGTGTACGAGCGCGCGGACCGGCTTGGTGGCCTGCTCATGTATGGTATCCCCAACATGAAGCTCGACAAGCGCATCGTCAAGCGGCGGACAGACTTTATGGAGGCCGAGGGCATCGTGTTCAAGACGGGCGTCGACGTCGGCAAGGACGTGGCTCTCCGGGTCCTCCGGTCCATGAACGACGCCGTCATCATTTGCACGGGTGCCACGGTCGCGCGTGACCTGCCAATCAAAGGCCGCAGCCTCGACGGCGTCCACTTCGCCATGGAGTTCTTGCACAAGAACACCAAATCCCTCCTCGACTCGGAGCTCGCCGACAACGCGTACATCTCGGCCAAGGACAAGAACGTCGTGGTCATTGGCGGTGGCGACACGGGCAACGACTGTATCGGCACCTCTGTGCGGCACGGCGCCAAGTCGGTCATCAACTTCGAGCTGCTGCCGCAGCCGCCGCCGGAGCGGGCCAACGACAACCCGTGGCCGCAGTGGCCGCGCATCTACCGGGTCGACTACGGCCACTCGGAGGTGCGGCAGCACCAGGGCAAGGACCCGCGCGAATTCTGCATCATGTCGGAGGAGTTTGTCGACGACGGCGAGGGCAAGGTCAAGGGCATCAACACGGTCCGGGTCGAGTGGACCAAGTCGGCCTCGGGCGGCTGGGACATGAAGAAGGTCGAGGGCTCGCAGGAGTTCTTCCCCGCCGACCTGGTGCTGCTGTCCATGGGCTTCCTGGGCCCCGAGGCGCGCGTGCTCGGCGACGAGATCGAGAAGGACGCGCGCAAGAACGTCAAGACCCCGCCGGGCAAGTACTGCACCAACGTCGACGGCGTCTTTGCCGCCGGGGACTGCCGTCGTGGCCAGTCTCTGATTGTCTGGTATGCTTTTTTCATGTTTGTTTCTGCTTGATGTTTTTGATTAAAGATGCTAACGTCGATGGAAATTTTGCAGGGGCATTAATGAGGGCAGGCAGGCAGCCCGTGAGGTCGACCTGTACCTGGAGAAGTGCACCAGCCTCCCCGTGACGGGCGGCATCATCAAGCGCACGGCTCAGGAGATCTTTAGCGTCGTCCCACCTGTTTCCGCCTAGGGAGAGCGAGCTTGCCCCTTCTTTTTTGTTCTTTTCTCTTTTTTTTTTCTTTTTTCCTTCTCCCCTTTCTCTCCTCCCTTTTCTTCTCTTTTTTTTTTTTCTTCTTTTTTCTTCTGTTCTCCAGGACGTACCTGGCGCAGTTGTTGTTGTTTCGGCGAAGCCGTCGTGGACAGTTTGTTTCTTTGGTCGTCGAACTGTTTTTCTCTCCAATTTGATGATACCAAAGTGGACCAAGTTTAGGTGGTCGAAATAAAAAGAAATAACATGGAATTCACGAACGAACGATATATAGAATGATGCCAACCTTGCGGCAAGGTGGGTTGCAGTCTTGCTGACGAAAGCAGCATGCGGAGTGCATCTTGCCCTACCACCAGAAGAAAATGGCTGGGTTGTCCGATTGCGTAGATATTACTCATAACCCCCGGCTGGTAGGGTCCTTTTTCTCTGGCTTTGGCGGTACTCTACTTCTGGCTAGGTAGGTTTGAGATCGTGCTACTCTTGTGGGCAGTGAAAGGGTGTACTCTACAGTCTGTATAGAGTCGTCGCCGGTGTGTAAACGAAGCTATTTTCGGCCTTGGTGATGCTTTCATAGGTATCGTCGTCCGACGGAGGTAAAGGCGTGCGTTTTACTAGGAGCTATTTGAGAGCACCCGGTGGCGGAAAGATTAAACAGTAAATTCGTGTCCTTTCTTTGACCGGAAGGCCCAATACAGCTCATCAAATCAGGTAACGTCGTCAAGTTCCGGTTCTTCGTTGGCCACTATCCAATCATCACACAAACCGAGCTCGCGAACTTGTCGTCCTCCCTAGCCTGGCAAGGCTCCAGTCGCCAAACACGTAGCTCCAGGTTTCCTGTGGATATTCAATGTGATGCTCGTTCGGTCCCGGAGAGCTGTTGGTCATGGCGAAGTACCCAATCCTCCGGAAGAAGCGGTGCTCATCCTTGGCCTGTGAGCGCTCCTTCTGCTGCTCCTTGATCACCAGGCCATGCATCCCTCGTGCCTTGAAATAAACAAAGGGGAAGAAGAAATAGCCACTCGTGCTCCCGTTAGAGGTTTCACACTGTGTCCCCATCTCCTCGAGCTCCTCGTCGCAGTCGCACAAGATCGAAGCGAGTCTTGCAGTCCTTTCGCCGTCGGCAGGGATCAAGGGGCCAGCCAGGCATGTCCTCATGGGTGTAAACTGGGGGTTGGGTGCCAAAGGAACTGGGACGGCGGTAACATGTAATGTCGCTGTCTCGCGCGTCCGAGGCCACCCGAACTGGTCGAGGTTCTCGATGTCTGGTGGAGTAGCCAGTCGGACAATGGAGTAGTAGGGTGCCGTGAAAACTTCATAGCGAAACTGAGTTTGGACAGCTAATCCACGACCATATTGGGACAATAACACCTCCAGACCCTGGCGTAGTTTTGTCACCAATGCCGTCCTCGGTGGAGGTCCGCCGCCGAGAGTCGAGACTGTTCTGACGTCGCCATAACAGCTGGGCTACGAAATCGTAGCCGGCGCGGGTCGGGTTTTGCGGCATGTACCAGAGTCCCGCGCAGTAAGCGCCGAAATCAGAAGACAGAACGCTGACCACACCAGCGAGAGCTTTGGTCCGATCAGACCAGTGGGTGAACTCGGCTCTTGAGAACGCAAGGATCAAAAAACACCAGGAGTCCCAGGCTGGCTATTGCCTCTCCCCGGTAAGTTCGGGCGGGAGGGCTAGATACCGCAAATTAGCGAGGCCGAACGTCATGATAAAAGGCGGTGCGCCCATCGGATAGGTTTCGCTGCAAAAGTGCGGAGGGCAGTACCACCAAGCCTGATGCCGACTCAAATAAAGGTTCGCAGGCGCCAGCATCACCTCCTGGTGCACCCAGCCGTGGGTGAACAGCATCGACTTAAGGATGTACTTCCGAAACACTTCGATCGTGCAGCATGATTGGCTCGAACCCGGTTTTGGAACACCCTTCTCCCACACATTCTGGAGAGCCGGGTTGCTTGGTAATGCTATGACGGGGACTAGCACACGTTGTTGCCGCCGGATCCAGCCTTCCTGGTGAGACTCCTCGTCCGCAGCCGCAATGTTGAAGAAGCCTCCACCATAGACATCTCCCACCAGGGCGGCTTCGCGTTCCCAGTCGGCTGCCGAGTCTTGGAAGATACACAAGGAATCGATCCATAGATAGCTTACGCCTAGGTGGCGAGCGAGGGCTGCGGCGTCCCGGAATGCAGGAGGTAGCGAGCTGGGTGGGATGCCAGCTGCTGCAATCCTGGAAGAACCAAGTATTAGCTTTTAAGAAACCGGACTATGAACCAACCAGTGAGCGGGAGAATTGCTTACAACCCAAGCCGTGTCAAATGCAGCATCGTCTCCGCGACGACTTCGTTTGAGCAATCGGGCCCGTGGACGTCGGCGGTTTAGCGTCGGCGCCGTGCTCGAGCAGCAAACGCATGATTCCGCCGTAATTTTGAACAGAAGCAGCTTCCAGCGCGCTGCCGTAATAGCCGCCCTGCGCGTTAACGTCGGCGCCGCGTTCGAGCAGCAAACGCACGATTTCGGCGTGTTTTCCAGCAGAAGCGGCTTGCAACGCGTTGCCGTAATAGCCGCCCTGCGCGTTGACGTCGGCGCCGCGTTCGAGCAGCCGTTGTATGATTTCGACGTGTCCTCGATTAGAAGCGGCTTGCAGCGCGTTGCCGTATCGCCCGCCTTGCGCGTTGACGTCGGCGCCGAGCTCGAGCAGCTGCCGCACGACTTCGGTGTATCCTTCAGAAGCAGCGGCTTGTAGCGCATTGCCCAGAAGTCCGCCTTGCGCGTTAACGTCGGCACCGCGCTCGAGCAGCTGTTGTATGATGTCGTCACGCTCAAAATAAGCAGCGGCTTGCAGCGCGTTGCCGAGGCGTCCGCCTTGCGCGTTGACGTCGGCGCCGTGCTCGAGCAGCTGCCGTACGATTTCAGCGTGTCCATGATAAGAGGCGACCTGCAGCGCGTTGCCGTACTCCCCGCCCTGCGTGTTGACGTCGGCGTTGCCTCCTGCTAGAACAACGGTGACTAACTTTTGGTGACCGCGAATCGACAACACGTAAAGGAGTCCCGCATCTATGTTACGCTTCGGGTATGCATGCTCGCGGGAATTGTCGACCGTCGATAAATATCTTTTCCACCACTCAAACCAGTCGTTTCGCATTTGCAGCCATCGGACAATTTCCTCTCGCATTGCCCCTCCGGACAGCGCCTTCTCCGCATGGTCGAAGACGTAGCACGCTGCGTACTGCAAAAATGGATAGTTGTCACTCAACTGCCTCATATGCTGCTCGCTCGTTGATGTAGTGTCTTGTTGCTGGATAAAGGAACGGCAGCGATCCCACAGCTGCCCGTGGCTAGCACTGATCGGGTCTGGCTCCAGCGTCGGATCCAGCGTCTGCAGTCTCTTGTTCCGCAACAGGAAGTCGTTAACCGATAGATGAATGAATTGCACAAGCGCTGCATTTCCTGTTCGCGCCTCAACGAGGCCCTTGGACGAGGCGGTGATGCGTCGTTGGATGGCGGCCATGGTGATCTTTAATCGATCCCATGGCCCACTGTACTCCGGAGCCGTTCCTGCTAGCACGGCGAAGAAGAGCTCTTCGGGCTTCAGCGGCCGCCGACTGAGCAGCACCCATTGGAGCATACGTATCGTCTCAGCCTTGTTCGGATCGGCTTTGCCTAGGAGCTTGTTGAACACCTCCTCGAGATCGGCTGGCACCTCCTCGAGTGCTTTGCGCATGGCCTCCAAACGGCCGTCGTCGTAGGCTTGGTTGAGCAGCGACACCACAATAACGACCCACATGAAAATGCCACCTGCTTTCCCCCGAACCTTGGCCTTAATGTCGTCATCGTGCCCTTCTAACCTCTGTTCGATATATGTAGCAATATCCCTTTCGTGCTCTGCGCTCGCCTCCACGGTCAACTCTAAAGTCTTCCTCATGCTAACGTTGGGATAATGGCGGCTAGAGAGGCAGGTCCTTAGCGTAACACCGGCTTGGACGGCTTTGATGCTTAAAAGTTCAAGGAAGCCGACAACATCTCGAACATCTCGATCGTCACACTCGTCGAGCGCGTCGACAAGGAGGAGGAGTGGCTTCGACTGCCGCTTGTTAACCACCGAGCGTATGAAATCCTCCAGTTGTGCACGTGGCCACGCCCACTCCCCTTCCTGATGCATCCTTTGCTTCTTGTAAATGGGGCGGAATCGTTCGTACAGCGTGTCGTCCTTATCGAGGAGCTGGTATACGATCGACCGCAGCATGCCTAAAGGCGTCTTCTCGAGAATCTCGCCTCGAGCATTGAAGAAATATGCCACGATCAGGTGGTCGTCGAAAACCTCCTCGCAGTGGCGCAAAGCATGCTTCATCAGGGTCGACTTGCCCGCGCCCGGCTTGCCCTTGATCCAGAGCACACCATTATGGGCTAGTAAGTCGGCGCGGTCGCGCCACTTCCGGAACTGGGCGGTGCCGAACAGCCAGTCGCATGTGCCTGGATACGCAGCGGCTATGTCGTGCTGCCGAACGTCGATATTGCGGAAGCCGAGAAAACGGAGGCAGGCTGTGCTCGTCAGCCGTCAGTCTTGCGGCGGCTTCTTCGGCAAAAGGAGGTCCAGATGTGATGGAAGTGTAGGATGGAAGTTATGTGAACGGCAGCACGAACCTGCTTTTTCCGTAGTAACTTCATCAACCTCGTCGACCTGGCGGTCCTTACCGGGGACTCCTAAGCAATTAATTAGCTATGAAGGAAGGATTGGTACCGGCAGGAACGCTTTTACCGAAGGATACAGGCCCATGGAACGTAGCCCCAGGAAGGTGGATGCCACTGCCACTGCCTCTGCTGATGTTCACAATGCCACCAGGTGCATTGACTTGGTCGCCGCCATAGTTGTAAAAAGATGAGCCAAATGGCCCGTGGATCTGTGCTTCTGTCGACGGAGGCTGGCTAGCCGCCGAATCCCTTGCTTGGTCTCGCCATCTCGTCAGCTCGCCGAGGAGCCTTTTAAATCCGTTATCTTCGGCTGAGCCGTACCTCACCATGTCGCGATGATCGGCGTGAATGCTGAAAGAACTGTACCCCTCAAGGGTGGCCGATTCCTTGGACACGACCGTGACGGTTTTTCCTAAGACGGACGAGGGTAGCCCCTCAAAGAAGCATGTGACCTCAAGAGCCCTGCCAGCCTCACGTTGTTCGCGCACCATGGCCCAGAAGTCGCATTGGATGGTCTCAAGAAGCTGATCATCCTGCTGCAGGGTCGTTAGCAGCGACCTGTTCGCAGACTTAACGAGGCCTAGCACCGAAGCGGACAAGTTGGCCCAGTACGCCAGCCAGGAACCCCTGTGAGGGGTGCCCATAAATAGGACGCCTTTGGTGTGCTCGAAGATGCTGCGCAAATGGGGCTCGGGGTTGTTCCGCGACAAAAGGATGGCCTTTTTGCAGACGAGGCCACCCAAGCTGTGGGCGACGAAGATGAGAGGGCGAGACGACGCGCCGCAGCGGGCCCTATCCGACGTTAAGTCGCCAAGGAGGTTCGCAGCGTGGTCCACCAACCGGGTCGAGGCGGCAACGCCCTTTCGCACAACGTACGCATCGTAGCCGTACACGAAAATACGGGCGTCCTCGAGCTCGGACGGAAGGAGCGTCTTCGGCCAGGGCGCTGATTGTCGGTTGGCGGTCCAGGTTCTCTCGCGATCGCCGTTTAGGCCGTGGACAAAGCAGATGTCGACCGCGGCGTCGGGGCCGTCGTATAGAACCTTGATTCCCTCAGGGAAAAGGACGATCGGCAACTCCTCGGAGTTGGAGTCTGAGTCGGGCCTCCGTAGCCCCGGTAGCAGTCCCCGCATGGTCGGAGGAAGGTGGGTTCAGTCGATACCTAGGGATTAACCTGGTGTGCTGGTAAAGTCGCGCCTTGCCCCGTTTTCAGTCCCGGCCCTTGTGCACGGCCAATCACCCGCAGCGCGTCCCAAGATCCGGCTGCGACGCGGACCTAACAGCGCAACTGGCGGAATGAAATAATGACTGGTTTGTTACCAAGCCGTGGATGGCCTCGACGCGTCAACTCGTGCTTTATTAAGCGCTCGCGAAACGGAAGAACATGACGGTTGTTGGCTGGCAGCGAGCTATTATTCTACTTGCGGTGCCGCAGCCGCGCCTAACTTCCTCATTATGCACCCGAGTGGAGCCTACCGCAGAGAGCTACCACTGAGATTGCAAAGCCGCCACCCGCATAGGCCGCGATGCCTACGAAAGCTACAAAAGTTTCCGTCCAGTGCCTAGCACACGGATAGAATCCGCTAGGTATTTGCTCATGTCTCGTGGATCTTTCAGCCTAGCCCATGGTGGGTTTCGGCACTTTAGGGTCTTTCGCTGTGCGTCTCGGCGTCGGCTGTAAGATGCGTGATATTAGCAGCAGAGTGCGTGGTCACCTGTAGAGAAGACACAGAAGGATACGCCACAGCACACCATTTGTTCCCTTTTTGCTTATTCGGTGCCAGCTGAACCGGCTTAGGCCACTTTCGGGTATTGCCTAGACAGCCAGCTGCCACGTAGGGCGCCGTTCCGCTTACATTTAGGAGTTCTTGTCGGCCTAGTCTCCAGCGTGCTCTTGCAATAGCAGCACGATCTCGACAGGATTCACCATACACGCTTCCGTAGTCGCACTCTCGACAAGAGGTTTCAGAGTCCGCAGCGGCCTGCCTGAGCCCCGCGAGCTGCGGGAGACGCTACCCCGCAATTGCCCCACAAAATGGAGGGATCGCGACCGCATCCTTTCCTAGTACCCAGGCGTAACAGTACCTGATGAGTGGCCTCTGGTGTACTACTTTTTTTCAGGTCTACGTGCAAGGCTCAGTCCTCAGCCGGCAAGGGAATGCCGCAAGGCGATGACTGCGTAAAGGTTCGACGCTACGCTTGTCACATATGCTCGGGCTTTTAAACCGGACATGGGGTCAACGACCATGAGGCTCTGCCGGGAGGGTTCGTTTGTGCAATAGATTGTACCATGTGCACGGAATTTATCTTACCAATTCCTCATAACTATGTACGGGCGCTCCCGTTTTTAGTGTGACGTCAAAACTGGGTCTCGGGCTGCCCGCCCAGAGTCGGGGACACGTGATGGGCCACAAACTCCTGATAGGCCAATTGCTTGCTGGAGCTGCCCCGGAACTTCACCTATTTTGCGGCAAGTCCAAGCGGGGGAAAATAACGCGCTCGCCGGAGTGGGGCTCATATGTGCGGTGCCCCAGCAGCGGCAGAGCTCCCTGGGAAACTCAACTTCCGTGTAGCGCGGCAACTGTTTTGATCGTGTCTGCCGTGTCGTGGCAGTATGAGCAATTGGGTAACCGTCCATCCCTAGCCGTCTTTTTTTTTTCCTGTGTATTTTATCGGAGAGGCTCATCTCAGCTGGCGCATTTTCTGGTTTGCTTCTTTTGTTTCTTTTGGCTGGGCCTTGCGTTTTGTTTGAGCGCTTCTAGTCTGTTTTCCCCTTGGCTCGATCCATAAACGCCCCCCAGTCTAGCCTTGCTGGCCGTCCCGGACCACCACCACCTGCGCAACGAAACGGGACGTCGCGATGCGGTTCGGTAAAACACTCCGCCAGGCCACGCACGCGCCGTGGAAAGACAAGTACATCGACTACACCAAGCTCAAGTCGTTACTGCGCGAGGACCGGTCAGAAGATGATGACGAGCCGTGGACCGAGGAGGACGAGGGTCGCTTCGGCGACGAGCTCCTGAACAATCAGCTCGAGAAGGTCGCCCGCTTCCACGAGGAGACCTTCAACTCGCTACGCGAGCGTGTTGATGCCGCTCTCGAGACACTCAAGGACCTCGGTGCCCCCGAGGACGAGGCGTCGGCTGCGACCGCCCAGGACAAGGGAAAGGGCAAAGAAGAGGATGCCGGGCCCGAAGAGGACGGGCCGCCGCCCCGACCACGAGGCGACATCACGACAGAGCGGCTGCGCCAGCTCGAGGCGGAGCTGGACCAGATCACTAACGACGTGAAGGAACTCAAGACGTACGGCACCATCAACTACACGGGCTTCCTCAAGATCGTCAAGAAGCACGACCGCAAGCGCGGCGAGCGCTACAAGATCCGCCCCATGATGCAGGCTCGCCTGGCCCAGCGGCCCTTCAACTCGGAGCAGGGATACACCCCGCTGCTGCGCAAGCTGTCACTCATGTACTTTGCTGTCCGCCAGCACCTCGAAGACGGCGACGCTGCCGCCACCGCCAACCCAGCCGACATCGGCAGCGCCTCGCAGGCCGAGACGCGCAATGGCGAGAAGTACACGGCGCACAAGTTCTGGGTACACCCCGACAACCTGCTGGAAGTCAAGACTTACATCCTCCGCCGCCTGCCCTCCCTCGTCTACAGCCACCAGTCGGCGAAGGAGGTCGACGGCTCCGACGACCCGCGTCTGTCTTCGCTCTACTTCGACAACTCCAAGTTCGACCTGTACGGCAAAAAGCTCGACCAGCACGGCCAAGCCGCCTCCCTACGGCTCCGCTGGTTCGGCCAGCTTGCCTCTAGGCCTGACATCTTCCTGGAGCAGAAGATGGTGGGCGCTAACGGCACCAGTGAGGAGAGGAAGTTTGTTATCAAGGAGAAGTACATCAAGGCATTCCTGGACGGTGACTACGCTATGGAGAAGAGCGTGGAGAAGATGGAGCGTCAAGGTCGGCCGGCCGAGGAGATCGAGGAGTTCAAGTCGGCCGTGAGCGCAATCCGAGAGTTCGTGGCCAGGGACAAGCTGCAGCCGTTGCTTAGAGCCAATTACGTGCGCACGGCGTTCCAGAAGCCATCCGACGACCGCGTGCGCATCTCGATCGATACCGAGCTTGTCTTCATCCGCGAGGACGTGCTGGACCCCCGCCACCCGTGCCGCGACCCGGACGACTGGCACCGCCGCGACATCGATAATCGCAACCTGACCTACCCGTTCCACGATGTGAACCCGAGTGAGATCTCTCGCTTCCCACACGCGGTGCTTGAGATCAAGTTGCGGGAGACGGCGGGCGGCAAGCCCAGGCCCGCATGGATTGAGGACCTGATGGCGTCACATCTCGTGCACCCGGTCCCGCGCTTCTCCAAGTTTGCACATGGTGTGGCCAGCCTGTTCGACGACTATGTTAACGCACTACCCTTCTGGCTGAGCGATCTCGAGGGCGACATCCGCAAGGACCCGCAGACGGCATTCCTGGCCGAGGAGCAGCGCCGCGCCGAACGCGCCGAGGACGAGATGGTAGTCGGCAGTTTCTTGGGCGCCTCAGGCCGTATGGGCTCGTTCAAACCCACCATGGCTAGGAGCTCACCGCGGGGAAAGTCTCTACTCTCCGAGCGTGCTGCAGCCGAGGGGAGCAGATCGGCCGCCGCTCTTTCTACTTCACTGCCCGGTGGAGTCGGAGCTCGAGGGCCGGGTGCCGAGGATGACGACTCCACAGCCGTCGATGAGCAGCAGAGCCAGGGCCCGAACGGCCAGCAGCATCGGGGCTACGGTACCCTGTCCTCGGTCCTCCCGGCCTTCTCGACCAGCCGGCTGGCGCGAGCCAAAAGAGACCGCGAGGCCGCGGCCCAGCTGCCCGAGGGCGTTGTGGAGCCGGTCGAGTGGCTCAAGAACTCGGGCCCGCTCCGGATCGAGCCCAAGGTTTGGCTGGCCAACGAGCGAACATTCCTCAAGTGGCAGAACATCTCGGTCCTACTGGGCACACTGGCTGTCGCGCTCTACACGGCTGCGGCGTCGTCGTCAAAGGGACCGTCGCGCATCGCCGAGTGGATGGGAGGGGCATACCTGGCACTCGCAGGGCTCGCGGGGGCGTGGGGCTATTACGTGCTGCGCAAACGACGGGCCATGATCGTGGCGCGCAGCGGTAAGGACTTTGACGACATGGCAGGCCCTCTAGTGGTCAGTGCCGCGTTGATGTTGGCGCTGATTCTCAACTTTATCTTTTCGGTAAGCTCCTGTTCCCTCCATTATGGGCTCGAATAAGAACAAGAAGAAAAATAGGCTAACCTATTTCACTTCAATCCTACAGTATCGGGCGGCTCTTGAAAGATGGGACCGGGAAGCCAAGGCACCCGGGACTGGCATCAACGGCACCGGGGAGCCTGGTGAGCTTCGAATCTAATGCGGCGCAGACTATGAGGATGTTTGGCACGATGGTATGTGGACTTGAACATCATACGATAAGTTTAAGGACACGGCAAATTGTGCCCATCAAATACACACATACAAACACGCAGTTCTTCTCCTTTGCCACGTCTTTCATTCTTTGTTTTGGATTGAGACTAAACAAATTCTACGTAGCTGCGCCTACCGTGTACATCAGATATTCAAAATTTCATAGTGGATATGATATAGCCGTCGGGCCGTTCCAAGTGACTTGCATCGCAGCACTTTGTAGCACCCCAGGCAAGGACGGCACTTTGGGGCCAGAACCGGGCACAAGCATCGACATCGAGATATGGGGACTTGGGTAACAGAATAAGCCTGCGTTTTGGTTTAAACCTCCCCGTTGCGTATCCCTTGCGGAGGATTACGACGGAAAATACTTGAGACAAAACACACCAAGGCCCTGGCTGCTCACGGGACATGACCGTCGCACTCGATGCTACCGCGGCCCCGCATGAACGCGGCAGACAATCCTTGGGGCAGCATATGCCTTATTTGGCGGCGGCTTGCTACCCGCCGGCTCCCTAGCTCGACTTATACCATTTTCCTCCAATCGGAGCAGCGGGGTCCTTTTGTTTGTTCCTGCTTTTTTTTTGTTGCGGCGCTTCCCCCACACATACGCCCTGACCCCGCAAGGAGCAGCTCCGAATGGCGCGGGTGATGTTGGCTGTGGATTCCATTCCATAGCCGCCGGGGACGCGGATCTGTGGGATATTCCGCGGAGCTCCTAGTATAGCTGTGCTGTAGGAGGGCATTCAAAATGTCCAGCCGGGCCGACCCAGGGGCCGGCTCCCATCGTTCAGGGAATGGAATTGGCAGTTTCTTACCTCGTCAAGTCCTTAGGTCTCGCCAAAGAAGAAGATGCATCTTGGATCCGCCATCTCCCTCGCCGCGGCACTGCTGAGCGCCACAGCGCAGGCGTATGCCAACCCGGGCGCCTGCTCCGGCCAGTGCTGGAGCCATGACCCGTCCGTGGTGCGCCGCGACGACGGCACCTTCTTCCGGTTCGAGACGGGCAGCAGGATCGGCATCTGGAAGGCGCCCGACTTGACGGGGCCGTGGACGTACCAGGGCGCCGCGTTGCCACAGGGTAGTCGGATTAACTTGCCTGGAAACCAGGATCTGTGGGTATGCTAGGAGACTATTCCCCTTGAGCGCTGTTGGACTTCCGGTGACCGAGACAGGGCGGCATCCTGAGCCTTTTGTTCCTGTGGGAATACTTGTTTGGCTTGGAGGCAAGGCGCGCTGGCCGGTGGTCCGACGGCACGCAAGGGGACGCACCGCGTAATTTGCCAACAGGCTAGCTTGCTAACGAGATAAAAACAGGCCCCCGACGTAAACAAGGTCGGAAACCAGTACGTCATGTACTACAGCGTCTCCACCTTCGGCAGCCAAGAGTCCGCCATCGGCTACGCCACCTCCCCAAATATGGAAGCCGGGTCTTGGACCGACCGCGGTGCGACCGGCGTCGCCTCCCGCGCCGGGTCTCGCTACAACGCCATCGACGCGAACCTAGTGCGCGCCGGCAACGGCTGGTTCCTGAGCTTCGGGTCCTTCTGGGAGAATATCTTCCAGGTGCCTATGAACGGCGCCGCGACCCAGGCTTCCGGGACGCCGTACAACATCATCTTTAACGGCACGCGGCCACAGCCCGTCGAAGGAGCGTATGTGTTTGAGAGGAGCGGCGTCTTCTGGGCGTTTTTCAGTTCCGGGTCCTGCTGTGGCCTGGACCGGAATAGGCCGCGCTCTGGCGAAGAGTACAAGGTCTTCGTCTGCCGCGCCTCGGCGGTGGGCGGGCCGTATACAGACCGCGGGGGCAGGAGCTGCACGAATGGTGGTGGGACGCTGCTGCTAGCAAGCCATAATAAGGTGTACGCGCCTGGCGGCCAGGGCGTCATGGTTGACCCGCGGCGTGGGACGGTCCTTTACTACCACTATAGTGAGTTCTGCTGCGGGTTACGGAGATCGTTGCCTTTTTGGATCGTTTATCTAACTGCCGGTAATAAAAAAACAGTGAACACCGACATCGGCTATGCCGACTCCCAGACGCAGTTCGGCTGGAACGTCATTGGGTGGTCCGGCGGCTGGCCGAGTGTGTAAGTTCTACGGCAAAATGAGGGAGGACTGTTATGCTAGTGGTTCGATGGGGTGTTTAAACCAAGTATGCATGGCGGAATGTGGATGATGCTTTTCATCCGGTCGGTCCATGGCTCAACTGAGGCTTTGAATCTGAGACCAAAAACGTGACGCCACTTTCTCGTCAAAAGAAAACCCCAAGCCGGACCTTACGTAATCGGACTGGAACATCGGCAGACCCGCAACGGGTGAGACGGCGGGATGCAGATTGCATCATGTCGTGTTCTTTTGCACAGCCACCAGCAGACAACGACCTGGGAGCAAAGTACGCGCAAACACCGATGGCTTGGACACTTGGCGCAGTGCGTCATGCGCTGCCGAACTCACTCCCAGCCCAGAGCCAGCTGGCTTGATTAGCAGCTGCGCGAAGCTTCCGACGGCGCAATGTCGGGTCGGGTCGGGCGGAGTGGCTGCAGACTCCATCCCCATTTACGGGCTCCTACGTCGAGCCGAACGGGGGGGGGGGGGGGGGGGGGCCAATGCTCCGCCAGACGTGCCAGGCGATGTGGTTTTTCCGGCTACTTCATCACGAGGCGATATCATAGTGGCGCAACCGGTCCATCCACTGGATGAGGAATCAGGTCGTCACAGTATGGCGCACCACCTCACGCAAGAACTGGGCCCCATGTCTGGATGGTCATCTCCATTATCCGGGTCAAACGGGCATGATGTACATATGCTATCTACCTCTACGTGCATGCTCTGCGGCGTGTATTTGCATTTGATCGGGCTATGCATAGGACGTTCAAAACAGAAAGGAATCATCGTCCTTCCTGTGTTCTCCCAGGGCTGGACCCGTGTCCTATTAACGCCACCAACCCGCCACCTGGGCTCATGCTTGAAAGATCCCATTACCGAGAAAATGTCAGCCAAAAGCTCCTGACCCCTCATTGAGCAGGTCCAAACGCCAGGTTCCCCCACACAGCCATCATCCGAGCCTCTGTCGTCAGCGATTCGCCCCCAGTCGCACCAGGAAGGCTCTTGCCGTCGGCGACGTCGTCATCGCACTTATAGCTATTGGGCACTAAAACCTGGTGCCCAGCTCTCCGCCTGCTCCGGCCGGCCAAAATCCATCTCCTTGCACTTACTTCACTTTTGCAACAACCAGCCTCATTGCTCCTATCAACCCCTTTCTGTTCATCATCGACTCCTTTTTTGTTGTATAAATTAGCAACTCCATGGCTGAAAGCAAGCTTCCACCGGGACCGCCTCCGGCAAGGCCGCCGACTCCCCCCGTCCCGGCCGGATGGACTGCTGTGTGGAGCCAACAGGACCAGCGATGGTACGCATCAGATTGCCAGCCAGGCCTTCCGAAACTCTCCTATTTTACTTTTTCTAGTTATTCGGACGCAACAACGCAGTCGACGGCAGCAACGGAGCTAACCCGCCTGTCTACAATATGTAGGTACTATGTTGAACAAGTAAGCGGGAAGGCAGTATGGGATCTACCCGGCACTTCGCTTCCGCCGCCGCCGCCGCATCCCGAGGAGAAACCGCCGTCGTATGAACAGTCGACCCCGGCCTCGGCAGTCGCTATACCCGCAAACGGCGTGAAGGGGAGCCCCTTCGCAACCACAAGCCCCAACCCCGGCGGCGACGCATCGTCGTCGTCCGCCCCGCCGCCCATCCCGGACTCCACCAAGCCCGGCGGCGACGAGAAGGCCCCGCTGCCATTCCCGGCGGCGACAGAGAACAATAACAGCACCTACGACGCGGATGCAAAGCTGGCCGCGGAGCTCCAGGCGCAAGAGGATGCGCGGGCACACGCCTTCGCCTCTCCGCCGCCGGCCTTCCCGAACCAGCTGCCGCCGCGGGCAGGGCCGGAGAAGAGCTCACGCAGCCACTTCAGCCTCGGCAGGCTGTTGAGGGGCAAAAAGACGCCGACCCAGCAGCACGCCTTCATGTCGCCGCCGCAGCC
>GL876973.1:682400-695755 GCA_000193285.1 Magnaporthiopsis poae ATCC 64411 | reverse complement strand
CCCTCGAGGGCCGCGATGCGCTTTTCGAACACGTCGACCGTAGGGTTCATGATGCGGCTGTAGACGTTGCCGAACTCTTTGAGCGAGAACAGGCGCGCCCCATGCGCCGAGTCGTTGAAGACGAAGCTCTGGAGGTTGTCAATGCCATTGATCCTGATTGATCCTTTTGGGCAAGCGAAACGTACCGTGCTGGCATAGATTGGGACAGCCCGCGAGTTGGTCGTCGGGTCGGGTTCCTGGCTGTTGAGGGCGTCAGCATGGAGCTTTCTCGGCGATCGGAAGAGCCTCAACAGGGACCTACCCAGCGTGGAGCTGCAGGGTCTCGAAGTTCTTGCTAAGTTCGGACATGCTAGCGGCAAGATTGCTTGACTGGATTACGTCGTGATAGGTAAGTGAGGCGGAGTGTGAGGGTGTCGTCGTCGTCGAGACCTGCTGGAACCGGGACAAGTACAAGGCGTCTCTGCAACCAAATACGGGGAGGGGAACACGATGTAAATGCGTGGGAGCTTCAGATCATGGACAGACCCGAAACCGGGGCTGGGAGCTGTCCATCCCACGCTGCGAGGTACCTTAGGTAGCTGCCCGGGCGGGGCGGGTAAGCAGTACTTTAGGTAGCCCAGCCCCATGGTGTCATTGTCCAGCTCGAGCTCAGCTTGTGAATGGGGGGCAGCGGGCAGCCCGGCCACGGTTTCGGTCTCGTCATTCCCTTACACAACTCTTTTCTGGTAGCACCGTGGGCTTGGGAAGCGGGGATTCAGCGTAGCGGCACGCGTAAACTTAATTGAGCCACATGCCACAGCGACGCATGGGGAAGGAGTGGGGGTGATCCCAAGCACGTCATTGCCGGCTCCAATGAGCATCCATGCTAGTTGTATGTCGGCGTGCCTTTCGGCGCCGGGGGTTCAGCCCAACAAGGCCGATATCCGGTCTGTCGGTCCAGCCATTGGCAGGACGGCCCGCGGCGTGGGCGTAGCGTCCATTATCTATGGTCCACAAACGCTTTAACGCGCCTAGATCCCAGCAAAGGCTCCGGTAGTTGGAAGACACCTACCTACTATATCAGGAACAAATCACCATAAAAAAGTAACATAAAAAAAGCCAAAAAGCTCACTGCCGCTTCGGGGCGACAGCTACGAACTTCGCCAATTGGGAGGTTTACTCCGGGCCAGAAAATCTGGCATTAACCCCAACCGGGGCTCGAACCGGCAGTCCAAGCGGCCAACGTAACGGAGTACAGGTAGGGTCCCGGTGTCGACTCGACCCATCCTCATAACCGCTACACCGACTTGGCCCTCCGCTGTTCGATAGCTACAGTAGGCAGGAGCACGTATATAAGCCTTGTGCCGTAGAGACGGTAGGAGCGACTAGCTTGCATGTTGGTGCTGCCTTCCCTTGAGGTGCCGTGCGGCTGTGGCTCCACATTTTACCAACAGCCTGGTATTGTCTCCATTGGGATTTTCGGTACGAGCTTCCGATGCGAGCTTCTCGCAAACATATCCGAGTGTTGCACGCTCTCAGCATACATCCCGAGACCTCGCCGCTTCCTTGGTATCCCAAAGATCTCGTTGTCCGGCTGCAAATCAAGGGACGTAAAAGCCCCTTTGTCGATATCGCTTTTTTTTTTTTTTTTTTCAAGCGACTGGGGAGGGGCCAGCTACCCGGTCTTTCCCTTCGGTTCTTGAGATCGGCACCACGTTTGACCGCTGACAAACAACGTGTCGATTATTCTGTCACCAAGTACTGCACGAGCCGGCTACTCTCAGGGATGTCTGGGAGATACTCAGTCCTAGCCATCAAGCAGAACTGAGATCCACAAGATGGATCAAATAAGCGAGGCCATTTACAGCCTACTAGGCGCCGCTTGCCACCGGACGCTGTTGTGGAGAGATCCTCGGACACCCGTCTAGGCTGGGTTCGCAAAGCTGGGGCTGAAGGTCTTGGGTCGTCTACTGAGGATGCCCGATCAGACCTGGAGGTGGAGATTATGAAGGCCTTGGATTTGTGTGCAGGGCTGATTACTGACAAGGCAAGATGACGTTCTGCCGAGTTAGGTGGAGGAATGCAAGCCAGCTCTTGCTCTCGTTGACCCTGGGGACCCCATTGGGTTGCCTCTGCGCAGGAAACATGCTGGACCAGGGGTCGGCGCTGTCATCACCAACGGCGGCCTCAATTCTATTTGTGGATACCTTACTTGGCACCAACACAAATGTGTTGAGCAGCCTGCGGTCATACGTATCTCGCATTTATACCACAGCAGAGAGCAGTCCATCAGGTTGCTAAAATTTCACAGTAATGCACTGTCGGAATCCGCAACAATGGCAGCCCGGGCGCTCAACAAGGCCGACTATGTCAATCTCCTGGATTACGCCCGCGATGTCTTGGCAAAAGCAAGCAGGAGCATACTGATACAACGGCCATCCACGGGAATGGGGAGGGGCATACACAATGCCTGGACCTCCATAATCGAATGCGCAGAGGAGTTTGAGGCCGAGGGAAGGGACCAGGACCGGCTCATCTTCCTCATCCTAGAAGCTCGCACGAACAATACGCTCTCAATCTCGTCCCTCATCCCCTCGCCACAGGGGGAAATCTGCCTCGTCACCAAGCTCCCCTTTTTCGTCAAGGACCTCGTCGCCGCATGGGCGTCCCGATGGGAGTCCATGCGTGCCCAGCACCGCGAGAACCTCCTTGCCTTCACCGCTCGCCTAGTCGCTGCCGGCGGCTGCAGCGACTGGATATTTCTTTACGGTCTCAGCCTCCTGCGTGAGGTCCTCGAGACGGCCCGTCCGCTCTTCCCAGCGGCTCCCAGGTTTGCGACGCGGCCGGCGCTCCCACCGCCGCTGCAGACGCCCGTGTCGTTCGGCCCGCCCTCGCTGCTCGAGCTCCTTCCTACGCTGAGCAGGTTCCTGGTCCTCGCGGGCACCAGGCTCGCGGCCCTCTGCAACTGCTCCGCCGACCTCGCGCCCCTCCAGGGGGACGAGGACCGTCGTCTGCGCAGTCTGGCGGATCTCGGCCCGCTGGCCGGCGCTGCGGGTGTGAATGGCGGCCCGTCCGGTTTCGCGCCTACCCGCTGGCTCTTCTGGACGCAGCGCCTGGAGACGCTGTCCGGGTGTGGAGATCAGATCATCGCGAGCGAAGCGGGGGCTTGCTTGGGCAGCATGTGGGACAAGGAGATGCTGCTGTGCGGGCCCCTCACCCGGGACAGGGTCTTACGCCAGATGAGAATAGGGAGAGGCGCTGGAGGGTGGGAATTGACGCGAGGCGTCGAGGTTTTTGAGGGACAACAGGAGGGATCGAGACGACTCGAATAAAAATAACTCCCAGCGAGGCTGATTCGCCGCGGTTCTTGTCAGTCCAGAGGCAGCGAGGCTGTGCTCCTGTTGGCTGCGCTGGCACACCTCCTAGTGTGGACTCCTCAACCCTGCTTCCCTGGCGAAGCTGCCTTTACTCACTTGCTACGCAGCCGCTAGGAGCTGGGGTGGACGCGCCCACGTTCCACTTGTACCACCACGGTCTCTGGCCAGGCAATATTGTAGTCGACGAGGCAGGGGCAGAGCGGGCATCATTGGGAGGCCGCCGGGTTCGCTTCAAAGGAACGGGGGAGGACAGGTATCTGCATTTTATTCAAATGTATCTCCCTGTCGACATCAAGGAGGAGCGCTGCGACTGGAGGGTCGACTTCAGAAACGGATTGCAGATCAGGACTTCCATAAGGTCCCGGGCGCATGAATGGTTTGCCGGAAGAGAGCCGGTTTGTCAGAACGGCTGCACTACGTGATCCGTCCGTCTTGGGGAAAGAGAAAAAGAACACGCACGGCCTAGCTTCCACGTCGTCAACAGACGCACAAGCCATTGTTGACTCTCAAATGACCTCGTCTTATTGCAATGGCAATCTTCACGTCACTCTAGGGCTTTTTATGTCAGTGACTGTAGCCTAGTTGCCTTCCAGACAGACAAAACAAAGGCTAGATACTCACCGTGGCATTTTAGTTAAGAGCGGTGACGGGATCTGGGTATCCGACTTTTTTGTGCAGTGGCAAGATGTCGTACGGGAGCCGTCGAGGCGACGGCCAGACCTTGCGGCCAAAGATTTGTTCTACGGTGGCATCTCCCTAGGAGTCAATAAGGCATTCTTGTGGCCGAAAGGACACCTTGGAGATATATACTCCAAATCTCTGACGCGGACGCACAGGCCCGATATAAGAGCGTTCTCGGTATGTATCTGCCCGGACAGCTGCCAGGTTCATCAAGGCGAGAGGAAGTCTTGGTGTTTTATATTGTTACACGCTCTACCAATTCTGCGTTTACCCCCCTAGACTCCCCCCAGCCGCCAGCCAGCAGTTGGATATTTGACCGTTAGTAGGCGCGTGGATGGACCGCCGTCTGTGTCAGCCTCGTCTCAAGCTTGAGCCTCGGCGGCCACCTTGGCGTTTTTCATCCTTCGCTACCTTCCACCACCATAGGCTCCAGCATGCGCCACGTTGCCTGTCGCACCTGACCCGGCAATGCCGCCTGACTTCTTCTAGTCCCTCCGCATCGTCGCACATCCGCGAACAAAGCCGGTAGGTATCTTTTATTCGCCGTAGCGCGTGATCGACGGACGTGTGATTCGTCGGTAACCACCGAGGTGGCCGGGGACAGTCCGGCACGGCGGCAGCGGCGGCGGGCACGGCCAGCAGGACGAACTGGAATACGGTTGAGAAGCGCATTGCTGAAGGGGGTCGAAGACTTGCGGGGAAAGACGAGATTGCGGGTAGCTGGCGTACGGGATGCCGCTGAGGTGATGCGCTAAAGCCTGGAAAAGTTTGTAGGTGACAAAGTTGCTGTGGATGGTTATGGTGGAATGTATAAGACTAACGGAATATGTTGTTGTGATTGCGAACGGCGTGCTGTAATGGAGGAGATTGTGGATGCCGAACGAGCAGAAATGATGCCAGCTTTAAACTGGAATTTCTGCTTTATACCTGAATACAAATCAAACTACCTGGTAAACATTTGTTTACAATCTATACCGCCGTGTATTGCCTCATTCACGGACGTCGAAGTGGAAACATCGTGTGCCGTACATAGTAAGCATGCAAAGCATTGCTGGTTGTTGGTAATTTTGCTACCCTGCGCCTCTCCACCCACGAGCTCGGCTGTCCGCTTCATAGCGCCAACTTCATTTGTGAAAAAGGAGAATGCATCAAACAGATCCATAAATGTGAACGTTGGGAGGCGAGGGGTTGACGGTTAAGGTGCTTACTCTATTCGCTTGTTGGCTGAGCCTCGTGAGCTTGCGGTGATGCGACTTCCGCCGGATCCCCAGCCGCCACGCCCTGGGCGATTGGCGGGGACGGGAATCAACAAGACGAGAAACCGCCCAGGCCCCGTCGCGCTCCAGGTTGCGTTGTATCCTCCATTTTTAGATCGCATGGGTTCCTGGCTTGTTTCCACATATGTGCAGCCAGTCTATGTGCTGTGAGTCGTTTGATGCTACTTCCCACCTACGTACTTCAAGGAAGCTGTACCTAGGGTGGGTGCCTACCTTATCTGTGCCCTGCCCACCTCGAGCATTCAAACAACACCTCAGTTACGGACTTACTCATCGTCAGCTTTCGGAGATCAATTCCCACTCGCCCAAAAAACATGAACTGCAACACTATCCTCTTGGACGATGAACAGCTCCGTGAAAGGCGCCATGGGCCGCTCTTCGACGCAGTGGACCCAGAGACAGGAGAGATTCGCGCCGCCGAGCATCTCGACCTGGAGCAGCCAGCACTGGAAAAGGCTCTATCGCAGCTCCAGCAAAGGCCGAAAGACAGTCACAGCCTCTATTATCCCGTCGTGGCCTATTTCGGGTACCGGCGCCAAGACGGCCTCGCTCACCTCGTGACAGAGGCGCACAACTGCCGGACCCTTTCCGACCAGATAAAACACGACGGGGCGCCGTTGCCTGTAAAAGTCGTCCGCTAGTATCTCTACAGCATCGTGCGGGGGCTTGAAGAGCTGTACGTCAACCAGGGCCTGACCGTCGTCTTCCTCGACGCCCGCCAGATCCGGATCGGCCGTCTCGTCCTGCCCCTGATTGAGGGTCCCATTCTCGACATCACCGCCAAGGGCCGGCCTTTTCTCTCCACCGCCCTGACGCTGCCCGAGCTGGCGTTGGATGGCCAGGCTGGCGGCGGCAGCCTACGGAGGGCGGACGTCTGGCTGCTCGGCATCGTGGCGGCCCAGATGGTGACGGGCAGGCACGACCTCGTCGCCGATTATGCGGTGGCCACCTCGCTGGGAATGGAGATCACCAAACAGGGCCATGTAGGCGACGCTTTGGAACTGCTGGTCCCCGACTACATGCTGGCTGACAACTCGGATGGCTGGACTCTTTGTGGTGGTGCTTGGCTGTAAAGAGCGAAGATCGGCCGAGCGTTGCGGAGCTCCGCGAGCACCCTTTCATGGACTATGTGGAGTGATGTATTAAGGGGATTCCCGGTGCAGGAGGTATGAAAGTGGTATCCAATGACACTGCATGCTTTCTAGGCTTGGGCAGGGGACGGGAAAGGATGGTGCATGAGCGGGATGAAAGCTTTAATGTGAATACCAAGTCGCTGATAGTTACTCGCCTTGGTGATCCGGACTCGGGTTGTAGCTGGGCGGCCTCACCTTGCTGCGTCCTCCACCGACGTTTCTGGCTCATGCCGCCAGTGCCGAACGTTCAAGAAACCCCCAGCCGACAATAATGTCCGAGAATCGCTGCGGTCGCAATGTCGTTTTCGCTGTGGAAGGAGCCGTGACCGCGCACGTCAATCGGGTGCGCAGTTGCTCCCAAGCAATCTACGGCGTGCCATGCTGAGAGAATGGGTCAGAGCAGCTCATAGAAGAGCATCGGGGAGGGAAAGGTGCTAGAAGTATTCCTTTGTGAAGCCAGAGAAACCCCGCCAAGCCAGCTCCGCCAGGGACCGACCTGCGTGTTAGGGCGATATTGATCCTGCTCGATTGAGTTACCCCCAATGGGCGGCCTCAAGGGAGACCAACACCAAAATGTCAGCTCCGTTCAAGCTCGGCCAGCGTTCAAACAAAGCACAAAACTCCTCTTCCTCAAATGGCCAGATAGCCAAATAGACCAAATTCCCATCAAACTCAATCATGGACAATCCGACAACCATGGAAAACCCCAATAAGCCCTCGCCCGAGCAGCTCGAGAAGATCCGGCTGTCAACCCGGAACCTCGCCGTGCCCGACCGCTACACAGAGCATTTCACAGAGAAGGGCGTGGCCTACTACTGCCAGCACATTACCAGGACCGTCTCGTACCTGCACCCGGCCAAGTTCAGGGCCCTGCAGGCCGCCGGCGTCCTAGACCCGTCCGCCTCGGACCTGCCCGCCTTCGCGCTGCAGCTCGACGCCGACGACTACCCCCTGCCCGAGCACTGGGAGCGGCGGCGCGACGGCCAAGACCGCGTCTACTACCTCGACCGCGAGTCCAAGACGACCTCATACATTAGTCTAAGCCCAATATAACTGGTAGTACTATGGGAAGTACACTAGTCCCTTCTATAGGGGAGGATGATCAGAGGAGCTCACTGGGGAGCATCCGGGAGGGATTCCTTTAGGCAGCCCGAGAAACTTTGCCAAGCCTGTCCCACCCACGAACGCGTGTACGGGGGATATGAATCCTGCTCAATTGAGTGCTGCCCCCGCCGAGGGAGGCACCCAACACCAACAATGTTGGCGAGCTGAGGCGGTGCATGCGTGAGCTGGAGCTTAAAATAGGAGGGCGACCGCCCCGGCCCGTTTACAGCAGCCGTTTGATGTTGCCCTCCTTCCAACTTCTCAGACAAGCCCAAGACGTCTCTCACAAAATACCACAACTCTCACCAAGCCCAACAATGGATACTGCGACACCATGGAAAACACCGACAAGCCCTCGCTAGAGGAGCTCGAAAGAATCAAACTATCGACCCGGGACCTCGCCGTGCCGGACCGCTACACGGAGCACTTTACCGAGAACGGCGTGGCCTATTACTGCCAGCACGCGACCCGGACCGTCTCGTACCTGCACCCGGCCAAGTTCCGGGCCCTGCAGGCCGCCGGCGTCCTGGACGCTTCCGCCTCGGACCTGCCAGCCTTTGCGCTGGAGCTCGACGCCGATGACCACCCCGTGCCCGAGCGCTGGGAGCGGCGGCGCGACGGCCAAGACCGCGTCTACTACCTCGACCGCGAGTCCAAGACGACCCAGTGGCAGCACCCGGAGTACGAGGCCGCGCTGAAAAAGGCGCGCGAGGCAGGTCGCGAGGGCGAGCCGTCATCCATGCAAAACACCAGCTGCCGCAAGCTCCTGCGTGAGTGGGAGGAGGACTACACGGCCGAGGGCGTCCTGCCGCCGTGGATTCTGGAGGAGACGACGGCGCCGCCTGAGGGTAGCGGGCTGGAGCCGCGGAAATACTGGGTCAACTACAAGACGGGCGGCAAGAGCGAGTCGCAAAGCCCGTTTGACGCGCACGAGGCCCGCGCGCGCATCAGGGAGAGGAAGAGGCAGGGGCTGCCGACGTACTGCGAGCCCAGGGTGAAGATGTAAAAGCCATGGGTTTTAGGGCATTGCTTTGTTGGCGTTTTGTCTGTTTTTTTTTATCGGCTTTTCCAAACAGGCCTCAGATTGTGGTATCATTACCGCTTAACAGTCTCCTTTATTCGTTCCCGATATGGTTCGACCTCTGGGTGTTGGGAAGTTGGAATAAATATATAAAGGCCGGACTTGGGTACAAAAGGCGGGTGCGACCCAGTACTAGGACCTTTCGTTATGTGTCGTATCCATGCTTCATATATATTTACTGCAATTTCCAGTTTACTACCTGCCACCCTAACAGTTATCCGTTAAATCTTCCATTTCCATCAGCTGGGAATTTTAAATAGTCGCCTGCCGTCGCGATCATTGCAGCTGCCTTATCACTGGGCTGTTCGCGGTGGACCCCTCGGATTACCCTTCGCATCAGCCCGGGTTAGGCACCCGCTAGCGCGGGTGTCTACCGTACTATTTAATTCTCCATTCCCTTACTGTCAGACGCTCCATGGCTGGCAAGGTCCCAGGCAGCATTTCCTGCACATAGCCTGAGTTTACGACCATGGAACTCTTCAACGACAGCCACTTCTCGACGCACCAAGTCCGTGACGATGCGTTGTTCCACCCATTCCCCCGGCTGCCCTTGGAGCTGCGATGGTGCATCTGGCGGCATTATCTGCGCCGGTCCCGATTCATCCCCATCCGCATCAGCCCCATCCGCACCAGCCCAGGCCCCAACCCCGTGGACTACTCTGCCAAGAACGGCCTGGGGAAAATCATCAGCGGGAGGTGCAGGTTCTACGTCTGCTATTACGGCTCATCCCTAAGCCCGCTGCTGAGGGTCAGCAGCGAGGCTAGAAAGGCCGCCCTCGACTTCTACCGCGTCCACCTCCCGCTCTCATACTCCCCACCCCCTCACCGCCAGGACGAGCCTCCCCCGTGCCTTTACGTGAACCCCGAGCACGACGTCTTGGCCCCCATCGAGTTCCCGGACGACGGCGTGCGCCACTGGAGGCCCTGGAATCTGGCCAATTTCTTGCACGACGTCAAGGCCTACGATCCCAAGGACGTCGGTGTCGTGCAACTGGCGCTGCGGCCCAACTCGAGCTTTTTCCACCGCCCGGAGGACCACCGGTTCCCGAGCGGTGGTTTGTTACCCAAGGACGAGTTTCGCCAGAAGCTGCTCCGTGCCATCGACCCGCAGGCTGCAGCGGCGCTTCACGACATGCTGGAGAACAGCTTGAGCTCGGTCTTCTTTCTCAAACACATCCCGCTGGACTACTACAGCACAAGAGTGCTCATGCCTTCGGACACGTCTCGTCCCTTCGCGGCACGATTCCTGCGCGGCTTCCCGCTTCGCCGCCATCTGGAGGCCGTCACCGACTTCGACTGGCTCGAGGCCGATCCCAGGCCGGTAGAGACGGACCTAAAAGGGTTAGCCTCGTACGGCGGCGGCGATCCCGGTGGCTGCCACGACGGTTGGCTCCACGTCGAGGAGGCCCTGGGGGTCCGGCGCCAACGTCCTGTCGACTTTCTTATCTGCCCCGCCGTGAACTGGAGGGTCACATCTCCCGAAGACATTCCGGAGCCGAGCGGGCAGGCTGCCGGTAAGCAGCCGTGGCGAGCAAAACAGCCCCATACGCGCGACGGCCTCGCGAGGTTTCTGGCACACGAGCAGGAGGAGTGGGACAAGGCTGGCGACTGGGTGGAAAAGGAGAGGCTTCGTCTGCAGGGCCTGGGCCGCCTCCCGGGCGACTTGCCTCGGCAAGAAACAGCAGAGGGGCTGGAAAGCGAGGCCCAGTCGGTGGTTGGTGCGTGGGTGCTCCCGCGCAGCGCCGGCGGCGGGGCCTTGGCCAAGTATGATTCCTCGGCGGGCCGGCCAGGCCTGATTGTTTTCAAATATGCCGTGGCGTGAGCAGCAATCAGCCGAAAGGAAAGCCAACTACTTACTCCACCACCATTATGAAAACGACACGGCGAGACTGATAATCCACTCTTTGCGGCGTTTGTTTGTAAATTAGAGCTAGGTAGCTGCTATATTCCAAGAGTTTCACTACGAGCTCTCTTGGCTATTATCTGCGCTGTGGTCGAGAAGCAGTGTTATCACTCCGACATGATTTGTTTCTCTCGCGGTAACAGGAGGCGTGCCATTCTTGGCTCCATCAATTACGATTGTCAAGATGGACCTGTATTCACATCCGGTTTGCGCGCCTATTCAGAAGCCTCGTACACGACCACAAACGATCCAAATCAGTCAGTGGGTGATCCCACCATGACCTGACGAATGGACGGGAGCGGTTGTGTTGTCGCCACCATCGAAGCAGTAACGCGGCAATCTCGCGAGTCTCACTCGACGGCGCGTGCAGGAAGCGCGCTTCCGCGTTGACTACCTCTCGGCAGTAGGATAAGAGAGGCTTTTGTGAGTCTCCTCCATAGTTACGCGTTGCTTCTCCTGAGAAACGGCTCCAAAGATCGGCGCTCTCATTGTCTGCGAGATACGCGCGACGATTCGTGCGACGATTCTCGGCCTTTCCGAGCCCCCAGAGGTTTACAGCAACATGAACAAGACCCCGATACAGGGCGTAGGCAATGACTGTTCTGCCCTGGTATGTGAACTCCAGGTCCAGCTCTTGCCCATACTCCCCTGTATAAATACTCCGGAGAATCCTGGTTGAGTTTGGGTAGTGCCGGATAAGAACGTGCAGTATCGGGTCGGGCCTTTTTGGCCCTCCAACGTTGACGTATGGGAGCCGCGTGTGGGCGATATGCTCCGCGAGAGCAGGACTCGCCCTGCCTTGCAGCGCCCAGAATAGAAGTTGCCCCCAGATGCCTAACCCCTCGTCTTCCTCGTCTCCCTCGTTGTGCCCGCCGGACATCTCGTCCTGCAGCTGATCGTCGTAGCCGCCAGACATCCTGTCCAGCAGCTGATCGACGGTCCACCTGGGAAACTGGACATACGAAGGCACGGGGTGGTCTCCAGAGACGAGAAAGCGCAAAACGCCTTGCACCGCTTCCTCCTCGCCACATAGGTAGTCGGGCAGAATCGCCCTGGACTCGCTCGTGTCGGAAGATACACTGAGGAGAGCGTAGATTCGATCTCGGGGACGCGAGGCTTCGCTGCCCGCAAACTTTTGAAGAATCGTGCAAAGGTCCCGCTCTGCGTTCCACCACGATGTGCCGCTTTTGCGAAGGGGCCCCGGCATCACATCCAACAGCGCTTGAGCCCGTGGAGGCACATCCTCGCCCATAAGGCTCGGTATGAGAGCGAAGGCCGAGGTAGGTACCGACAGGTGTCCACAAACGATCTCTGCCCTTCGTGCGAGAGCCACCTCCTGAATCACCCAGACACGGCTGAACCACGGTTGGCGAAGAAGTCGATAAAGCTCCTCTCTTCGCGCATGCCAGAGTTCATATGTTGCCGCGCCCCTGGTCTCGTGCAACATATCTTCTTCCCAGACCTGCCGCCAGAGCTCCAAGGCGCTCTGTCCCTTGGCCAGCTGTCGCTGCACCGCTCGCTCGTGGAAGTCCTTGATCAGGCCAAAAAGGAAATGCGTTTCCGGGCTCTGGGGACCCAGCCAGACGAGAGTCCTTTCAGCGGAGCTGTAAACAGTGCCCATTTGGCCGACCTGATGGCCCTGCTCCTCGCCGTTGGATTGGTCGATGCAGATAGCATCAACCCACAGAAACCTCGGCTTTTTTTCATAACGAAGATGCTGTAAAGCCGTGTGCAGATTCTTGGTGACCCGGAACCGTTTTCCGTCGATATATATAGTTTCGGATGTTTCACTGGACCCCCAGGTGTACGAAAGTGCTTCGTACTCGATGTGAATACATTGGCCCTTTTCCAGGAGGGACTGGTACATGCTGCATCTGATTGGGTTGCAGAAGGGGCCTGGCAAAAGATGCAGCAGCCTGATGGCCTTCTTCGACAAGTCAATTGGTTCGTGTCGATACGGTTCCATTGTGAAAACAAAAGAGAGTAAGATGACCGCTGCGATTCGATTAGGTGATGGTGATGGGAGTTATGGCAAATAAGAGACGGTGATGTTTGTGGAATGAACCCGAGACGAGAGGAGGTGAGGAGGAGAGGAGGCGAGGAGGGGAGGGGAGGGGGAGGGGGAGGGGGAGGGGGAGGGGAGGGGAGGGGTTTAAGAAGTATGAATGCCACACACTGGCTGTGCTGACGTTGCACCTATCAGCTCGATACCCAGTACACCTTTCCGTTAAGAGGTCAGGCAGGCTCTGTCTTTAACTTGCATATGGAATATGGAATGACCACTGCGGTTTGCCCGACAGCCAGCCACGGAGCAAGGCGTACATGGTGTGGCTTGGGGGCTTAGCCTGCATGGGCACCTAGGCATCCAACCCACCGCGGTGTCCCATCAAGTGTTGGTAGCTGCCTGCCACCGCAAGAGGGCCCAATTTCGTCCTTGTGTGTTGACTATGAATTTGATCGAAGGTGATTTGCGGCCAGGCATCAAATGGCAAGTGAAGGATGGTCACTCGTTCTAAACGCCCAGGTACCATCAGGGAAATACGTAATTCCATGGTCCGAAGATTTTCTGGCCGCTGGCGCTGGCGACAAGATGAGAGCACGAAGAGCAGCTAATCATTTCGGCAGCATGCATGGGAATAAAGTGCTTACGGACACTCCAGAAGCACAATTCATCCGAAATCCAGTCGGCTTTGATCGCTTCCAAGCAACAACCCCACGACAGCAGTTAGGGGACCACAACAGCGCCAAAGCCGGCATACCACCATATGTATGCATGGCGCGAACTCATCTATACCAAGCAACAATCCCCGGGGCATCATC
>GL876973.1:664145-680830 GCA_000193285.1 Magnaporthiopsis poae ATCC 64411 | reverse complement strand
ATGGCGGTCAGGCCGAGCGAGGCCGACCACAGGAGCCAGAGGAAGGACGAGAAGGTGGCCGAGGCCCGGGCGGAGCCGCACACGCTGCCGCGGCAGAAGACGAGGCCGTTGATGAAGACGGCCAGGGCGATGAAGCCCGAGAAGAAGAAGATGACGTTGATGGCCTCTACGGCCAGAGCAGCGATGGGGTGGGCGGCTGTTGTGTGTGGCCATGTTAGTGTTAGTCTGTATATCCACAGGCAATCTGTTTTTTTTTTCTTCGGAATATGGACGTGTTCTGTTCCAACTGACCTCTCGGAAAGAACCTCTGGGAGCCCTCCAGGTAGGCAATGGAGAGAATGGACAAGACGGCCGAAAAGATCTGGAAGTTGATCTGTGACGGCGACTCCGTGAGGGTGTCGAAGTGGTACCAGTTGGCAACTGTTGGCTTTATGTTAGCAACCCCAATCTCCTTCATCTGAGCAAGCCATGGTTCGTAGAGACGACGTACCGTATCCCGACAATCCCATCACTATGATGGAAAATACGGCCTGAGTGGCCCGAATCGGGAGGATGAGACTAATCATCGTGACGACTCTTCCTCTGGCTGACTTTGGATCTCTCGTTCCTTGAGTCCGTGAAGTATGATATTAGAGAATAGGGATGAAGGTGGGTTCGGCTTTTAGTGATCCGATGAGCGTCAAGCGGCGGAATCCAGTATAAAAACACATTCAACGAAGAAAAAGGGACAAAACAAGCTGCAGGCTAGTGCGCTCTGTAGACGAGGAAGGAGAAAATGGGGTGGAAGCCGGCAGAGGTGGGCGGATGGGTGGAGGGAGGGAACGAAGAAGAGGGTAAAAAGGAAACACGGCCAAGCACCTTCTCGTTCATGCAGCAAAGGAAAAAAAAATAATAGAGGGAGCAGGAGGACGAGGAGAGGGGCGGGAAGGAAAGTGTTTATGCTTGGCCGCTGGAGTCTGTTTCCCATTGATGGATGGGATGGCCCTTCTCCCCGAGCGATTCGCGTGTCGTTGTCCTTCGTCCAGCACCCCTACCTACGTTTGGGCCGCCGGGCGCCTCTTTTCCCTTCCCTTCTCTTTCCCATGGCTGGTTCCTTGTTCCCCGTCCTTCTTGGGTGTGTGGACCGCGCAATGCCTTACCTCTCGCCATGCAGCCGCCGTGCGTGGGAACTTTTTGGGTTTCTGAAGCCTATCTGAAACGGGGATGCCGGGGTGTTGGCCGTCGGCAGCCGACTGTGACGCCGGACGTAACAGGGGTGAATGCATGCTCTTGGCAGCAGTGCTTGGGCTTCCGCTGCCGTTGCCGGCGTTGGCCCTCTGGCGGCCTTGCCCATGCCGGCCCTTTGAGAATGGGGAAAACGTCCTGGGCTGAGAGAGTGATCGATGGCGTCTGGGCCAGCTTCCATCCTCCGCAAAACTTTTTGCGAGGCGCTTGGCGTTGTGATCACCCGTTTTCCGTTTTTCCAGTTTCCGCCGGCTTAAGGGAAACAAAGGAAATGGGAGCATGCCTCGTGCTCGGCCAGAGCGGGCCGCGCAAGCAAAAGAGATTAATAGGCCTCCTATTCGAGCATTTTCGGATGGTTTGTCTCTTGTCAGGACGCAGCCAAGAGTTGCTTTTTTTGCTTTGCTCTGCCTGGCGCGGCTCCATCCAAGACCCTGAGTGCGAGTGCCAAGACGTTGCCTTGGAGTCAGGGCCGAAGGGGCAAATGCGACGTGCTTCAGCGCGGGCGAGGGCTCTGCACGGACGGCAAATCGAGGGAGGCGTTGCGGCGAGAAGAGATTTCCATCGCGGGCGGTGGTCTTGGCGTTGCGTTTCCGAGTTTCCGCACGCAGCCACTGGAAGCGGGTTGGGGCACTGGCCCCACTGGCACGCTGTCCACTAGCGAACACGGGCCTTGCAGGAGGGCCTGCTTCAGGACCGCACGTCGCCGAGACCATCCAGTCCGTTGCAGATCTCATCGCCTTGGCGAGAAGCTTGGATTTTTTCTTCTTCTTGGAGCGGCAGAGCCCCAAGCTACCAATAGCTTCAGACACATAAGTGGCACCGTTAGGTGCTGTCTACAAATCACAGTCAGGAAAAAAAGGGGAGAAGAAAGTGATTTGATGCAAAAAGCAAGAAGCTCGATCCTCTTCCCTCGGCTGCACTTACTCTTCGTCGACAGCTCCCATGTCGTGTCGGATATGTCGTCCATAGCGACCACCGCTCGCGCACCTCTCGCCCATGAGTCGAGTGCCGCCATGCACAGGACGCTCAGGCAGAGCCGCAGATGCCGGTAGAAAAGGCGAAAGGCGGCAAGATACTTTCTTCGACCAAGTCAGGAGAAATCATCTCGACCCTGCCGAGACAGTCTAGCCTCTCATTGCCCTCATTCTCGACCTTCCATCTCGCCTCTGTTAAGACGATGGGGCTCGTCAGGGGCGAAATGCATCTGCAAAGGGCCGGAAGAGGCTCGAGGGTCGGCTCGACTTGTCGCTTGCTGGCCGACGAATTGGAGCTCTCATCACATCGTCGTATACCATATCGCCGAGCCGCTTCGCTACCATTCACGATGACCACCCTCCCCAGCGGCGAGATTCGCGACGGTGCTTCCGCTCGGATGCCCATCCGTGGCGAGTGACGAAGGGCAAGAAACACTGATCGGAGTCTTGGCAGTCTCCAATTGTGTCAGGTCCTTGGCATGGGGGGTCCCTGGCCGCTTCACGCAAGGCACGCCCGAGGAAGAGGCCCGTTTCGAGACCCCCGCCTACACTACCGGAAGTGGGGCCCCTCATGTTTCCATCCTGTGCAGCAATGGAACCTCTAAGTCGGATTAGGAAAGAAATGGCATGGCGGAGAGATCCCCGGCGGACTTGGACAGGGCACATTGGGAAACCAGCATTTCGCCCGTTGGGGCTTTTTCCATTAGTCGTGGAAATGCCCATGTTTTCGTTTCCATAAATACCGGGCAGGCAGGCGCAAGGACGCCAAAGCACAACCGTCCCATGCTCACCCGTCCAGACCCCAACAATAATAGCTCCTGTTAGGCGTCTGATCTCGCGAGCCACGTCAGTTGCCCGGCAGGCTTGACTGGGAGCATTCCGTCCCGTGCTGCTTCTTTTCTAGGAATCGCCTGGATGGTGCCCGTGCACCCTCTCCGTCCGCACGCAGGAGTCTCAGGCTGTCTCCCTGCAGTTAGGGATGAGTGGTTTTATGTTGTATGCTCTGGTACCACGCCAGAATTCTGGGGGCGAGCTGCCGGGAGCAAAGAGTCGCTGGCGAGCACAGCAGAGCTCGACTGCGCTCGAATCCCGGCGCCACCACAATAAAAACTCTTTGTAGCCAAAAGATGCTGACACGGGATTCTGCTAGAGCCCCACGACACCTCGAGAAAATGTGTCTCCCCCGGGGAGGAATCTCACGGTTTCCATGAGAATGGAGTCCCTTGCCATGTCACACCTATCACCAAGGGCATTTTGCTGCTATTCGATGACAGCCCAGCCAGACAGTGGCAGACGGCGGCATTGTTTTGCGTGCAAGCGGAGTTGCAAATGGCGGGTCTGCCATAAGCGGCCGTTCTCTCTCCCAACCGGCATCATTATGAAGGCCTTTGGCCTAGAACGCAATGACATGCCGACTAGAACTGGCGCGTTGCTTGCCGAGCGGCACGACACGTCAGGCTTATAGGTTATATTAGCGCCATTGTCAAGCGCCCCCCACCATGGAGTTGGCCACGTTTCCACGCGGCAGTATAAGTTTGCGGACAAAAAAAAAACCAAAATCCTCTTCGCCAGTCAGTCCAGCATCGACGGAAAAAATACCATCGGATCAATCGTCCATGCCAATCTGACAGCTCTCTTTCTCTCCCAAAGTGGACAGTTTAGGAAAATAGTTTGATGCTCTATGTAAGAGTGGACGTCCAAGCAAGGTATTAGCGATGCTGCACCCGTTACGCCATCGAAGCCTTTCGAGATGAATTTTGATCCGAAAAACGCCGCAGACGAAGGGCTCGTCGCCGATGAGACAGCCTGCTTTGGCGCCTTGGGCATTCTCAGCCACACTTAGGTGAGCCTTCATTTTCCTCTGAAATGACCTCGGCTGTGGCGCGCGGCGGATGGACACGGATTCCCGAGTCAATCCGCGAACAGTAGGCGTGGTCACATGCCAACGGCTCCAGGCGGATCGAGACCCCAAACTCGGCAATGGCCCGCATCTCGGGGATCCGAAAAGCCGACGCTGATTGGCTCCCCCATCTTTGTGAATCGCCAAGGCTGGGGTTGAGGTCATTTGTCGGGAATCTGGATGCAGAGAATGGAAGGTGTCACGACGCAAAAGCCGTTGGGCGAATGCTTCTGCAGCACAACATCTGGGGGCTTGATCAATACCTGGGCGACTGTATGTTGTGTCTGGTGTTTCGCATTGGCGCGGCTAGGCACGGTCAGCTCGAAAAGTTGTGGGACAGATCAGGGCAGGTGAAGAAACCAGACATGTCCAAAAGGAAACGAGCGAAGAAGATGAGATGGGAAACACATCACCCACGCCGCAATGGGAGATCTTGTTATAGCCGTCGGGAGGACCCTCATGAACAGCCATATTCTGAACAACTAACGGTCCGTCAACAGCGCAATTGGCTGCGCTGTCTCTGGATACACAAGCAATCACCAATGGAGCAGATCTGTGCTGTTGCCACTGAGCGTGAAAAACTGCCCGAGCCGAGGTCCAGCGCTGTGGGGCGCATCGCCCTCATCACCCCTGCTCCCCTCCTTTTCAGCTCCAATGTCGCCAGAGGTGCGACAGTCGCTGGACCTTGGCGACAATTGCCTTCAAATCGGACTCCTTTGTGTGGCTGGCCTCGGAAAACCATTGCTTACCATTGAGCACTTGCGCATTCCCTTTTGTGCTGGCTTCCCTCTTGGTTCATTTCTCCTCCTCACCTCCAGCCATCAGCCAGGCACCACCTAGACTTCCTGGATAACGCGACGAGTCGCGATCCTCACTTCCACTTGCGCCAGCGCATCCGTCTCACCACTGCCTGACCGTTCCCCTCGAGCCAAACAACACGATACAAAGGCGACTCCCTGGCGGGCACCCCCGAACAAAACCATGTCTCCTCCTCCGAAGAACGTCGACACGGCCACGTTCATTAAGCAGATATCTGAGCTACCGCCGCCCGGCGCTCCCTATGCGCTGCCCGTGCCTGGAAGCGAGCGCCCGGACCGCTCGCCCGTCTACCGCCATTGGAAGTTCCGTGACGGCCCGTTGCTGAGCACTTTGGACGAGCATATCCAGACCTTCCACGACCTCTTTGAGGATATCCTTAAGAAGCGCGCCAACAAGAAGCTCCTGGGCTGGCGCCCCTGGAACGCGCAGTCGCAAACGTTCGAGCCCAAGTATGTGTGGATGACCTATGCCGAGGTCGCCGAGCGGAGAAAGAACCTCGGCGCTGGCATCGTCGAGCTGCACAAGAGGGCCGGCGCCACCGCCGACAAGTACGGCGTCGGCCTCTGGGCGCAGAACCGCCCGGAGTGGCAGATCACCGAGCTCGCCCTCGTGTCGCAGTCGCTCTACCCCATCTCGCTCTATGAGACGCTTGGCCCCGAGACTTCCGAGTACATCATCAACCATGGCGAGCTGGTCTGCGTCATATCCTCCCTCCCCCACATCCCTACCTTAATACACCTGGCGCCGCGCACTCCCTCGCTCAAGTTCATCATCTCGCTCGACCCTCTGAACGCGGGCGAGCCGGCCGGCACGTCCAAGCTGGCCCTGCTCTCGCAGATGGCTGCCAACGCCGGCCTGCAAATCTTCTCGATGGACCAAGTCGAGGCCATCGGCCTGCAGTCTGGCCGCCCCATGCGGCCCCCACACAAGGACGACATCATCACCATCAACTATACCTCGGGCACGACTGGCGACCCCAAAGGCGTGGTTCTGACGCATGCCAACGCCGTGGCCGGCATTACGGCATCGCGCAGCAACGGCTTTGTGCGCCCCAACGACGTGCACCTGTCGTATCTGCCATTGGCCCACATCTACGGTCGCATGACCGACCAGACCGTCATCGCCGAGGGCGGCTCCATCGGGTACTTCCACGGCGACATCCTGGGCCTGGTGGAGGATCTGAAGATACTGCGCCCGAACGGCTTCATGTCCGTCCCACGTCTGTACAACCGTTTCAGCACCTCGATCCAGGCTGCCACCATCGAGGCCGACGGCGTCAGGGGCGCGCTTTCGCGGCACATTATCGCCACCAAAAAGGCCAACATGAAGCTTCCGCCCGGCCAGGCGACCAACAAGCACCTGCTGTACGACCGCATCTGGACGCCCAAGGTGCTCGCCGCCGTCGGGCTCGACCGCGCCCGGTTCATGATCAGCGGCAGCGCGCAGCTGGACCCGGACGTGCAGACGTTCCTGCGCGCCGCCTTCGGCAACATCTTCAGCCAGGGCTTCGGCATGACGGAGACGTACGCCGTCGGCTCGGTGCAGTTCGAAGGCGACTTCACCACGGGCAACATCGGCGCCCCGTGTCCGTCCTGCGAGATGTGCATCGAGTCGGCGCCGGACCTGGAGTACAACGTCACGGACAAGCCGAACCCGCGCGGCGAGCTCCTGGTCAGGGGCCCCGTCGTCTTCAGGGAGTACTACAAGAACGAGGCCGAGACGGCCAAGACCATCGAGCCCGACGGCTGGTTCCACACGGGCGACATCGTCGAGCTCGACAAGCTGGGCAGGTTCAAGATCATCGACCGCAAGAAGAACGTGCTCAAGCTGGCGCAGGGCGAGTACGTGTCGCCCGAGCGCATCGAGAACGTCTACATGGGCAGCTCGAACCTGGTCGCTACCGCCTTCGTGCACGGCGACGGCAAGGAGTCGACCCTCGTGGCCGTCTTCGGCGTGGACCCGGAGCACTTTGCACCCTGGGCCACCAAGGTACTGGGCGGCTCGCGCAAGATCGTCAAGGAGGACCTGGACGCCATCCGGGCCGCCTGCGCCGAGCCCAAGATCTACAAGGCCTTCATGAAGCACATTGACGACATTGGGAGGAGCCACAAGTTCAACAGCTACGAAAGGGTCAGGGCTGCACACCTGGCTGTTGAGCCCTTTACCATTGTCAACGAGCTTCTTACGCCTACGTAAGTTTTTCTCTAGTGTTCCCCCTGGGCAGTCCGAAAAGTGCGATGCTGACAAAATGGCCATCAACAAGTCTCAAGCTCAAGCGTCCTCAGACGGCCAAGGCTTTCCGCAGCGAAATTGACCGCATGTACGCCGAAATCAACTCGCAGCCCGGCGCCAAGGCCAGGCTGTAAAACAGGGGGAAAAAACAGATCGAGATGGGGCATGTATTGATACGGCTTCTCGTTATCCATCTCGTGTTCCATTTAACGAGAGATTTACCACCTGC
The DNA here is from genome assembly GCA_000193285.1 of Magnaporthiopsis poae ATCC 64411. Taxonomy (NCBI): domain Eukaryota; kingdom Fungi; phylum Ascomycota; class Sordariomycetes; order Magnaporthales; family Magnaporthaceae; genus Magnaporthiopsis; species Magnaporthiopsis poae. The sequence continues at coordinate 673,452 of GL876973.1, read as the reverse complement.
TATCTGCATTTTCAAAATACACCAACCAGTGCGGTGGCCTTGATTTCTTTTGGTTCCTGATCGCGCATGTTTGTGCTATTGAATTCATTGAGTACTGATGAATACCACCAGCACAGCGGCGTATCTAGATTTGGATGCAGATCTGTTAGCAAACTACTGCATAGATAAAACAACGATTCTTCTCTTGTCCTTACGCTGCAGTGGCGGCAAATATTTCCGGACGCCTCGCGTTGGTGATGACACCAAGGCTCAAGGCGAATATTACCGTGCATCCGGCAATGATGCAGACCCGAGCGGACCGATCGTGGATCAAATAGAGGCCCACGATCGATCCGGCAAGCAGCGCCACGGCGAGGAAAATGCTGATGACGTTGGCCGCCCGCACGATGGACTTTTCTGGGAAGCGGCCGATTCCCGCCTCGATGTCTGTTTCCGAATCCTGGTTTTCGTCGCCACGATAGTTTCTTTTAGTATGTTTGATACATGCACGGTCAACTTCACCGAGGGTAGCACCGCACCTTTGCGGCCGAGACGGGCCAGAAGCGCCTCAACAGCTCGGACAACGGGTCGCGGTCGTCCGGGCTCTTGATGGCCACGAGGTCCTGGACGGCGTCCAGGAACCGAGCCGACGTCCCCGCAAGGCAACGAGTGCTTTCGAGAAAGGCCCTGTACGCATTCACGACCCTTTTATCCGGCGCGCTCAGGGCCGAGATCCTGTGCTGCAGGTCGAGAGCTTCATCTGGATCCCGATCACCAGACATACAAAAGAAGGCAAGCCATCAGCAAAACTCACGAAAAGGTTTGGTTGGCTGTTTCTTTTTCTTAGTCTTACGGTACTCTTTAATCGCCTTTTGGAGCTCTTCAGCCATCCGCAAGTGCTTCTTCGCTTCCGGGTGCCCGTCCGGGTCGTCGCCGTGCTGCTGGAGTAGCTCCCAGTCGACCATGATACCCGGCAGCGTCAGCCCTTGATCCAGGAGGACCGCGCCGTCCAGCTCGCCGATGCGCTTTTCCAGGGACAGCATGCGCGCCTGCAGGTGCAGCAGGTTCCGGGCCGCCAGGCGGTCGAACTTGCGGAAGATCAAGGTCTCGCCGTCGCCGTCGGCGGCGATCCATCGGGCGGCGTATGCAAAGCCGACTTCTGAAGCCGCCATTCTCCGGGGGAGTAGAAAGTGCTCGCGCTTTGCGGTGTGTGTGAGCGCGGCTCCGAAAGCACGATGGCTACCTAGGTACCTGCCATGGTACCCCTAGGACGCCCGACCGCGCTATGGAAAGACAGCCAATTACGACGAGATGAGTGTTATTCGGAGGGGTTCTCTCCTCCAATCGCAAGTCGGCTGCTTAGTGTGTGGCTGAGCGAAGTAGAAAAAGGTCTCTGGGACAGCGGCGGGCTGATCATATCTGCACATTCGCCCAGACGCTTCCGTCCTTCCTGACTTTTGATCGAGAAGATCCCGACCCTTCGTTGCGTCCATACCCTCGTAACACAATCCATTAGAATCGAGCATCGCAACCACCCGATAGACTATATCTCAGCATCACGAGGCGCAAATGCGACGACAAAAATGACGGGCGAACGTATGGATTTCGGCACATATATGCAAGATGTTTTGAATACGATGAGAAAGCATGCCCCAATCCCCAAATTCTCAAGTCCGGACACTCTTGTATCTTGCGGGAAAGAACTAGACATATATTCAACCGCATCGACAGTACTCGTCCCAGGCTTCGCAACTTCCGGCCGGACGGAACTCATTATAAAGCACGACTTTCGTCGTGTGTCCCCAGCCCTGCAGAGGACCAACAGGATCTCTCGTATACGTGTTCCGGGTAATATCAACGGCATTCCTGTCGATGCTCTTCCCGACACTGGTGCCGACGACTGCTACATCGATGCGGCTTTCGCCCGCAAGGGAAATCTCGACATCTTGCCGACGAGCAAGAAGCGCATCGTCCTGGGCTCCGGCAAGACCATCAAGCCCGTCGGGGAAGTGCGCGCGACCTGGAAGTTCAGGAGCGAACACGAGGCCCACCCGCTCGTCCTCTACGTGCTGAAAACGCTCGCCGATACCAACTTGGCACTGGGAAGCCTGTTCTTGAAGGCGACCAAGACCTTCACGGAACACAGGAGCCGAATCTCGCGTACTGCGAATGGCGTTTCTTCCCGGAAGCCGCCCTTGAAATTTCATCTCCTCGGGGGCGGCACAGACAGGATCCGCGGCTACCTCGACGGCACCGAGGTCTGCGCCCTGCCCGACACCGGCTCGCAGATCATGGCCATGTCTACGGCCATGGCGCTGCGACAGAAAAACTGCAAGATCGACACCAGCCCGGAGAACCGCATCAGGGTCCAGTACGCCGACGGCTCGACCAAGCTCGCCCGCGGCCTCGCCCGCGGCCTAGACTGGGACTTTGGCATCCAAGACGAGCCGCAGGCCGACTGCGGCCTTTACTGCTTCGACGACCCTAGCCCCGTGCATGCTGGGGTTGGAGTCGGAGGTGAGCCGCCGTCCAACTACAAGCCTGACGACGACCCTGTGGGCTTCAGGGTCCGAGGCGAGTCGGTCAACTGCAACTGTTACGTCCTCGACGACCTCCCCGTGGACGTCATCCTGGGCGCCGACTTCGCGCCTGATCTCGGCATCGGAGGTGAGCCGCCGTCTAACTACAAGCTTGACGACGACCCTGTGGGCTTCAGAGTCCAAGGCAGGTCGGTCAACTGCGACTTTTACGTCCTAGACGACCTCCCCGTGGACGTTATCCTGAGCGCCGACTTCGTGCTCGATCTTGGCGTCTTCATGCCAAAATACGAGGCATGCTTCCTCCCTGCCGCCGCCGCCGCAGCCCACGGCTCCGAGAGCGGCGGTCTCGGCGTGTTTTGCAACATCCGCATCGTCAAGAAATGGTTCAAACGTGCTTTCCGCCGTCCGAGAAACACGGCGCATACCAGCGCCAGTAGTATGTCACTCCTAATTAACCTACCTCTGTTACCTGGGCCGCTCTCTGGAATACTGATAAAATTCCGGGGGGGTTTTTTTTTCTAGACCTCGCAGGCCCTTTGCCAACCGTTTTCACAAACGAAACACTGATGCTCGAGCTTCATCGCCGCAAATGCGTCGATGCCAACTGGGCAAACATGAGCCAGGCGGAAATTGATCAAGAAATGAATTACCGGCGTGCCTGGGATGCCGCAAATGGCCAGTACTGGTCCGGGAGACTTGGTGCATCGAGGCAGCCGGCAGCAGCGCACCAGGGAAGCTCCCTAGGCCACGGCCGGGTGCAAGCTGGCTCGGACGGGGCAACGCCAGATCTTTCAATCTCGCCGAGCCTGCGGCAAAGCTCTCCACCCCGGCCGGGTGGGGGGTCGGCGGCAATCCCGCTTGGCGTCGTCCGGCATTGCCCGGAACCGGCGGCCGGAGACGTCGCGGAATGGTCCAGGATGGTTGATTGCATCCTAGCCACAGGCGGGCACAGTGGCCGGTAACGAGTTACACGCCGGGTCGCGGCGATGCTGTAATATTTGTGGCTTTCTTGCTTCTCTTCAGTCGCACTTTTTTCTTCCAGCGGTAGGTGTCTCTCATGTTGAACCCTTATCGGGACTGGGCACGGAGAACCTCAGGAGTGGCGTCATAGGCTCTTTGGTGGATGGTGTCTCTTGATTGTGTGCGTGGAGTAGAAGGGTTGGCGTTTTGGGGGGTGTGCTAGGAAATGGTATATAGGTATGCATAAGCTCCAAAGGCCCAAGATATTTCGGTAGGCCAGAACACGGAAATATCGAAAAGGTGATGCCCTCAAATTGGATGGCAGAAATGTGTTGCCTGTCTTGCTCTCTTTTGGAGTAAGCGTTGTTCCGAGGTCGAGAGTCTGGTGTCTCTCCTAGCCTCTTGGTATCAACCTAGGTGTGAACATAAACGACATGAAATCAGAATAGCCCAAAAATCCAAAAACGCCCCGTGGGTCTCCCACCCCAGCCCATCCAGTAGCGCCGTGCTATATAACGCCCAAACAAATGAATTCCGAGTCACAAATCTCAAACCCTTTCCCTCCCGCGACATGATTCGCCTCTCTGTCTCAAGAGAGCGCGCTCTTATCGACGGCCCCTGGTGGCAGCGCCCCGCCGCTCGCGGGCCCTCCCTGCGGTCCCAGCGCCTTGTTTAGACCGTAGATTGTACCTCGACCTGCCACCGCCGAGCGACTCCTCTGCCTGTGCTGCTACCCTAACCGACCTCCTCCTGGGCGCGGCTGCAACGCCCGTCCTGCGGGGTGCTGCAGGTTTCCTCTTCGTCACGCGGCCCTCCAGCGTCTGGGTCCCAGAGTCCGTCATCCGGACTGCGGAACGCGGCGGTGATCGCGGTGATCGCGGCGGCGGCGTGATGGGCACCTGCGGCTCGGGTGACTGGTCTGCGGCCCCCGGGCTGCTTCGGGGCGGCGATGGGATATTTGTCCGTCGCCGCTCGGGTTCGTGGTGTTCCTTGGGTCCCCTGCTGCTTTGCGATGGCATCGGCGGTAGGGAAGACAGTGGTAGATGTGTCAGGTCGGGCTTCTCATACGGGTCGGTGCCGTCAACTCGGTTGCCGTCGGCATCGATGCCGCGGAAAGGCTTGCGCAGAAGCTTTGCTATTCTAGCAGAGTTCCGATCGAGATTTCGTTGCCGCTCCTCGAAGTGGCCCTCGGGAATGAAGTAGGCAAAGTGTTGGACCAGGTGGTCGAGGGTTCGATAGTGGGCGAAGCGGGTGATGGACGCCCAAAGATCCTCGTCCTTGGTCAAAGACGGGCGGCCAATGAGCTCGCCTACGACAGAACCAAATGCCTCTCTCAGTTCCTCTAGGCGCTGTTCTTTCCGTTCGCCGAGCAAGCGGTAGAACTCCTCCTTGGTAGATGCGCGTTTCGCGATCTCGTAGACATCGTGGTGGAAGGCTTCGGCTTGTTGGATGGGCGAAGGCTCCATGTTGTACTCTCGGTAGATGTCTGTGAATAGCGTTGTCATATCGATGCCGAATTTCGCAGATGGCCACCGCCACTCAGGCATCATGGCATAATCGATGGGCGGTAGTTGGACGTTCATCTTGGCCGACGATACTACACTGCTGGGCGAACAGTGCTAAACGATCGCGCCGGCTTTGACGGTAGGTAGAGTTGAGGCTATGATTGGAGTTAGGATTGGGGTTAGGATTAGACTTAGGATTGGACTTAGGATTGACCTGATGACTGTCACGTGTTGGTGCACGTGCCTCGTCAACGCGGCACCCCCGAGATTGAGGGGCTTAATCAACCCCTCAGCATGCTGTTTTCGCTAAGGTAGCTTCAAGCATTGATGCCCCAGCCGCTAGAACGGAGAACCACGTGGGAAAATTGGTCGACAGCCATTTGTGACAGAACAGTAAATATACCTATAAGTAGAAGCTGCAAATGCTCTAAAACAATTTTGCCCTTCTAATCAATTGTGTAATCAAAACCTCTGGAAGGTTGTTTCCCGCTTCCAAAGTACCTCGGGGCGAGTTTGGGAGGAGTTCTCCACCGTTTGGTGATCAATAAGCCTGTAGTGTAACGAGCCTACCTAAGGCGGCAGATGGCACCTGAAAGATAGGTACATAGTACCTTTAGGTAGTACGGATAGAAAGGCTAGGTGATACCCTACCTAGCCACATATGTGTATGATTCCCCTCCTTTTTTCCTGCCTCAGTACCACCTCCGTTTCGTCCTCAACCTCAAATGCTTGTTCAATATCTCCTATGTCGCCGTCTGCTATTGCTTTCGCTATATACTACTTTTGCTGTCTCCCAATAACACCACTCGGCTCTCATGGATCCCCCGACCAACACGGTTCCCAGATCACCCCAACCAGCTCCCGTATCGAGTACCGTTACTGAGCAGAGTCTAAAAGCCCTTCGCGAAGAAAAAGGAGCCGCGGTAGGAGCCGCGGCCCCTGGATCGCGGGAGCCGAGTGCCTCGACGGAGGCCACCAACCCCGCCCCTAGCAGTGAAATCGACAGACGATGGCAAGAAGTACGGCAAAAGGGGAAGGATGCCAATCTAACGATTCTATCCCAAGGACCCCATGGCTCGACGGAGGCCACCAACCCTGTCCCAAGCAGTGAGATCGCCAGACGGTGGCAGGAGGTGCGGCGGAAGGGGAAGGACGATACCGGCTCAACGGAAGCCACCAATCCCGCCCCCAGTAGCGAAGTTGCGAAACGAAGGCAGGGATTACGGCAGAGGGATAAGGGTATCACTCCAGATATTCCGTCGCGGGGACCAGATGGCTCAACGGAGGCCACAAACCCCGCACCGAGTAGTGAGATCGGCAGACGGCGGCAGGAAGTACGGCAGAAGGGAAAGGATGCCACTCCAACAATTCCGTCGGAGGTTGACGAACCCGCATGCGAAGATACCTTTCCGATAACACAACTTGCTACGGATCACCTCACGTGCCGCATCCTTATGGTTGAGGAGCAGGGAACTCTGAAAGTCCCAGGCGCAGAGAGGATCCAAGTCCGACGGCAGGTCGATTCCAAAGGGAGCGAAAAAGAGGATAAAGGAAATGGTACGGAGGAAAAGGGAAACAAGGGAAAGGGGAAAGGAAAGGAGAGGCAGGAAAAAGGAAACGAGAAAAACGAAGAGGGACATGGCGAGAACGGTCCCTTTGCTGAGTGCTTGGCCATCACGCAGCCCCAAGACGATATTTGCTGCAGGGTCGAGTCACCTGTTCGGTTCGAGCTATACTACGACCCCAAGGGAGACTCCGTCTGGGCGGCTGGCATGGAGCCAGTGATCCGGATCGAGCCGATCAGTCCTGGAGATGAGGGCCGACAGCCAGACAAGACAGAGACAAAGACCATTGAGCAATTCGACTACCTACGCGTCGGTCCCGGCGCATGGCGGTTCAGCTCAGCGGACGGCCTCCGATCTGTGCAGGCGATCATATTCCCTCGCCAACACTCATTCGCCCTCGTCAAGCTCAAAACCCTCTCGGACATCGCAGGGACCAAGCGAGAGGCTCCACCAGACGACCAAGCTGCAGAGAGCGACACGCGCCAGGACGCTGGCGAGTTGGAGCCTGTGGCAACGAGCGAGGTGATCAAAAGGCTCGATTCGCTGGCCGAGCTGGCCGAAGGCCAGATGCTGCAGGTTATGAACAGTGCCGCCGCCGGCAAGGAGTATTCCCTCTTCCGGATGGCGCTGCTGGGGAAAACGGGTTCGGCCCAAGTGTTCCAAGCCAGGCACTCGGGCTTTCCGAACAGGCTGGTGGTGGTCAAGACCTTTATGTATGGCGATAGATATAACACGGTGGGTCGTGGGAAACTATGGAAGAAAGAGTACAGCATTCACCGCGGGCTCAAATCTGTAGGTCGCTCTCCCGCTTCTTCATATTTCCTTGGGTCTCCTCTCCTCTTCTTTGTTCGTGTCTACTTTCCTTCCCTCTCCCATTTCCCCTTCCTTTCCACTTTCTTATTTCATCCCATTTTACTCTGTAATTTATTCCATAATCTCGCCTAGCTAACCTCTACGGGCTTAAAGGACTTTATCGTCGAACTGTTCGCCGGCGACGCCAGGCTCGAGGCCCTAATCATGGACAACGTCGACGCCCACGACCTCAGCAGCAGACATTGGTGCGATGTCAAGGGCAACAAACATTTCCTAGGCACCCGAGCCCATGCGGTGCGCGTGCTTACCGACATGTCGCAAGCGCTTCTACACCTGCGCCAGAAAGGTGTCCTGCACAACGATATCAAACCGGCCAACATACTCTTCAGCGAGCGGCGTGGCGCCGTCCTCATCGACTTTGGCCTCGCCACCGTGGACGGATCCCTGGCTACCACTGGCGGTACGCCCTGGTACGTGCCCCGAGAGTACTTGGAAAAGGACCGCCGGGCAGCGCCGGCCGACGTCTGGGCCCTTGGTGTTGTCATCGTGTATCTTCTGGGCCTTGTTCCCCTGCCAGACAGCGAGAGGCAGGTAAAGTCTTGGCGCATCCGTGACATCATGTTATTCAGCGGGGGCGACCGCCTTCTCCCATCCCGAGCAGAGGGGATGATGACTGAATGGCTCGGTCTGATAGAAGGCATCGGAAGAGAAATGGAGCTAAGTGAAGATGACTTGGTTGCCAACTTGGTCGCGAGTATGTTGGTTAAAGAGGAGGAACGAATCACAACAGAAGACCTGGCCTCGGCCATGTCGAGCTTGGCCGCGACAGGGATGGACATTTAGCTCAATGGGACTAAGAAACCCATGCCGGGGAACGGATCGAGATGAGGAGGATGGCTCGTTCCGATAGATTCCGGACAGTTCGTGTTTGGGTAGTCAACAGTTGGGGAGCAGACAAAAGACTTAAAACGTGCTACAAGAAACGGACGCATCCTTTATTATTTTTCCCTTCTTTCTCGGACCAGATCATCAGACAGGCGGACATGAATTCCCTTCTTGGCTTTTAGGCTAGCCAGATCTTTGGGCTAATTTCGCCGCGCAATAGACGCTTCTGCCCTTATAACCCACAAAGACCCAAAACCTCACACACCAACCCACTCACCCAGCCAGCGCGTGAACCGCACGCATTTCTTGTCCACCAGCCTCCAGTGCAGGTCCCCGAGCCACACAGCACCCGGTAGCACGACGCCAACGAGCACGATCGCCCAGGGCGCAAACTTTTCGCCCCAGCGCTCCTCGAGCTCGATGCGCAGGCCCTGGCTGAGGGTGGTGCGGGCGGCCAGGATGTGGCACAGGTACAGGCCGTACGAGATCTCGCCGAGGTAGCGGACCAGGAGCGAGTCGAGCACCTTCCGCGCGCGCGGCAGCCGGTCCAGCGACGCGACGAGCATCACCGAGGCCACCGAGAGCGCGAGCCGGCCCGTCATGGGCCGCGCGCCGCCGAGAAGCCACGTCGCCCAGCTGTAGGGCCAGATGTCCCGCACGTCGCCGCCGACGGGCCACCCGCCCAGGAGCAGGCTCAGTACCAGCACCGTCCACCAGCCGGCCGTCTTGAGCCTGGCGGGGACGGAGGCGGAGGCGGCGGCGGCGAGGCGGTTGTAGACTGTTTTTGCCCGGGCCATGCTGGTGCTCACGACGTCGTCCTGATCTTGCTGCTGCCCGTCATCATCATCGCCGTCATCTGAGGAAGCCGACGGGGTCAGGTCCTTTTCCTCCTGGTTATGCAAAGGCAGGAGGGGTGCTGCTGCGCTACTACTACTACCACCGACGCCACCATCAGCAGCAGAAGCAGCAGCCTGCTCACCCCTCCTGCGCCGCGCAATGTTCATATCCGCGAGCGCCATGCCGGACAGGAACATGCAGTGCGACCACTCGAGCGCGTGGA
>GL876973.1:617220-638888 GCA_000193285.1 Magnaporthiopsis poae ATCC 64411 | reverse complement strand
ACGGACCAGGCGCCCGAGAGGAGCTTGTACTGGTATGGCAGGTCGAGCAGCCGCAGCCCGATGAAGAGGGACGTCCCCAGTGGCGAGGGCTTCTTGCTGCCGCGGCGGATCGAGAGAGCGGGCGGCGCCGACTCTTTGGCTGGAGTGGGACCTGGCATGGTTGCTTGGTTTGCCAACACAACGCCCGTAGAAGCAACGATGATAGGCCCGGAAGACTCGGGACAGCTTCAATTAAATCCAGAAGCAGGTACCCGACCTCATTTATCAAGACGGCGTAGCCGTCCCCATTGCTCTACTCCTACTTTTGCTAATTAGTAATGCTATGGCATCTCCAGTTTCCGGACGGACAGTCTTCAACCCGGGCTCCGAAGGCCGGGATTGCCGGGTTCCGATGCCTCAGGCAACCGAAATTAATATTTGACACTTCATTGAGTGAGCTTGAATGCTTATATGTCGACGAAAGAGATAGAAATGTTTGAGTATCTCCAAAGTATATACGATGCGGGATGCACATAAGCAGGTACCAGTGCTGGCTAACAGGTACAATCTTCAGCCATCATTGGTGACCCAACCTCCAACCCATAATTCCATGTACTGCAAGCGCTGACGGGGCCATTGCCTCGAATAGGTCAAGGCAATTGGGGTCCAGGTGTACCAACCTTCGTGGCGGTAGCTACTGCTCACGTAGCCCGGACGAACGGAGCATCGAATCCTCGAGGCCGCGGGTACAGGAAAAAGAGATGCGCGCCGTACGGGCCACCGCATCAGTCTAGTCTTCTCGCGTGACTCGGCCGGGGCTATCCCACACAAGACGGTCGAGAGGTTGGGAAGACGAGCCATTCGATGCCTGAATGACGGCGCCATAGTCGGTCCTCGGTCTGCCTTGGCCTTCGTTTGCCCTCATTCCGAACGAGATGGTAAGTCACACCCACTGATAAGGAGTCTCCGACGTTGGTGACCGCGGTAAAGGGAGATACACGGGGAGCCATGTGGGACCGATCGGGGGAGCTGGGCAGGCGGCTGATGGTTTGTGTGCTCTACCACGGCCACCAGCTTAAGAGGCCTCTTCAAGCCAAGGTGGCGTGGCATCCGCCTCCAGAGCTCCCCGAACCCGGCCACCTCCAGACGCTGTTGGCGCCTCGAGTGTGTCGTCCGCGATAATTACAACTACCAGTGGCTCTCATCGCAGTTGCGCCTGCTATAGACGTGGCATTAATATCACGTGGGTGAGGGTAGTTTGGGGATTCGCACCTGGCAAACACTGGCATGCCTTGGCGGATCTCCCTCCCTGGAAAGTGACTACTGTCCATCTCAAGCATTTACGAAGTGCTTGTCTCGACGATATAAACGTTCCCCTCACAGCGCCCTGCCCGCTGTCTGGCCTGGTGGAATTTGGCCATGCGACGCTCTGGCTGAAAACACGATGATGTAAGTTATTTGCATGCGCTGCGATGGAGATGAAAATGTCAACAACCAATAATTTACGGCAATCTTTATCTTCCCATGTAATATCAACCGTGTGAAAACGCCAAATATGCGCGTTGACAGATGCCCGTGCAAAGATAACCATTCGACGACAGATAAGAAAAGAAGCATTCGATAAAGAGACCAGCGAAGAAGATACAAGTAACTGTCCACTGAAAGTCGGCTGCTATCTCGCTGGCGGTGCGTATAAGTCCGGTAGGCTCCTTTGCGGATATACTGCAGTACAACGAGCATCCAATCTTCAGGAACACAAAGACGCACCCCCTCCAGCCCTCCCCATAGTCCGCCATGCCGAGAACGGCCTCACTAACGCGCGGTGACAGGAGACACCTCAGCCCATGGGGTTATGGCGCAAGACAGACAAGCTATCCATGGCCAGATAAGCCCTGCCTGCCCTGGTGCCTACACATTCGCCAGCTGGTTCCACGAAGGCCGCATCTCCGGACCAAACAGCGGTAAGCACGCCTCGACAGCACATCACCTCGCCCACCTCCAACCTGACTAGCTAGGTAGGTAGCTACCCCATTCCCTCTCCGCCGAGCTAGCTACCTATGTAGGTACCTGTAGCGTTGTTTTGCTGTGCCGCCAGCCTACAGGACCGACTAAGGGGTGTGGTGGTGGTGGTGGTGGTGACGATCAAGGCGGGCGCAGGCTCAGCCATCCATGGGCGACTCACTCACTCCCTCCCTCCCTCCCTCCGCCCTGCCCTCTTCGCTGGCAAACGGCATGCAACACAACAATGGCGGTCAGCCACTCGATTCAGGGAAACCCAAACCATGTCGGGCCGCCCTGCGCCTCATGGGGCCACCCCACGGGGCTGGCTGGCTGGCTGGCTGACGTCGTCCACGATGTAAGCCCCGGGGGAGGGAGAGAGAGGGCGAGCAACATCCTGTTTTTGTTTTTTTTTCTTTTCTTTTTGTTTATCCGGGGGGGAAATCCAAGTCCACCCCCGCTTGGTTTCCTTGGATGAGAGAACCTTACGGCAGACATGTACATGTACTACATGACAAACATAGCATGATGGGTGCGTTGGCCGGCGAGCTCCTCGACCCGTGCTTCCGGTTCGGACTCCTCCCTTGTGCAGGATGCTCTGGATCGGGGGCCCGGATGAGGCAACGGGAGGCGAAAGAAGACCACAGAATGCAGACAGCCAGGCAGACAGGCGGTCGGCGGCACTTGCACTTGCACTGGCTTGCTGTCTGATGCGCTGGACATGCCGCCGGGCGGCGGCGTATTTTCTTCCGTCATGCACACAGTTCGCACGGTTCACACACACGCACACCGGCCGGCACTTCCCATCGTGATGGTGGTGTGGGAAGCATAGCCACCCTGGGCACAGAGATAAAGAGACATGTTGACCGCCTTTCGGCCGGGCCATTCCGACATCTTTGCTATCTGCCCATCCTTGATGTGGGAAAGGCACCTAGGTCTAGGCCGGTCTTCACGTGCATCGGCCGGTGATCGCAGCAGCCATCTTTTTTTTTTTTTTTTTTTTTTTTTTTCCGGTGATAAAACGCCCTGATATTATTGTTATATATATTTTTTGTCATTTTTTTGTTGCTGTGGCTGCCGCACTTGTTGTGACTTGTCGGCCACAGATTGGCTCGTCGTCTTTGAGGCGGCTGCGGCTGTGGCCACTCGGAAGCATGCGGAACAGCTGCCGGTGAAGATGGCGGTCTGGAAATAAGAAGAAAAAAAAATCTCGCCCTACCTTTTCTGAGCCGCCCTTAGCCACCACCAAAACTGCGGTGAAGCCACAATCAGCATGGAGACCCGATCTGCCCCTCCACCGAGGTGAAGAATTTTCATCTTCTTCCCACGCTATCCCTGGTTCCCTTCTTGCTTTTCCTCTCAGCCGTAATCCCGAGGCGGTCGCGATCGGCTCTAGGGCCGGCAGTAGAGCCGGTTCGTTCCTGTACACGTCCCCCTTGCTGGACGCCGGCTCGCTCGCTTTCGGACGCACCATGTTTCGAACGCGGTGCGCCGGCGCCGCTTCCCGAGGTTGGCCATGGGGCCGGACCAGGATGCTGCAGGATGCATGCATGGGTCGAGATGCACCACCGAGCACTTTTTCTTTTTGTTTCAAGGGTGTGAAATGAAAACCAGATGGTCAAAGACAATAATGAATATCGCCTTGCGGGCCCTCCAACGGAGAGAGAGAGGGTCAGGGTCAGAGGTTCATGTACTTCCGCTTCAGGGCGCTTGGCGAACATGGAGCACAAACAGAGGCGATTACCAGCTACTCGGTTTAGCCCGCTCGGCTTCTCGACCCGGCAGCTAGCGATGGTGGTCCGCCTGTCAGGGGACACGTCTGAGCCGGAACGGGTTTGCCCTCGCCACCGCTTCGAAGGAGGCTGGGCTGGGTCGCCGGTGCGTGCGGTGCCTGCTTGCCTGGGCGCCCCCCCGTTTTTTCTGCTAGGCGTGTCGTCGCGCCATCGATATGCTATACCATGTTTTGATACCGACTCGGCATGTACTTTGCAAGGACACGTCAATGCTGCTGATGGAGCCGGCGGCATGCACCAAGCAAGCAGCAGCACCAGGCGTAGAGTGGAGGAGACCCGCAGTGAGGAATTCTTCCTTTGATGTTCTTTGATGCTTCTTTTCCTTCCTCCCCCCCTTTTCCACACCTGGCGAGGTGACAGCGCCGACGGGCCAGGTCCGAGCAAGCGAGCCGAGCGGATCCGCTGGTGGGTGGAGGAGGTGATTAGAGAACAAATATTAAGACACACCAGAGAAAAAGAAAGAGAAAAAAGAGATAAAAATCCTGGGCAGGCATGCAGCAGTGCATCGTAGCCGAGATGGAGACCCGGAAAAAGGGTTTTGCGGGGAGGCCCTCATGGTCGGTCTGTGGACCATGGCAGCAGACCAGACACAGGGAGGGAGGCGTGAGACCGCCGTGGTGGATTCGTTTTTGCGCTGTGGCAGGCTATTATTATTACTACTACTATTACCAGCCAAACAAAGCTTCGGTGTGGAAAAACAGAAACACGACAGACAGTTGCTTCCAAGGGCCCGGCAGGACAGGAGGCCATCCCTGCTCTGCTTTGACACCTGGCGGGACATCCACTCTCCGCTCTTGGCAAGGCCACCCTGCTTTGCTACCATCCGGACTTCCCGCCGCGGCCGGGTGGCTGTTGCGGCCGTTGACAGCCAGAGAGGAAGAAGTGCCGCCGACTCGTTGGCTCTGGTTCCAAAGGGATATTGCCGACAATGCGGGTTTGTTAGCGGCGGCGCAAACAAGCGATATTCGGGCCAGAACGTGCCGCAAATGTCGTGGGAGACGATACGAGCCGTGTTTACTAGGGTAGGGCAAGGGCGGGCCAACCGCAGGAAAGCGGCATCGCGTGATTTCTGCAACACCCCATCGTTGTTGGGATTTTATTTTCTTTAATTTTTTTTTTTAATTTTTTTTATAAAAAAAAAAAGTCCTTGGCTTCTCAGAGATTTTCATTTTTGGTGGGGACGCACGCGGCGACGTGTCCAGCAGCCGGAGAAGACGCGCCTGTTTTTATTGCACATTGTTCTTTATGGGCTTTTATTTTTCCCGTTTTTTTTTTTTTTTTTTTTTTTTTGGGCGGGTCTAATATGGGTGCAGATATGTGGGCTGGAAATTTCCGAAATGACGGATTTTGGTCAGCACAAAAAGATAATAACACACATAAAAGGAAGAAGACGCAGAAGACGAAAAAGAAGAAGAAGGAAATTAAGATTGCCAAATGGTTGGTCGTTGGACATGGATTCTCAAGCGATGCCCCGGTCGTTCCGCGACGTCAGCCAGGGATGGGCGTGGGACCCCAGAAAATCCAGGTGGGCGGAACTGCTCCCCGGTGTGTCGTTTTCGTCTGGAACCACGCTCGCTCCCTTGCCTGGCCATACGCCCGGGAGGCATGGCCCGTGGCCTTCTCCGCCTTTTTCCGTTCTAGGGAAACCGCCGGGCCAACGGGAAGTCGCCAGAACAGACCGATGCCACCTTGTGATTTATTATCGTTCATCAAAATTCACGAGGCAGATGCGGTAGAAAAGGCAAACAAACACAAAACGAGGGCCCCAGCACCAGCCCAGCCCAGTCGCCCAGAAAACAACTGCAGCAGGTCGAGCCGCAAAGCAGAAAGCGGATCACCCCCTGGGTGGCCACCGACCGGCATATGTGCTGCCAAAAAAGCAAAAAGAGGATCCGTCGTCCATCATGCCACGAGGCCTGGTCCATCTCGTGGCAACTCAGACTGGGCCCGGCGCCATGGGGCAGACGAGAGCCACTCAGTACAAGCCCGCGT
The DNA here is from genome assembly GCA_000193285.1 of Magnaporthiopsis poae ATCC 64411. Taxonomy (NCBI): domain Eukaryota; kingdom Fungi; phylum Ascomycota; class Sordariomycetes; order Magnaporthales; family Magnaporthaceae; genus Magnaporthiopsis; species Magnaporthiopsis poae. The sequence goes on along the minus strand of GL876973.1, from coordinate 633,126 downwards.
GTCGGCTCCGGCTCGTTGGACCAGACTCTCTCCACTGGCGGCCGCTGGCTGCTATTGCCAGCGCGGTCGTGTCCACATCGTCAACCAGGTGGGCTCGGGCTGGTGGCAGGGAGGAGAGGGCGTCAAGTTTCTCGTGGGTGTGTAGATTGCAATTTTTACATGTATTTTCTTTTCTTTTCTCGTATTTTATTGTCCTTTTTTTTCTTTCTTTCTTTTTTTTCGATGCCCCACCCGATGGAATCTTCCATAGCCACCTAGCCCGAGCATGATGGGGAAATAAGGAAAAAGGGGATGGCAAGTTCCATTACAACCTCCATGGAAAACTTGACTTTGCCCGAAAGGGGCTTGAGAGTTGAGGAAGATCATCTCTTTTTAGCTCACGGCTCGTGGGGCCCGTCTTATCCGCGTAAGCCGCCGGCACGTGGCTGCCGTCTTCCGCGAACGGCTTCGTCCGACACACGAGCTCCATCCCTCCCAAAAGTGTGTTCGCGTCGGGGGTTTGCTCTGTCTACGGAGTCGTCCTCCGGCTCCAATCGCAGAACAGAAGGTGGTGGTGGGCGCTGAAGCTAAAATCCAAGTGGTGCTGCCACAGGGATTGTGACACAAGCATTGAGCACTGCTAAGCCAAGCCAGGCGTGCTTCCGTGGATGTTCGGTCCCAACCACAAACAAAAAAAAAAGCCCAAAGCACAGGGGCTCGCATTCAATGGCTGTTGCCGCGCGTGCATATTTCCCCCCTGATCCATGAAACAGAAAGCCCCAAGTAGGTGGCCAAACAAACCCACCCTGGGGCTGCCATCACATGACACGGCGTCACTGCGAAGCTGCTGAGTGGCAGAGAAAAGAGTTGACCAGCCATTTGCGCCCACAACCCAGCAGCGAAACGGAGCTAACCCTTGGCCTAGCCACCTTTCAGCCCACCCCTTTTCGGAGGTGGCTCCGACGAGCCAGTGGTTGAGAGCTTCAGGAGCTTGCAATTTGATCGTCGCAAGGGGACTGGACTGACTGGACTGACCTGCCACCTTTGCCCCGCCCTATCTTTTTATGCCCGATATCCCACGGCTTTGGAGACTCAGGGTTTTACCGCAAGCGAAGATTTTTTTTTCCCCCTCTTCTCTCAGGAACGAAGGGGTGAGTTTTGTTTATGGTGCCAGCCAATGCTACCCAGCCAGGACCAGCCGAGCAAACATGCTTTTTTTTTGCGAGCCCGGTCAGCCCTCCATCCCCTTGTTCCCCAGCGAATGCGAGACTGCATTCCTTCTCGGCGGAGAGCAACCGGAGCTGGGATGGTGAGTCGTGCCTCTGACAATCTCTATTTTCATCATTTGGGTTTTTCTTCCTTTTCCGCTTTCCCTGTTCCTTTTGTCTGATCTGTTTGGGAGGTACTCCGTCCCGACGGGGAAAACGGAGTATTGAGAAAGAAAAAAAAAAAAAAAAAAAAAAAAAAAAAACTGAAAAACAGGGGTTGCAAGGATTGGGGGCGCGCTACTGCAGGAACGGACGGCGGGCGTTTTATTGCCATGCGCCGCCCCTGTAAACCCCGGCAATTCACGTCTGCTCACAGCACCTAACAGTTCGTGCCAGGGGACGGAAAACGCCCGCTCAATCCAACAAGGTTCCCGCCTCCGACGGCGTCAGACTTGTGCACTTGGGCCCTCTAGCGCGTCAAAAAGACTCTGTCGATCGGCGATTGGATTTCAAACTATCGATGTGTAGCTTCTTCGACGTTGGTCATCCAAACCTGCAGATGGATGCGTGACAGGGAGCAGGTATGTAGGGAGAAGCAATGAAAAAAAAGAGAAAACAAGAAAATAAAAAATCTTAAAATTTGCCCTTTCCCGATTGACAAGGAAACCCTGCATCATGTTTCAGCGCACAGTCAGGTGGGGGGTGATAAAAGGGCACGAGCATTTGATGCACGTCTGTGGAGCCACGACACTTTCCCCAATGGAGCTGCTGCGCGAGAAGAGAGAACCAGAAGTTTAGGGTTTTCGGTTCCATGACAGAACCCGATGGAGATTCGTCTCTTTCCCGTTCCTGTAGGTTTCCCCACTTCCTTCCTCGCTCTTTTTTGCTGCCCGTTTTCCAGAAGCATTCCGAATTGGGGATTTTGGTGCAGGGGGGCTGTTCGAAATGGGATGGCGGGTAGATGTTCCTGCCATGAAAATTATTCCCCGTTTGGGACTTACTGCATGCACTATAGGTAGGATGGGATTGAGGATTGGACGGATGCAGTTTGGCCGTTTTGTAATGCACCCCAATTAGCGAGCGGGCGGTCGGCAAGGCTTGACATCTGCAGAGTTGAGTTTGTTGCAATGTCTCGGGCAGCGCACAGTCGACCGGCAAATCAAGGCAGCTCAACGTTCAGACATTAGGTTTTTTTCGTTCGGTTATCACTTCTGTCCGTGTGCTTCCTTATCACGGAACCCTGACTGCCGTGTCGAACCTGTAGGCTAAATCATGATGGGATCAGTCGCGCACTAGATAGAATCCGTTCACCACAGCGCCCTGCGCACAGTATTGGATCCGGACAGGCGATGCCACCGGCTCTCATCGAACTCCGGTTCAAGTCATGCCCGGAATCCGGCCCGTGTCACCCCCGGCGCCATTCTTCCCCTTGCTCGTCCACCCGTCGGCGGCCTCGCCGTCTGTCTTAGCCTGCCCGGCGGTGGCGCCGGCGCCATTGTCTTGGCTCCTTCACCGGGGCGACGACGCTCGGGACAACGGGGAATACCGACGGCCAAGTAAGGGCCCACGATGAAGTGAAGAGCCGCGGTCAGTGACAGGTGAACAGGTCCATATTGTGGCCATCGCGTCGCCTACCCAAATGTCAGCCAAGCCTTGTGGTTGGATGACGACTGTACCCAACCGCTCCACTGGGCTCTACGAGGGGTGGGATCCAGAGAGAGTCATAAACTCTAATAATGCGCGCTATACTGAGCCGGGAAACCGACTCGCTAGAAACCCCTGGTTGTTTCAGGATGCAGGGGGTTTGTGTGGGAGAAAAAAAAAAGAAAAAAAAAGAAGGAAAAAAGAAAAAGAAAAAGGAAGCGAAGAAGAGAAGAATCGCGTCGTAATCTCCCGGCAGCCGGAAGAACAAAGCCGTCGGGAGGTTGTATCGCTAGCTCGAGCTCACCAGAGCACACTGCAAGGGAAAGACGAGGTGGGCGCGGTTTCTAGCGTCGGAGTCTCGTCCGCTTGGGAGCAACCAATCGCTTGGGCTGGTCGGGTGGCCGTCCTTGCCTCGTTTTTTTTTTTTTGTTTTATTTTTTATTTTTATTTTTTATTCAAATTGGCAACTGGATTTTCACACCACGCTGTGACGGCCCCTTATTTCCAACATCCAATGGTTGAAAAAAAAAAAAAAAGTTGACCCACAACTTAGCTGATGAAGCATTGTAGTCAGCCACAGTGCCATTTCCGCCGAAACGACCGCCAGGCAGCAGCTGGATTTTCAGCGAATTAGAGTGTTTGCAATGCGAGCAAGATGATGAGAGGAACAAAAAAAAAAAAAAAATCGTGTGCTCTGACAGGAGGAGGAGGCCCCGCCAAGGACAAACCCGGCTTTGTCGCCCCAGAATCGGGTGAGAGAGTAAATGAAGCATTGTATGGATGGACAGTGAGTGCTAGTGCTGTATTTTTTTTTTCTTTCTCCTGCACAGCCACACTCCACCCGTTATTCTTTCAGCTGTGGTACGCTCGCTCCGACAAGACGGGGTCTGACAGCACATCACCCCAAGCCCGATGACTTGAGCGAGCCCGACGTGGCACACGGCACGATGGGGATGAGAGAAGAGGCAACCCCAGGCCTTTTAAAGCCCGCCAACCGTTTCTTGCTCGCCTCGCCTAAAAGCTGGGGTTGGCGGGCAGGGAGAATGTGACCTAATGCATGACAAAGAGAAGACTCCGGGGTGCGGTCCCGAAGTGGCTCGATTGGTTCGGGCCGAGCTGGTTGGTGAGCGCGCCGGATGAGTCGCTAGCTGTCGTCAGCCGGCTGCCTGGGGGGGCGTTGCCATCTTTCTACTCATCTTCCTCCTTTCGGTTCGGTCCTCTGAAAGGTCGCCGTCGTCGCCACAAATATTTCTGCCTAAGCGGACAGAGTGGATAGGATAGGAGGACCATGAACATGGCGGCCGCCGACCTGGGTCGATACCACCACGGTTAAAACACTAGGTACACAGCAGCCGAGAGAGCACCAAAAAAGATGATGCTGTTCCCGGGGGATACAGCACGCTATTGGAGAGGTTGCGAGTTTGGGGTATGGCACGTGTCAGGGGAGAAACACGAGACGCTCCCAACCGCTCGGGTACTGGGTGTTGTATTTTTTTTTCTGTGGTGGGAAGCACAGCAGGGAGGGGTGGGCGGAAAAAAACCTGCTTGCGCATGCAGTCGCGGCGGAAAAAAAACCCAAAGCTGCGTCATTGATTTTTTGCCTGCGCCTCATCTTGCATTGTGATTAGGTATATCGGGCCAGCTGGCCGGGCTGCTAGCCAACGCAGACGCGCATGAGGTCCCATGGTTGTCAACGGGCAGGCATCTCCAGGGAGTCATGAGAGAAAAATCAAAGGCCCAATGGCATGGAAGGGTCGGGTCGTTGGCGGCCACCAGCGGCGGATTGGTGGCGGGGCGGGTCCCTGCGTAGGCTCGGTCGGTCGGCCGCAGCTGCTGTCCCCGCGGTCACACAACCGCCCATCTCGGGGAACGCGACAGATGACCGGAGTATTTTCGTTGGTGATGTGATCTTCGGTTCCTGCACTCGGGGCTGAGAGTTTGTCTTTTCCCCTCGCCGCAGAAAAAAAAAAATTAGGGTACCTTATGCGGTGCATCGCCGCAAATCTGATTTTCGTTTTCAGCTTGCTGTAGCTCTCCCGCCCCTCCAACCACCACGAGCTAGGTAGGTACCTTACATATGTATACGGAACCACCGACCTGGTTTTTTTTTTTTCCTTTCCTAATTCGTACTTGTCCCATGCATTCGGGCCTGTTGTAAGCATGCGTGTTTACGGGTGGGCTAAAGGCAGGCAGGGGAGAAGAAAAAAAAAAAAAGGGTGTAACACGGCGCATGGACAAGAAGTGAGATGTAATGCACCACGGAACGAACATGTTGGACGGGCTGCGGCGGCGGCGGCAATCCTGCGTCTTTCTAAGAATAGATGCGATTCTCTGCGTGCCTTCTCTCGGTAACCCAAGGATGGGCATCAGACTGCAACACAACACAACCACGAGCACTACCACCCTCCTCCGTTGCACGACCGCATGGCATGCCATCTCGTCGCCTGCAGCACATCTCGGTCACGAACGAGATGTTTAGATTGATCACTCGCGTGTGGGTGTGTGGGGGGAGGAGGGACCTTGGTACAGTACACAGGACACAGGTACTGCGCCAGATAAGGGGAGTGAGAGATATTTTCTCTTCTGGATGCTGACATCCCACGCCGTGCCTCCACGCCCAGCGCCACGCCACGTCCTGGTATCAGCAAGGTCTCGGTTCCGTTGCGATACAGGACATTGTGCCCATTAATTTAATTTTCTTTTCTTTTTTTTCTTTTTCTTTTTCTTTTTTATCGCTGGGCGCGGGTTCACAGCATCCAAAGGTTTCCGCTGCGTGCTCCTTTGGTTATAGTCATCGCCGTCCATCATCATCACACCCAACCGGGCGGCCCTCCCCATTCGGGCCATTCCCGCATCTCGGTATCCACACGATTTGCTGCCCTCCTTTCTGTCACCACCCCAACGAGACAGACGATGGAACCGTACCAGTACATGTTCTCTCCACTCACACCTCCGACTTCCTCCATCTTACTAGCAAAATACAGTACTGTATTTTTTCCCATTTCCTTCTCTCTATCGTCTAGGCACACCCGACGCGATCCTTCCCGCCCCTCCCCGACAATACCAAAACCGTGTAATCTCCGTTGCCCTTCCCTCTCGCCTCACAAAATATCCACTTTCGGGAACATCCTCGCCGTCTTTCGCGTGGTACTTTTTTTGTTCTTCGTTTGCTCGTAAGTGTTTGCGTGTCCTACTAGCGGTAGTAAAAGAACGAATCGTTCTGCAGGTTGCCTTTTCGTTACTCGCCACGGTGTTTTGTGCGAGTCAATCTCCCCGGTTGGTGTTTTATCTCCACGAGGCGTCCGTTGGTTCCCCTTATTAGCAGCTGAGCCCGCGAAAAAAATATTGGGTTCGTCCCGAACATGACACCTCGCAACGCCATCGCCGTCCTCCTCATCCACTTCTTTTTTGCTCGGTTAGCAAGGCCGTGTTCCAGCCTCGCATTTGCTTTCAAAAACGGGGGGCGGCGACAACAGCTTGGAAGCGAAGGGAGGCTCGACACGTCAAAGCAAAGAGGCACAGCCCACTTTGTGCAGCCTCGTCTGTCATGTCCGGTCGGGATGCCTTGTCATCCCAATTTCGCGCATCAAATGTTCTGGGCCTTGCTTTGGGCGCTTGTTTCTGTTTTTCCGCAAGCTTTCTTTGCTTTTCTTTCTTTTTTCTTCTGTGGCACATCTCCTTCTCGTTAGTTGACGCACGCCCCCTTTTTTCTTCCAAACCCCTTCCTCCATCGTTCCAGAGAAGTGGGTGGTGGCTTGCGGGTGATAAGCGACCGGACGGAAATCGTTCAGACAGCCCGTCGTGCTTCTGGCCTAGTGGCTTCCCGATCTCCTGGGCTCGCTTGTTCGTGAGGTGTGGTATGACTTTGCATGTATGCACAAGGCCGCCCTGTCTGATTATGTGTCTCCTCGCCATGCCCTGCCCTGGTAATGACGGCTTGGCCGTTCGATCAAGGTGTAATAGCAGCTCCTGTGGTGTCACTTTCTTTTGCTTTCTGCTTTCTCTTGCCGCAGCCTCATGGGCCGGCAATCCGGGAATACGGTCTTTTCGGATCTGCGATTATCGTCTACCGAGAATTGCAGGATACGGCGTTTGCTTGTGCGCCCCTAGCTAGCCTCGCGGTTCAGGGGGCTAGCTTTCTAGCCTCGTCGGCAGCTCTTTCGGGCTGCCTGGGGATGACGCTCATTTTCGGCGTTGCACCGAACACAAGCATCTTGAATACGTGCATAGCAACACACGCCCTGTGGTCGGATCCCTTTCCTCTTCTTTTCTTTTTTTACTTCGCCTGGCGTATCTTTTTGCTGCCGAGATCTTTTCTTTTTCGCCCCTTAATCCGCCCTTCTCTTACTGGTATCCCATGAACTCCGTCTCCTGTCCAAGGAGCACCCGTTGCACATTTCCACCGGAAGGACTGCCGTTGTTATCAAACGAGCCTTCCGTCGTGCCCTGGTCCATGCTGCCGTGACCATCAGACCGGCCTTTAATGAGACGGAAGGCAGAGGAAAATTTTTTTTCTCTTTCATTCTACTAGCCCAGGTTTATTATTGTCATAGTCCCTGCCTATTATTTTCTGCGACATGTGACCGCGGCAGGAATGCCTGTCTTTCCGGACAGCTGGTAACCATGGGGGCGAGGAAAATTCGAAGCAGAACGAGCAGGAGGCAGACGGAACGTGAGCGACCTGGCGTTACAAAGGGATAGGCTACCGGTACTTAAAGATTGAGCCGAGACTAGGGAGCACAGCCGGTTACGCCACGGGCTGAGAGAGAGGCGAACATGATGGCAGGTAAACGAGAAAATAGGAACATCCAACGTGGCAAGCGAGGCCCAGCGCAGCTCTCCGATTGGGAAAGGCTGGACATTTGCTCGGTTGGACGAGGCAAACAGCGTGCCTTGGCGAATGGGAGTCCAAAGGCGGCAGCGCGGGCAGAGCTTGGCTGTGCCGCGCGAGCAATCAAAGGTGAAGAAGGGTGAAGGGCCGCTCGCACTTCGCCGTGCTGAACAGTCGCTAGTCGCGCGCACCCCAGGAAATCGGTAGGTCATGAAAATGGTGAAAGAAGCATAAATGTACATAATTCACAAATTTCCCACAGTCCGTGATTGTTGGTCCAGGTGGACTTGCCAGACGGCCATTCCAGGAGACAAATTTGACCCACCGCACCCACTGGCGGGCAGCTTCCCCTGCGGCCGAAGCCTTCTGCAGCTTCTGGCAACCTTCGACGCAGTGGAGGGCTTCCCAAACAGGGCCCTGGTGGAGCGGCAAAAGGGAGAAAAAGGGACATGGGGCAGAAAATTGCAAACTGTGTTCGGTTCGCGCTAGCTCCATCTCTCCCGGACCCTGCCCGCGAAATGGGCGGCGGCCCCGCCTACTTCCTAAATAGGGCTAGTCGCGAGTCGGGCCAGACGCTGGGCTGCGACCTGGCGTGTCTCCCCAGGTCCTGGGGCCTAAATTTGACAAGTTTCTGGGACGCACACCCAGCAAGGGGAGGGGGGCGTGTCTAAACGCATCCACCCACCCACCCAGGTGTGCCGCACATCCCGGTGCTCTTCGGATCACCCAGGTGCATGCCCGGTGGGACAAGCAGAAAAAAAAAAAAAAAGCAGCTAAGTTCAGGTACGGGTACGCGCTACAGGGGTGTCAGCTCCAGTCCCAGTCAGGTACACCCGTCCCAAGCAGCACAAACTCGGTTCTTGCTGGCGGGCCACCCCCCGACATGGATGTGAATTGAGAGAGGCCAGGCCGACCAGGGGCCCAGCTCTTAGCAACCTTGACGCCAGTCGCGGAAAGGGGAGATGGCCAACCCGTCTGGGCGATGAGTGTGCTGTGTGCTATGCTGCGAAAGTGAGTGGTGTGTGTGTAGGTGTGCGTGCGTGCGTGCGTGCGTGCGGCGCCAAACGAAGGGTCCGGCAGCCAAAAGAAAAAAATAATCCCCCAGTCGGTTGATTCATATAAGACACGGACACGCCCCTTAACTTTCCCTCCCTCTTCCGTCCTGCCGTCTTCACACAACTTTTAGAGGCTATCTCCTCCTAATACCGCCTTCTCCTGTTCTCTTGTTTGCGTCCATTTTGCTGTCGCAGTGTAGAATATTAGACCACCGAGGTGCAAACTTCATCCAACTTCACCGTTCCTGCAAACCCGCAGCCACACCAACGTCAGACCGTCACCGACCTTCGCTTGTACCAACAACGATACCCTCGCCTAGGCCGACCGCAATTTTTTATCTTTTTTTTCCCGCAGCTAGATCCACACCTCGACCTGCAGCATCCCCTGCGACCTCCTGCAGTGTGTTCCTGACAGCGCAGCAATCCCCGACCGCCATTCGAAGATAGCGCCAGCCGAGTCCCTCGTACTCGACCGCAACGACCGACGCCGAAATCTCGTCCACAACGGGCAGCAGCATCAGCATCACGTAGGGCTGGGAGGCTGTGAAAAGAAAAACAGACACATCTCACCTGCGTCTTCGGTGCCGCCTAAAGCGTTCAGCTGCGCTGGGATCTTTTTTAACTTCGCCTTATTCGGCCGGGAATCAGAAACGGGAAAGAGAGAGCAAGAGAGAGGGTCTGACAACACAACAGCCCAAGACTTTTTGGTCGCCTCCGCTCCTCGCGTGCTGCAGCAACACCGCCTCGCACTCCCCTCCCTGCTACCAATCCCAGCAGCCCTCGACTGTTTGAAGAGGGAAAAAGCAACCCCTTGGTGAGTCAGAAAATCCTGCCCAACCAGACGTGGGCCACTGCGTCCAGCCCAGGTCGACCAGTGGATGTACTTGTCGGCGTGCCGCGACCACCCCCTGCCCACCGCCCATGTCCCCGTCCGTTGCTCTGGCCTTAATTTTTGCCCAACGATGCCTCTTTTGGCCTTGACTTGCGCACACCGGTCCCATCACCGTGGACAGGTGGATGGATATAAGAACTGGCCATGGTGCCGGCACGTTCTCATCCGGGGGGCCAGTCCAGAGTTCCCCCATCGCAAGCAAACCACCCAGACACAACCAGCAAACATGGGACTTACACAAGATTTTTCCGTCTCTACCATAGGCTTCTTCCCCGCCCCCGAGACGACCCGTTCTCTCCCACAATTCACCACAATGGTCGTGTCCAGCACACAATACGCCACCCCGATGGGCCGCGGCGCATATGACACCACTGGCGTCAGCACTGTCACCAGCACTGGCTGCCCCAAGCCTCCCGCGCCCAAGCCCAGGTAAAGGCCCTTCCGGGTGGCCTGTCCATCCCCGGGAGACGCCCACCACGGCAGCGACCTGCGGGCGGAGTCTCCAGGAACCCAGTCGGTGCCGATTTATTTTGGTGTCCGCTCGGTCAAATCGGCAGCCATCGCGGGCCTTTTTGTGTGCGCCTACCGACTACCACCAACCACATCGCGCGTATACAGCACATCATGCATTTGGACCAAACCTAGGGCCGCACACACTTTTTATTTCGTCGCAGTCTTCTTGACACGAAACCACCAAAGTGTGTCCGCACTCAACACGCGGCCCTACCTCAAACATGGTGGACCCAAATCCTGCCTCTCTTCTCTTCCGAGACCCATCTTCTTGTCACCCAACTGTGGCGGATTTCCTCCAAATACAACAACGCTCGCACCCACCAATGGCCGCCAAGTCAACCATCATTCAACGACGCTGCCGTAAGCTGTACAACACCAAAACACCTTTTTAATTTCGGGCCGCGCCTGCAATCTCGCTCTCTTCGACCAAGCAAGCAGCTGCACTCGCCCAGCCTTTTTGTACACCACCAAGCGCAAGCCTGTTCAATCTTTGGTTCTCTTTCTTTCCAACACCGGCTCGACATGGCCTGGCTCAGATCAACCTTACACCCGTTTTAATCCCGCCATTTTTTTTTCTTACTCTGTCTACCCAAATCTCTCCTTGTCGTCTGGAATACACTTTTCTGGCTCGCTGCCAAACACGTACACGCACACCCATCCAACAACACCCGTCCCAGCCCGGTCTTGCTTCCCAGCAGCAACACCATCAAGGTGGCAACAAGAGATCGAGGGAGAAGGCAATCACGGGAGGCCTTGAGGCACGGCATTCAAAGGGATAAATATTTCCCACACCTCACATTCCGCCTTGGCTTCTCCTCCATTCTCGGATGCACCCTGTTCAGTTTTTTCTTTCCTTCGTTCTTTATCCTTGTCTTTTTGGGTCTCGCGTGGCGTTAAAACTATAGACGGGTATCGGCTCCTCACTTCTCTCGGCAACCAAAACCACATTTTTTCGGGTCATTCATTCAACAACACCAAGAAACAGAACAGGCGATACGCGTCCAGGACCGCAACATTTCTCTTGTCGACACTTTCCAACGACGTGTTGCCCCCGCGATCCCTTCGGCGCATCCGGCCTGGAACTCCTCAGGGAGGCGTTCCACGTCGTTTGGGTCCCTTCTGGCTACAAAAAAAAGAAACAGGGGCTCATCACCCCATATAATAATATGTTGGGATTAGACATGGGAAGGGTTTCAAAAAATGGGTTTGCTGGGTTAGGAAAAAGAAAATGTCTCTTTTTTTTGGGCGGTTTGCATATAGACTTTTGGATTTTTCGTTTTGCTTCTTTTTCCTTTCGGCTCCGCGCTTGGGCTCCCTTCAGTCCTCCCTTCGCGGGGAGAGCAGGGATCGAATGCTTTTTTCGCCGTTCGCACACACTCTCCCATCTTATCCTTCTCATTTGTTCACAGCGCTGCTTTCAATCATTTGGATGCACACAGGCATCGTCGGATGTTCGGCGAACCCGGCGAACCACACCCTTTCGGGCCCGACTTTTAGCCTGGGGAGAAGAGAGAATGAGATACCCCTGTCTGTTTTCGACGCTTTTATTACTACTAAGCTTGTACAAGTATGATTGATCCACCACACTCCGTCCACGCCGTGCTTTTTCTTCGCCTGATACTACTTCCCCCAATGCCAATTTGAAGCTCGATTTTGCCTCATACCAGATTCTCGGGTTCAATGTGACGCACCACACACTTGACCGGACACAGGTACTTAGACTCGGTCAGTAGCACTTGGTTTTGTGTCCCTGGAATACACGGTGACCGAAAATGACGTATTAGATTTCCGCCAAGAACTCTCGCATGGCCTCGATTTGGTCTGCTGCTCTGGCCTGGGAAATAGCAAGCAAGCAAAACAAGGGGCCGTCTGAAATGGGAAGGGTCCGATTTTACAAGGGGTTGGCTTGGAACAAAAGAATAAGCAAACATGCAACATGGACAAGTAGGGTTAGCTAGAACGAACAGGATACGGCGGCGAGAGATCCATGGCCAGCAAAAGATACGCCGGCCCATCACCAAACGGAGACCCTGCGCAATTAATTTACCAGGCAACGGGTATCGGCGGGCGGCTGATAAATGAAAGAAGAGAGAAAGAGGAGAGTGGTGCAGCTTTGCCCAGTCCCATGACCGGATCTTCCAGCCCGTCTCTATTTGCCGTCCGTCCTGAGCAGGAGCCGTCTGCCATGGGCAGCGCCCAAGCGAGCTTGCCAGACGACCATGATGTTCTTCTGTGGATCTCCAAGTCTTGCCGTTTTCTTCTTGTCGGGCAGCAAAGGCTACAAGCAGCCAGAGCATTGACATCACACGGGAATGCGTCGACACGAGGCAAAAGACGGACGTGTTCGTGTCGAGATTTCCTATCCTCGCTGTGCGAGGTGGCTCGACGTTGATCCGTGCTAAATCGGGAAATGAGGCTGGCTACACCAGATGGAACCGCTCCTTGAGTCCACCACCCCTCGTCCCCGCGGGTCGCAATTCGTCGCACAACCGGTCCATTTGTCGTGTGACGGGGCGGGGGTGGTCCGGGGGAATAACAACGAGAACGAACGAAAGAGAGAGGTGCACGTACGTTCCCGTCCGTCCGCTGCGTTCGCCCGTCCACAGGAGGAGACAAAAACAAACGCAGCTCGACGGCCATAGGCGCACATCCACGCACACAACAACGCACAGCACAGCCTTCCGCTTCGCTTTCCCCATGGGCAGACAGACACGGATGCCATGTCGATGCAAATGACAACCATACAGGCGGGGCCTGGCTACGCACGCATGCTCGACGGCGGAGGAACGACCGGACAGCGAAGCTAGACGATACCTGTTAGGTAATAAGTGGGAAGCGAGAAGAAGGAGCGAAACTAGCAGCAGGTTTCTGTCTCGTGGCCTCTAGCTCGTGGTGAAACGGGTACGCTAAACAGAGCGAGCCAGAACAAACAGTGTGGAGGATTGGGTGAAATAAGTCACTTTTTTTTTTTTTCTTCCTATAAAAGAAAATGATAAAATGCGATGGGCGGCTGGCCGAAACAGAGTCGACCAAGCGGCCGTTCGCTCATGCAAGGGCCCGAGGGAGAGCCGAGGTCAAGCAGAGTCGGAGTTCTTTGTGCCACAAGGATACAAAACGTGTGCAAGGGTCGGAAAACATACGAGAGAAGAATGACAAAAAAAAAAGGCAACAAGTTAAACAACCGGAAACAACTAACAACACAGCACACATTAGACCAACTGGATTGTTCAGGGGTGGTCAGCGCACAGGTCGACGGACCAATGCTCCGGCTGCTTGGCTCGGCCGAAAAGATTTGAGCTAATGCAAGCTTAATAAAGCAGACCGATTCCTCCTTGGTGATGCCGCCCACACCAGCCAGCCGCATCTTTCCAGCCCACAGCCCAGGAGGTTGATTCGTTCGTACCCAAGGAGCTGGAAAGCTGGACATGGATGTTGTGACTAAAGTGGGAAAATGAAAGAGAGAAGAAAAAAAAAATATTGTTTTGAGAACAAAGGGAGAGAGCAAAGCAGGCCAGGGAAAAAAACAGACGGCAGCTCAAACGCATCGTCCGCCTACCACACCACACCACACTGCCCCCCACTCTACCCCTTTTTGATCACCGCTGCATAACGGACCAGAGAGCCGGGACCAATCAATGACGGGGAAGAAACATTGGCAGCGTGTTTGTGTTTGTGTGTGTGTGTGTGTGTGTGTGTGTGTGTGTGTGTGTGTGTGTGTGTGTGTGTGTGTGTGTGTGAAGGGAGAGAAGAGCGACCGGATGTGAAATGTTATCGGGAGCATGTCCGCGGAGGGCATGGCATGGCATTGCATTGCGGTCAGCACGACGGACAGGCGTGCAAAACAGGAGAAGTGGAGAGGTGGAAAAAAAAATAAAAAAAATAAAGAAAAATGTGACCGAAAAGGGTGAGAATCAGCGAATTGTCTCGTCCGAGTCGGTCGCCAAGAACTGGATTGTGCATCAGAGCGCAGGTGGCCCGGGAAAAAATGACAGCTCTTGTCGCCGCCAATGGAGGTCGCGGGCCCGGATTCGATTAATTGACGGACGAGCCCTCATGCTCGGCTTCCATTTTTGCTTTTTTGCATATTGATTTTTTGTGTCTGTCCCATCGCTTAACATGAGGATTAATAGGTTTGGCGCTGTTCCGACGGAAATAAACACAGCCCCGCGAAATGAACGAATGCCCTCTGGTAAAGCAGAGTCCAGACCACTGGGGGGTGGGTGTCTGTCGCCTTTTTTCTAGGGGCGTGAGTGCACTAACCAGGTGCACCCTTGATCTGCTGACTGGTGATTGCATCGCGGCCTATCCGTCCCTTTTTTTCCACTCGTAATGTCTAATACATTGGACGATCCCTCGCTTCCCGCACGCGGTCCTTTTGTGCGTGCCGTCCTCAACAAAAAAAAAAAAAAAAAAAGAAAAGAAAAAAAAAATGAAACGGAAAACAGCCAACTGCAAGCGAGGGCGGCAAATCCTCCGAGGGTTCACAGCCGACGCGCACTCCCTCCGGCGTCAAATTCCAGCTGCGACAGTTTTTTTATTGATTGACACATTTTATCTATTTCAGGTCCTAGAATATTCATTTTTGACAGGTCGTTGTGGGGTGAGCCATGTTTCACCTCGCTAACATGCCCGAGGGCGATCAAGCCACATCGGCCGGGAGAATCTGGAACACAGGCAGGAGGAAGGCGTCTGTTTGCTCGCCAAAACAGGCTCGGCTGGCGGACTGATCGCGATGGTTTACCGAGATGGGCTTCCCCTCTGTTGGGCAGGGGGGGGTTGTTTTCTTTCGTCTATGATCTCCAGGACCGCGATCGCCGCGAGACAGGGTGTTTGCTCTTTGGGTTCCCAATTCTGATCGACTTCGGCAAAATCTCCAGTCTTGGCCGGGATGGGAAAGGCGAAAAAAGGTATCAGGGCGTGTGCCCCAGCGGCAGATGGCAGCCCGCGGAAATCAAGCCCCTCAGCCAGCACCGGGCCATGGCTTCCGCCAAAGGCCGTGAGGGCTGCTGTTTGTCCACGCCACTCCCCGGTCTGCAGGTGCCATTGATCGACGGATCCGCGCGGCCACGACGCGGCCTCTCCTATTTCCGGTACTGTGGGACGGGATTTTTCCTTTTCTTCTCCTCTGTAGCGAATGACATGCTCGTGTTTGAGAAGATGGGCGGCGCGGTAAAATGAACGAATACAATGGTAAGCGAGTTGCTTTGACATGGTACGCGCCGAGTCTTTTTCGTCGCCTGCGTCTCGCCGTGATGATGAGCGGCTGGAATGATGCCAGCCACGCGCCGCCCCCCATATCCATCACACCACAAAATGACCCGGATCACAGTTCCGGATACACATCACTGCCCCCATGCAGCACATCAAGGGAAAGATTGTGATTGTGGCTGCGTCAACAATCGCGGTCCGAGGGCAACAAACGAGAAAAAGCAAATATGGACGCCGGCACTGCCGGGTTTTGGAAAATGAGCCCGAGAGCTGAGGGTGGACGGCGGCTAGCCCGGAGGTGCTGTGACTGGGCAATGCGGAAATAGGGTTTTTCAGGCAGGAAATGTGATCAAAAGATAGATAGAGGCGCAGGGATAAAAAAAGCAAGGAAATCCCAGGGAAGAAGAAAGAAAGCACTCACGTCCGTCTAACAAGCGGCATCCGTTCCCTTACCCGCTCCCACTCGGCGAGGTCGACATCCACAACCCCAAGCGCGGGCGCCGCGCCCTCGGGCACTTTTCCGTCCTCGCCGACCCCGGGCAGGGCGCACAGGACGCGACCCCAGGGGTCGACGAC
>GL876973.1:565500-590398 GCA_000193285.1 Magnaporthiopsis poae ATCC 64411 | reverse complement strand
AATACAAAAAAAACAAGGACGAAACTTCTTGGCTACACCGTTGGATATGTAACATGGAGCTCCTCAAGTCAAGAGGAGCAGCGCGCCATTGGGGGTCTGCGCGGCGCAGCAGAAGCAGCACATAAGGAACCCACCTGGCGCGCCTCGGCCTCGGACACCTCGGGCTGGGGCGGGCGCAGCGTCGACGTGTCGAAGTTGACGCAGCTGTCCTCGGTCAGCGCGTCGATGTTGATGGTCCGCCACGCATCGCTGAGCGAGGCGTCGGTGTGCTGCTGGATGATGGACATGGCGGGCGGGCTGTGGTTCTGTCGGTGTGGGAGGCGGGAGCTGCAAGGGAGGGAGAGGGGATATGTCCTTCGATCGGCTCGGCGACGGCAGCCTGGTGGCTAGGGAATCGGGTTGGTCGTACTATTTGGTTTTCCTTTGCTCCAATCGGCGGGTATAACTGGAGGGTCAGTCGGGTTCGGTTGGGTCGTGCCGCGGCGGCTTCATGGAGCTACCACTGGCGCCTTCGTCATCCCGTATGGCGGGTGGGTGGTGGTGTGGGGTCATCAGCTTGAATGGCGGGGGCAGGGAAGCTAGCTGGACCCTAACCCTGCCACGTCCAGAAGACCCGACAACATCAGGGGAACGACAAACAATATCGGTTCAGTGATGCACAGGACATGTTCTCACACAACTTGTTTAGCAGATAAGTGTACCAAGTGACCGATAACACAAAAGATATGACAACGTCAGGGAGTCGGGGTTTGAAATAATAGATAAAACGGCCGGGTCTCACATTAGAAGGACAAGACGTCAAATCAGTTCTATTCCAGATAACATAGCTTGCCCCTTCTAGTAAAATCTCAACCCCACAGAGGCGCCGTAATCTCAACCGCCCGCTCAACCACAACCCGCACCCGGTCCCCAAACGCCTTGTTAGAACACTCAACCTCGAGGTCCTCAAGCCAGACCTTGGCGTTCAGCTTCTCGTCGATCTTGATGGCGACTCCGGGCACTGGGATTCCAATCTTGTGCAGCCGTGCCAGCTCCGCCTGCCGCCTCTCCTCTAGCCGCTTGGCCTCGTCCTCTGCCGACTCCTCCTCCATCGGCTCGTCCGGGCCGGCACCGTCGTTCTCGCCGCCCTCGCTCTTCTCACCCTTCCCTTCCTCCACGCTCAGTGGTGGCAGCTTCGGCTCCTTGATCGGCTCGACGTGGTCCGCGCCGAACTGTGCCTCCAGGAACATGAACAGCCGCCCCAGACGCTCCTCCGGGGTGAGATGAGCATGCAGATTCCGCGTTGGGAGGACGAACGAGTTGTCCTGTGGATGTGAATGTGAGTGCGAGTGTTTGCTTGAAGATCCTATTTGAGCCAAGTAGCAAGGTAGTCGTTAGCATTAGTCCCGTGTCAGCAGTATAAGGTAGGTGTTAAGCTTACGTTTGACAGCAGCAGGGCTGCTCTCCACGGTAAGGAGCACAGCCATGACGGCATCGGCGAACCCGTCATTGAGCATGTTGCCCTCCCACTCGAGCTCCATCTCACCACTGGCGAAACACCTGACGCTGACGCAGCCCATGACCAGGTATCCCGCCACCGGCCTCTCCACTTCCTCGTCGGCGTCGGCGGCCTCCATATTCGTGTCTCCATCGGCGTCTGGCTCCGCTTTTGCCTCCCCGTTGTCTTTCTTCTCGTCATCTGCGGCGCCCTCGGCGTCACCCGTTCCCTGCTTCTGCCGGGCCAGCTTCCGCATCTCCGGGAGCTCGTCGATGGCGCCAAAGGTGCTCTCCAGCGCCCACTTTATCAGGTCCACTCCCGCGGCGCTAAGCCTGATGCGCTGCCGGCACACGATGGTAGTTGTCGTCAGGCCGGCGTACTCGCGCAGGTCCTCGGGCGCCATCAGCGACAGTTTGAAGTCGTTCTGCACCAGCACACCCGTAATGAGCTGTTGCTGTTGCTGCTGCTGAGGGCCGTCGAGACTCCCATCTGTCGGCGGGAGCCTTGTCGGGGGAGGAATGGATGCTAATTTCCCGACCACCTTGGCCGTCTTGTCCGCCTTGAAAGGGATGCGCAATTCCTCGCAGTTCCTCGGGCTGAAGACCTTGACCTTATCTGTCTTGTTCGCGTTGAGTGACAGGAGCTTCGATTTTAGCCTCATCATGTTGTTGACCTCTCCATGGACGAGGATCTGTGTATGTGAAAGCGTGGCGGTTAGTACTTGTTCGTTGAGAGCATGCCTCCTTGTGTATCGCAGTCTGTGTCTAGGTGATAAGAACGAAAAAAAAAAAAAAAAAAACTACACCACAACCGGAGCGTTGACCTCCTCGATGAACTCCCTGTTCTCGGTGCCGTCAACGTGGGCGGCAAATGAAAACTCGGCAACGCTGCAACGGCGTGGAATCATGAGCTTCTCGCCGTCGGCCCTACGAGACGCCGCCGCGGCGTTCCGTGTCATGACGGCCTGGATCTGGTCGGGCTCCTGCATGATCTGCTTGGCCATGGTGCCCTCGACGCTGTAACCCGTGATGACGACTCCGTTCTTGTCGCTGGGCGCCCAGCGCTCCAACAACTCGCGGCTGACGCCCGTCTGCAGCATACCGGGGCTGGCGAGCATGACGCAGGGGCCGAGGTCGTCGAAACGATCCAGGTTCTTGAGCGAGCGGATGTACTTGAAGTCCCAGGGTCCGCCGCCTGTACCCGCATTGCCCGCGGCCTCGGCCTCAGCCAGGCGCTCGCGGAACAGGCGCTTGATGTTATCATTCATGGCGCCCACGTAGGTTTGGTAGACGACCATGCACTTGCGCGCGAGGTTGCTGGCGTAGTATATGGGTACCTTTTGGTACTCGGCGTGGCGGCCCCAGTACTCGTCAAGGATCAGCAGCAGCTCCTGGGCGCGGCCGAGGGCGAAGACGGGCATGAGCACACGGCCGCCCCGGTTAAGGATGCCCGTGATGGACTTCATGAGGGCCTGCTCGCGCTCAACACGGGGCACGTGCGATGCGATGCCGTACGTCGACTCGGTGATGAGCACGTCGATCTGCACGCCCCGCGGCACCTCGGCCGAGACGAGGTGCCTGTCCTGCTCGCGCGAGTAGTCGCCCGTGAAGAAGATGTTGAGTCCTGCGATCTCGATCAGAAACATTGCCGCACCCAGCACGTGGCCGGCCGGATACGGAGTGATGCGAATCGATGAGATGGTGTGCGTGGTGTAGTAGTCGATGGCCTCGATCTGCGGGAAGGTGTTGAGATGGTCCTGTTCCGTGTAGACGAGCTGGGACGTTGGGTTCGATGATGTGTTGCCCACGCGAACGCTGTCCTGAATGAGCCATTTGTAGATGGCCTTGGTCGGGTGCGTCATGAAGACGCGGCCCTTGAAGTTGGTCTTTGCCAAGACGTATGGCAGAGACGCCGCATGGTCGATGTGGAAACTATCAAGTGTTTGGGCGAAGCTGTCAGTGATGTCCAGGCAGGGGCTTGGCGCGGAACAGGGCGATCTCTCTGGGTGCCGGCAGGTTGCAGCCTAGCTGCCTACCCAGCTACAAATCGGGGCCGCAGCGGGCTGATCGACAACGGCGAGCTAGGCGGCTTCTTCACAAGCGCAAAGGGCTGGCAAAATGTGGAAGCGGGCGACAGGGTCTTGTACATATGTATTTTGATTTCTGTGTACATGGCGATATCTGACTGACGGAGCCCCGTTCCTGCTTGTGTCTTCTAGCTGCACAATGCGGCTGCGACCGCTGCTGAGCATAACATGACGGCACAGCGATGGACGGGGTCGTGACGCCATGAAGTCGTCTTGTTCATCACGGACAAGCATACAGCCCGCAAGCCAGCCATACGGGCGTTTACCCCACCTCTGAGGCCCCAACGTTTGTGCAGTATACCAAACCCATGCCGCCGAGGAAGGGCAGAGCGAGAGCGGGCGAAGGGGAGAGCCACGAGGACGCGAAGGAAACGGTCGGAGTGCTGCTTACTGGCTTATCAGAAGCACATCTACGGTGCTCAGGTCGAAGTCGTCAAAGAACGGCAACGCAGCGAGACCATCGTAGGCAGGATGCTGGCCGGCATCGAGCTGTGGTGGGCAACGGGATTAGCAGCCGTCGCGCGACCAGGCCGGCGCAAGTTGCAGTATATGGAAAGCACCCACCATGACAGTCTTGCCCTTGTATTGGATGATGTGGCAGGACCTGCCGACCTCGTTGCCGCCTCCGAGGCAGGTAAAGACCAGCTCGTCCGCGGGATCGACAGGCTCGTCGGGAGCGGCAGTGGCCATGGCCGAGGCTTTCCTTTTGGATGCCATCGCTGCGACTATCTTGCTGTTTGCGGCGTGGCGCCACGCAGAATAACCTTGTAGAAGGCGCCCTCGAGGCTCCGATCGAGGTCTACCCTATGAGGTCAGATGCCGTCTCCCTCAGGCCAAAGCGCGTTCGCGGATGGATTTGGACTGGGCAGAGCACCAAGCAGTTCGCTGATTTTGATTGACGGTTCGGATTTATATGCGCTTCTAGAGCCTGAACTTGTGCGCCGGCAGTCTATGCCTTGTTTCTTATGGTATCGAGTGGCGGCAGAGGCTGCGATACAGTTTCTTTGAATTCCCATCCGAACCCTGGAAGTAGGAACGCGCGCACTGGCAGGAAAGTTAATAAGTGGGTCCGGCGCGCCGCAATCACGCCCCGTCACTTGCTGCACGTGACGTGAAGCAACCTGCGGCTCCGCCAGGCGCCCTTTCGCGAACTTGAGCTTCTTCTCATGCGTTTTTGCTGTTGTGAAAAGGGCGACCAAGCCAACGAACGACGACCACGACCAACGACGCATCGCCCAACAGCGACCGACGCGCCTTCAATCACGACCATCGAGCCCTCAGAATCGAACCTTTTATTGACGGAAGCCTCGAGGACCGCAGTCGACTGATGGTGGTCTCCAGAGGAGGCTCGTTGTGGCTGCACGGGCAGCTTGCCTGAGATTGGGGTGTGTTTGGAGGAGGAGCGGCCAACACCATCGCCCTACCGCCCACGCCCGCGATCACCCGCATCGCCTGACAGGGCCCACGCCTGCGCCCACGCCAGCGCCCACGAATCTTGCAGCCCTTGCCGCCCGACATGGCGCAAGTGAAACCAGTGGTAACAATTCCTAGATACCCGGTTTGCCTTGCCTAGAGCTCGTACGCGCCGCAGCCTCTAGCGCCCGCAGGCGCCATGGGCCCGCCGTCCAAGCCGGCCGAGCGACCCGTCAAGGAGGTGCAGTACGATGTCGACGACTCGCTCGCGGGGACTGGTATCGATCTTAGGGAGGAGGAGCAGTTTATGGCGCAATTCTATGCGGGTAGCACGAGGACCGAGGCCAGGACCGGTTTCCCTGCGAACATTCCCGGAGGCGCCGCGTCCATGTACGGCGCCGGACTTGCCAACCAGCCAGCCCAGGCAATCTCGCAGGACCAGACACAGTTCGAAGTCGAGCAGGCCAAGGCGGCGTGGCAGGATGCCGCTGGCAAACTTGCTGCTGTCCGCACTCACGAGGTCCGGAATCCGTTCAGCAAAGTTGCCGTCCTCCACAGGCGGGCACAGCAGATTGCCAAGGAGTACGGCCTCGGCTTGGTCTTGGACCCCAAAAACAATCAAGGCATGGGCAAGATGAAGCTGGATACTGAATTCCCGGAGCCCTCGGTAGAGGTCACTACCAAGGTCGTGGGCCCAGATGTGGTGGTGTCCACCACCAAGTCCTTCCTGCCTGTCGAATCGTTCTTGGCCGAACAGATCGGGTTGTTATCCATCGCGACAAAACACCGGCTTAGGCAGCTGATCGAGGACGCAGACAGGGTAGCACGCACGCGACAGCAAACGTCTCATGGCGTGGCGCCACCTGAGTGGGTAGACGTGGCGGTGCCGATAAAGACGGTGGACGCCAGCTTGGCTCTTGAGACGAGCAGTCCGGCGCCGGGGGGCGAGAACGAAGCTGACCCTGGCGCCAACCCACGTAAGCGTAAGTGCTTGTTGCCACATCCCCATTTATGCAAGCCACCTTTAACACGGATATTCAGGCTCGTTGGACACGAGTGAATCGGACCCAACAGCAGCATCGACGGGTGGCAAACCAGCAACTGCGGTGAGCGGTCCAGGGGCCGGCTTCAACTTGAGCGCCGCGCTGCGCGAGACCAGCAAGTCGGAGCGAGATTCGGAGGAGGCCAGACTCAGGAAACGCCAAAAGCGCGCCGAAGATGAGGAGCGCAAGAAAAAGGGCGGTGACGCAGCGACATCGACGGCCGGTTCAAGAGCAGGTTCGGTGGCTCCAGGGACGCCAGGCGGGGCCGATCCGGACGCGCCGCCGCCCATCAAAGCGCCGACGAAGAAGGAGCTCAAGGCAAAGGCAGCCGCGGCGCAGAAGTCGCTTGACTCGATGAACACAGCGACGGCGAACTCGACGACTCAGCACTTCCTCGATTCCCTATCGCGCAAGAAGAAGGGCAAGCGCACTTACAGCTGGATGGGCGGCGGGGGTGGAG
This sequence comes from Magnaporthiopsis poae ATCC 64411, assembly GCA_000193285.1. Classification (NCBI taxonomy): domain Eukaryota; kingdom Fungi; phylum Ascomycota; class Sordariomycetes; order Magnaporthales; family Magnaporthaceae; genus Magnaporthiopsis; species Magnaporthiopsis poae. Next base: position 583,919 of record GL876973.1, on the reverse strand, counting down.
GCACGGGCAGCGGGGCCTCAACGCCGCGCGGCCCCCCGGGCACCCCCGGCACCCCTGGCGCCCTGGCGGCTGGGGCGGCAGCGGCGCTGGGGCGCAACAAGGTGCCCGAGGTGACGGCCCTTACCCAGGACGGCAGGTACAGGCACGGCGATTTCAGGGAGAACGGCGAGAAGGGCAAGAACATCCAGCTCCGAGACTGGATCCAGGTCCTTGAGAGGGAGCAGCACCTCGAGTTCCGGGCCCTACAAAAGGCGTACCTCATGCTCGACTCCTCGGCGTCGAAGTAGTACCGGACACGCCGCAGGAGCAGTCAACCATAACTAGGTAGCAGCACACTTTTTCTTCCCGCTTGTGCTGCCGCCGACTTTTGTGGGACATGGCATGTTGGGTTTTTTGCCGCTTACACATCTCCCCAATCGAGTCTTATCATTGGAAACACAAACGGACGGGTGCACAGGGAACACACCATAATTGTTGTCCGTCAGCTCTCTCTGATCATGAGAGTACATTCCCACCATTTTTTTTTTCATTACATTTAGCTCCACTGGAGAGGTCACGACTGCCGTAGCACGCTTTATTGGCTTGGCATCAGACAGGAGAATCAAATCGGATCCCGCCTCAACATGGATGAAATGGTCGCGCAAAAACATGAAGGAGACAAAGAAAAATTTTTTGGCAAAACTCGATAAGCCAGGCGTTACATACGGAAGGTGGGGCGACGGCGTCTCTCAGCATTGGTTTAAAGGAGGAGTTTTTTGTGTTTAGAAGAACGATTACCCGTTTACAGGCTCTTCCATTCTTTGTTTCTTTTTTAACTTCCTCCACTTCCTTACCCTTTTCCACTCTTAATAACTTTTGTTGCTTACTGCTTCCCTTCCGGTTTTTTTTTTTTTTTTTTTTTTTTTTTTTTTCTGTGTTAAGGGAAGGGATACGGCAAACCGCATGGTTGGACTGATGGGTTGGTTTTCCGTCTTTTGCGCGGTTTCGCTCTTCTCTATTTGACAAATACCACCACTCCGGAAACGCTCGGAAATGCTCGGCAGCCCCAGGGTGTGTGCATAAGGCACAGAGAGACGTGGGCTGTTGGTAATGCGGGGCAAGGAGGCGGCTGGATGCGTGCGGTGGGAGAATAGATCAGCCAACCACAAATTATTGGAATGAAAACGGGTCGGCGGAGTATGATGTGACAGGTCTCGATGGTTCTACACGCGAGGACGACCGTCCAGTGCATGCTTGTGCCGGGAGCCCATGGCGAGGTCTCGCCTTCGTAAACACGAACACGTGCGGAGGCAGCTTTTGAGGAGTCCACAGTTGAGGAAAGGCCTGATATGTACGTTGGGGAGTTTTGCTGAACAGACATTCTTCTTATATGAATGGGCTGTTTTGACGGCCTGTACCGCAGATACAACCGGCAAATCAGCAGATAAACCCGAGCATGCACGGCAGCAGCTATAGCAGTGATAGCATGGTCACATCAATTCCCACCGCCCCAACCGCAAGGATAGAATTCGCGCTATCCACGCCTCCATTGTCTGGGCTACGTCTGCGGACCGGCTTGATGACGAAGCAATGGGAGAGAGGCCACCGGGGACTGTGCCAAGGCCCATTATGCTTCCAGGTTGCTTCGAGCCATTTGACACATCATCCCCTGCTAATTGTCCAGCCCAACGCGCGCACTCGTCACCCATCGCTGTGCCCTTTCGTCTTCATGTCGGACGCCACCACCGCCTACAGCACCGGGACCCTGTCCGGGCGTAACAGTGGCATCGTCACTACCACCAGCTTCGTAGAGCAAGCCAAGGCCCAAGGTTGAGCACTTGACCAAGCAGGCCGTCACTATTGCAACCAAACCACAAGGGCCCAGATTTTTCGACACGATGGCGGAGAGAGGGTCAAAAACTCCGGCGGGCGGAGGCGTAGAGGTATCATGGACAGGTGCTCCCGCCGCAGAATCCATCCAAGTGACCATGCAGCAGCTCCTGAGAACGGCCGCTTTCGGTATTCGCTCTTCTTTATGTTTTGGAATGTTACTGTTTTCTGTTCTCTGCTCCCTGTCTCCCGCTATCTGCTCCCTAAAAGCTCTTCCTTGTTTTTTGTCTGTTCTTTTCCATGTTATCTTTTTTTTTTGTTTTTTTTTTTTTTTTTTTACATTTGAATTTCACAACCGGCAAAGTAACTGCGTACATTGGATACACTACATTGAGACACTCGGAATAGTTGAGAAAAGTGAACTGAATAGCTAGATTCATGCCCAGATCGGGCCTACAAGCCTAACAACGACCTGCTTACCTACCAGGTCGCCGCAGCCTCCCCCTGCTCTTGATTCCATCGACTACAATAGCGCGATGATGCATCAGAACCCCTATGTCGACTACTCCTATTCCCCGTCGTCTGCTGCGTCCTTTTTCTTCCCCTTCCACTTCCGGTATCCGGCCGTCGCCTCGGGAAATCCAAGCCTCTCGAGCGCATCATCGAGGCGGCTCGCATAGTCCCCGCTGCCCGTCCTCTGGTAGGCGACCGAAACCTGGCACTTGGTCCTGATCCACTCCCTCGGGACGTAGCCAGCGTTTTCCCAGTCGATAAATCCGAGCACCCTGTTTTCCTCGTCCACCATGACGTTGCCGCCGTGCAGGTCGTTGTGGGCAAAGACCAGAGTCGAACAGTCCATGCCCATCGCCTCGCAGGTCCTGCGTTGAGACTCGGGGGTGCAAGCGATCCTTCGCTCATGCGGCCGCAGAAAGGGATCGGGCGCCTGGCCGTTGTCAACGCCCATGGGGCCGCTCTTCCGGCGGCCACTGATTTCGAACTGTTCGGCGAGGTTCCGGCAGACGTTGGCGATTGCCTGGACGCTGGCCTCCTCCTCTGCCTCTGTCATGCCGGGCCACGCCGACAGGAGCGTTCTATATGGTAGCCTCTCGGTGAACATGTAGCTCCACCCGTCGAACTCATACTGCTTGATGAGGCGGGGGATGCGGACGCCAGTTCTGGCAGTCACGTTCTCCTGTTCAAGCCACTTCAGGGTGGTGTGCTCAGGGGTCGGGTTGACGAACTTGTTTGGCCGAGCAACTGTAACCTTGAAGATTGCGCCACCAATCCAGTATATAACGCGTGTGTTGGGCCCGTCATTTATCTCAAGGATCTTGGTGAACTTGTTCGGGCGCAAAGGCTCGGAGCGGGGTGGGGTTTCTGGTGCGTTATCGAGGGTGTAGTAACCTTTTGACCCCTACCAGTCTGGCCAGTTAAATTTATTATCCGGCCACCATGGAACGCCGGGACCTGGGGTCTTACCATGTACACGAGTGTGGTGCTTGATAAGGATGCGGCCCGCTACGATCCAGGTGTGGTCATTGACCTCCCGGATGCAGTTGCCGATTCCAGACTCCCCTGCATCCTCGGTCAGCAACTCTTTGCGAGGCATGGATGTTATGGGGGTGGGGTCTACCCTGTCCTGCTGATCTCGTCCTGCTGATCAAATGGAGATCACGCACCTAGGCTCGTTGAGGCAGATTTCCGGCAGTCGAGGGTTCACGGGCTAACTTGGTTAGAGTATGGGAGTATGGGGCCGAACAGGGCCAAACGATGACGACGGCAGTGTTTCTAATTATATTTAGTGCTGAACACCCGCGGGTCCTGGTAGTAAGGGGCCAACAAAGGATGAAATACGGCACGCAGCAGGACAATGACGAAGCCCTTGTTAATGGCAGCGGCAAAGGACTTGTCTCGTCCTAGGTATTCTAGTCCTTTATTTGGCATTTTCCGAGGGTCGAGCCGCTCCACCTTGCGGAAGCCGCACATGATGCCGCTGAAGACAAGTGAGTTCAGATCTAGCTGCGGAACCCCAAGCTCTTCGTCTGCGCAACTCCCTTGGAATCTCCAACTGGTAAGACGTGAGACTGAATGCTCTCTCAGAGCTGGAGGCGGCGGGCCCGCCAAAGATGAAAAAAAGGAGGATCCCTTCGTTGATCATTTGAAGATGCTAATGGTAACTGCTATGCTGAATAACAACGGCGTTGCAGGTATGCATATGGCCGACGTCGTTGGAGTTGCGCAGAGGGTCGGCTTGGTCTGTGGCTTGATCGGTGGCTTGATCGACGGAATGGCTTGACTGGTGGGGCGACCAGAGGCTTCACGCGCCACAATTGGCCGACACTAACCGCCCGCCCGACATGTTTCACACCATCGAGGCTGTGCTTGTATTCCGGGGAAGCCTTGTATGCCCCCTCCCTGCAGCTGTCCCATCCCACACCATGGGCACCGTGTCGATGCTGATTCAAACAATCCGACTCCCGCCCGAGGATGCCGCATTTCCGCTCTTTTGTTCCTTGGCCATCCATCCCTGTTACCATCCATGTAATAAGAGAATCAATATTCATCTATCCAACCACCAAAGCCACATGTTCCAGCCCGCCCGGACTTTACAAGGTTATTATCTACCTACCTACCTGTTCTTACATACGTTGGCACCTGCTCATATACTCGACCAAGCCCTCTGCGGGCCGAAACCATGCCCGAAAGCCTGTGTGACTGCTCCGCGCTCCATGACCGATATACGAGGGGATGTGCGGGCACTTCATGCCGGATCTACGAACATGTGCCGGCGTTTCTTGACAGGTTTGTCATCTCTCAGTCATGATGGGGCCACCTAGACACGACTCTACTATAGGCACACCAGTACGACCAACCTTCTGTGCTCATTCGAGGGACGACATACATGGTGCACATGAGCTGCAGCGTATATAACACACCATTCCGGGTTTTGTACCTTCACCCCGCTCGGTGTCGGTGCCCTGGCGAACCCGCATGCGTATGCCTAAGAGTGGCGATGGGGAGAAACCGGTACTCTGCCGTCTCGGCCAATGACGTTCTCCCCGGTATAGTATCCCGTGAACGACAGCTAGGTACCTGGCAGGTAGGTATCTAGGTGTTATTTACCCCGCCTATGTCAACCGGCTCTGTTTCTATTTTTTATTTTTAGAACCAAGACCAGGTCACATCAAGACATCATGTCGAGCCCACATCCGTCATGTCCAGCCGCCACGCGTTTTCGCCACTTGTCACCACCCCTGCCGCACTTCTGCCCCTCCTCGTACCGGGATCGCCCGGGGGAAGAGAGTTTATTTTCCCCTCCTCCACGAGGCTTTCGTCCGCCTTGTCTTACTATGTATTGGCTCGAAAGTTTTTGCCCTTTTGTTCGGTTTTAACGCAGCCCATCGGCTGTCGCGGCTCCGTCCTTGCCACCGCCTAGCGGTCGATCAAACCATGGCGGGGGAGATATCAGGTATTCGTCAACGTCCACGCCCAATGTTCACATGCGTGATAACTCCCACAAGTGGCCGCCGCCGAGCGGCCTGTGAACAACGGCTGACGTTTAAATTGAGGGGTTGTATATTAACTTTTGTTTTCTTTCTTGTTTAGACCGCACGTACTTACTGAACTCGGTAGGGACGCGTGGGCGGTGGCTAGTACACCGTCTGGTTGGCGAGGGGAGAGACGATATAAAAGCCAGGCGTGTCTCCCGTCTCGTTGGGCAAGTTGGATGCTCGGTAGACCAATCCACATTCTCATTTGTCTTGCCAGAGCTCCAGTCTCACTATCGCAAGAGTTGTTCTTTTTCGATTTGCAGCACTACATCAAGCTGTGCCCGCCGGCCAACATATGGTGCCGTATCAAATCACAACAAGCATCCTCTAGAGACTGTTCCCAGCAACCGCTATCTCTGTATGCCAACCTGACGGTACCCTCCTGCTGTACCACCTTCTATTCTTACACCTCAAGGATGCATGTGGCTGACCCAAGTGTAATAGCAGAACCGGGCAGAGCCATGGCGAACTGCGGAGCCTTTCTGTCTCAGGGCGGGAAGCCTTACCCCAAGCCTCAGCCAAGCCCGCCGCTGCCGCACCCGCCGCGTCCGGAGCAATCCTCTTAAGTCGTAATCCCCTCTCTTCCCGTTGGCGGGGAGAAAGTGCGGGGAATCTATGGCTCTCTCTCTGGATCTGCAACGGGCCGGCCCGTTCGGCGTCATGCCGGCATGACGGCTTTCAAGGAGCCCCGCTGGCGGTTGGACTGCGATGACTTTGAGTTTTATGTTCTATTTCTGTCTTTTTTTTCTTTGATATGCTCCTGCTTTCCTCCCTCGCTTTTCGAGACTGACCCGTCCGTTTCCGTTCATAAGGAGTGACACTCAGAAACCCACCCTCGCTCATGTGTGTAATATCATTGATCAGGCATCTGAATTTAGGAATTTCCGCTCACGCCGTCGTCCCGCAGGCGACACTCAGATCTCGAACAGTGACCTTTCAGTAATGACTCCAGGGGTGCCGATGGGGCTGCTCCTGCCTCGACGTGGAGATGGCTGCAAAATGCATGAGCGCCTGGTGTGCACACTGACTTTACCCTACCTTACCTATAGGTAGCTGCTGCTTTTGGCAGATGGGCAGGTTCGAACCGGGCCCACCTTCTTTCAGAGGGATTGAAGGGACGTGGAGCCCGCAGTGCCTTAACTTATCTCACAGAGATCGTAGAGGCCGCCGTCGCCTTTGCAATGGGTGCTTCCTTCCCGATCCGCGATTTAAGTGGATCCAGACAGCTGCCTGGCGTGCTCTCCTCAGCTGCTGCAGTTGATGGACAGCCGTCAGGAGAGGAACGAGCAAAAAACCTCCAAGCCCACAAAGCTTGGGCAGTCTCCCCCCTGGACGAACAGCAGGATCCTTCGCCCAGAGTCCCTGCCGTGTGGACCAAAGAAGCCTCGGGTAGCTCAGACCTCAGCTCCTACCTCAGCTCTCATCCATATCACCTGCCCCTCCTGCTTGTATTGTTACTGCCTCCTTCTACCAACTCAGTCATCTCTCCCGGCCGAGCTGTCGCCTTCCCGGGCCCTTTAAGACTCCTTCCTCCGCCTCCTCGACTTGAACCCAGCAAGTCCACAGGTAGGCAGGCACCCAGCCCGCGTCCGCTCCTACCCACCCTTTTGGGCCTTGGTCTCGCAAGCCCTTACATCTTCCCATCAGGTGCTAGAAGCGGCCTCGTCCAAAAAAACAACCCCATTCACTCCGCACCCAAATCTTTGTCTTTCTTTTTTCCCCAACACTCTTTGTACTTTGGAGCGACAGCAAGTCGCAGAAACCCGTCTGACCGACCCCTCGCCTGACGACAGCCTCGACCTGTTTTGCCAGACGGCGGCCGACGATTTTTGGTTGGATTTTTGGAGGTAAGAGACATCTGATTGCAATCTGAAGCACGCGCCCGACCTAGCACTCGAGCCTCGCGTCTTGTCCGCCCTTATCCACTGATGCCATCCACACACCGCCTGTCTGCCATCTCCCATCCCAATCATCTTGCCATCACCAACGCCCGGCATCTCTGCATTTTCTTGGAGTCTTGGGACTCGTGTTTTTTATTCCAATATCGAGTTCACATTCCTACCTTTTTGTTGCTCTCCATGTACCCACTTTCTTTCTTCCCCGTCCCAGCCCTTCCATATCATCAACACCATTATCTGATTTTCCGAACATGACGCTTTTGGCCCGCAAAAAGGGCAAGAAGCTTCTCGCCCAGCTTTTTGAGCTCCAGAAAGACGACGTCGATATCACCATCCCTACCTTCATCTCCATCAAGTTCTACCTCAAGGACAAGCCGCGCTGCAATAACGTCCAGGTCTCGCCAAGTGGCGATGGGTCCAGCCTGGGCATCATCGATCGCGCTCACCTGCCCAGATTTATCCTTTCCCAACTCGAAGCGCAAGGAGTTGCTGACGAAGAGACGGAGGCTGTGCAACTGCACCCAGTGCTCTCCTTCATTCTTCTGTCACTTCCGGCTCGGCCTGTAAAAAAGACTGCCTGCTTCCCGACACTGTTCTGCTGGCACTGCTGCCGCACCCGCCGGACCCGCCTTCTTTTTGGCTACCTCGACGTCGATATGCCCTCCCGGTCATACACTCCCGCTGAGCTTCTTGCCCTGCGAGCGTCGAGGTCCATTCAAGGAATTCTCGCCGCTGGACGGAACGACCCTGAGCTCGGTAGGTCTAGCAACGACCGCTCTCACCCTCCCCTCACCCTCCCCTCACATCCCACCCAGAACACAATGAGCCTCTTAGCAGCTACCTCGTAGCGGCTAGCATCATTTCCACCCGACTCTTTACTAACGTTCCTCTCCCTGCGAACCAGCCAGCATCATTGTGGCTCCCCGGGAGAGACCGGTCAATACCCTCGGCACTGCCGGTTCCGCGAGCACGATGAGGCCTACTCAGAAGACCGGCAAGGATGATTCGTCCACCGAGTCTGATGAGGTGGTCTTCAAACGCCGCCTCGAGCGCCAGTTCCCCATGATTGACCCGGCCTGGAAGCTTCGTGGCCGAGGAGGCTCTGAGAACACTGCTGCCACCGGACAGCAGCTCGACAAGCAGCCAGCCAATGCTCCCGGCGAGATCACCTCGCAGCACCACGAGGGATTCCAGCGCTTCTACAAGACCGTTGTGTCTCCCACTCATGTACGGGTCACGGCAGGCGGGCGCATTGTACCCAACACCCGGGGCATACCGTCCCCCACCATCAAACGCCCCAGGGACAAGTCGGCGTTTGAGACGTCCAAGGCCGACGGCAGTCCTGCTCAGACTCGCGCCGCTCTGCCTCCCTCGGCTGACTCCGATGCCGCTCTCAAGACCCAGCAGGCGTCGCAGGGCCAGATGCATCTGCCTCCTCCCCTCTTTGCGAGCTTTCCTCCCAGCTCGTTTGCTCCGCCTGTTCCCGGGAGTCCCATGCAGCTCATAGCGCCGCCCATGGTGCCTGTCAATATCCCCTATGGCGCCTATCACCAGCAACCCCCACGGCCTCCGCAAGGCTCCCGCAACCCACAAGCAAGCCCAAAGGGACCCCTGCAGGAGCTCCAGGCCAGGAAGGACGAGAACGACGCGTCAAGGCAGCAGTCCGGATCACAACAGTCGGACGCCGCCAAGGGTCCCAAGATTTCGCCCATCGAGCAGCTTGATTTGACCAAGCCTTACATCGTCAATGGCCAGCTGTTCTATCCGGTCCCCAGTGGCAGCTTTGCTCCAGCCATGGGCGTTCCAATGGTCGCTGGTATTCCCGGCTTTGCACCTCTCCACCCTCAGGTTGCAGGTATGATGCCTCACCATCTGCCTCTGAATCCCATGTTCGGTGGTATGGGCTTCCCTGGTGCCCCAGGAATGATCCCAGGCATCGCTCCTGGAGCCGTTCCGCCCGCTCTGCAACAGCAGCCGCAGCAGCGGGAGCGGGACCAGCCGCAGCAGAGTCAGGGCGGTTCTTTCAGTCTCCGTCCGCCTTCGGCACCGCCCATCTCGTCGATCAAGCCGAGCGAGATCACCAAGAAGCAGATCGAATCTCTCAAGGCCAACCTCAAGTACCATGAGGACCAGCTGCTTTTCAACAAGCACCAGGTGGACGAGAAGGAGATGGAGAAGATGGTCGAGATGCTTCGCGGCGAGATCAAGCTCTTCGAGATGAAGAAAGAGCAGCAGGTGGCGCACGAGCTTCAGCACTACCCCAAGCAAGAGTCCAGCTCCGGGAGCACCAAGGCTGATGCCGGGTCCACCTCTCAGCCGCTAAGATCCTCCAGTGGCCAGACCTCCCTTCCTGATCAGCAGAAAGTGGCCGCTGCCCTGGAGGGCGCGCGCAAGCCGGGATCGCTCCGCAAGAGGGAGTCGAGCCGTCTCAAGTCAGGAATTATTGGCACTCGCAGCAGCGGGCCCCCATTTGACTCGCCCGACTCAAAGTGCGGTGCCGGCACAGCCGAGCCGCTCAGAAGCTCAGTCCTACCCAGTGGGGCTGCTCTGGCTCCTCCGTTCGAGCCTCGCTCAGGACATGTTTTCGAAGCGCCCACGCAGCGGTCGCTGGAGGACAGCTTGGCTGCTCTGGAGCTCACGGATGAGGCGCGCAAAGCCTCGATGGAGCGCCTGCTCTCTGCCGGCGCCGGGGCTTGGGATCAGTTTGAGGGCACCGGGAAGCCTGAGAACAAGGCCGTGACCACGGCGAGGTCGTCCAAGGATTCCACCAAGAAGCTCGGCACCACCTCATCCATGTCTTCCCAGGACAAGCCCCGCTACGAGTTGCCGTACCTCATTGGAACACTGCCCCCTGGAACTGACACCCGCACGGCCCATGACACCGACTACAAGTACCCCCGAGCGCTCACTGATGCAGAGAACAGGGCTCGCTACCTGTATTGGTCCAACGCCCCCGCTAAGTACCGAGCCGGCCTTCCCAAGTACGATGGACGTAACTTCTACAGGGCATCACCCCCAGCCACGGAGTCGAGCGAGACGGCCATTGATGCCTCTCATACCGGATCCGCTCAGCGGGAACCCTCGGCCTCTACCGACTCTGGTCTCTCGTTCAAGAAGCCTGTGGCTGCACGCGACCCCTTCCGCCCGTCCACGCCGACGGAGCGGACGCCGCAAGCTCGGTCGGCCGACAGTCCCATCTCTGCCAAGATTGCCACCATGACCCAGAAGCTTGGTAACCTGGGCATGGGTGAGGTCGCCCTCAACACAGGCAAGAGACTTCAGGATCGCGCATCCGCCCAGAGCGCCCGGCTTCCCGATGCGGATGTCCGGTCGATTGATTCTCTGGATAAGCGATCCTCGGAGAGGCCTGGGTAAGTCGCAAATCCAAACGCAACCGGCGCGTCCAGCTTCTCATGATGCCTTCAAAAACTAACTGACCTTCCCGTGCCTCATAGCGCCCGGCTTCTCCAAGCAATGCTCAAGCGCGGAGCCAACCGTAGCAGTGAAGCTCTCCCCGGTGCTGTCACGTCGACCAATGCCCATGGCTATGTTCCTCCTTTCGGCTTCTCAAACTTCTCCATGGCTCCCCCAACTATGGGTCCCATTGTGGCCCATCCCTCTGGGTCGCCCGCGCTCTCGACTCCCAGCAAGACATCGGACAAGAACAGCGGCATGCTGGCCCCAGCCATGGAGAGGCAGACGGAAAACCGTCCTCCGCTGGGGCAGGCGTCTCTCGAGGAGCAGTTCCGCCGAATGGTGTCTGGTGAAACCAAGCAGCAAAACCCGAGCTCCATCACCATGGACGGCAGAGCCCAGGACGACTGGTGATGGACTTCTCCAAGGTTCCCGCCATGTGCACCAAGGCCGAGCCCGGACAGGCATGCATTTGACACACACAACATCACTCACCATTAGTCCGCTGCCACAGGTGCATGCATCGCCAATGTCATATCGACTAGACTTCACCACCCGAGCACCCAACATCATTTTGTCCTCTCTCGAAGCCGTTGTTGGCATGTTCTTCCTGTTTTTTAACGTCATGGGAGCTCTGTCGCCCTCCATTTAGCCTTGGACCACCCGCCAAAGCGGTGAGTGCCATCTTATTTTGTACGCCACGCCATCATGACGGCCGAGGAGGACCTGATCAACTGCATGAACTTATCACAGTTATCCAGCATATCCCCATGTGCTACATACGTATTTGACTCTTTGTTTTTTTTCTCTCTTTTACACTCGCCTATGTATCGGTTATTTGTTTCTTCCGGCAAGATGCGTATGGACTTTTTCGTTGTTTTTTTCTGGAACAAAAATCTCATAGACGGCAACATCGGGTGTGCGTAATGGGGTGGGTGAGCTGGCTGGACGGGAACGATACTGCGAGTCTGCGTCTTCGGAATAAGGCGTGTGAAGACGGACAGATTATGTCTCTTCAGGGCTTCCACATGCGGCACTTGCTCTGATACTATGTGGCAGAATAGATTTCGCTGTTCCGACGATTAATACAAGATGCGCTTACCTTCAACTTCGGTGACTGCTCGTTTGGCAAAGCCAGGCAAACACTACACGGTGGACTGCGCAAGGCTCAAGATGTGAATGTGCAGATGTGATTGTATTCGCAGTCTTACCTGCAGAAGCTTACATATGGATCAAAAAGTAGGCAGGTGCACTGGAGAAAAGCTTTGTCCCTCGCCATCAAACCTCCGACGTCATTGGGCATCTCCGACGAAAGTCTGCAGGCGAGAGCGCGAGACTGATAACTAAGTGCCCCGCGCCGGATTTACTCTTCGCCAGTCGTATACCTCGAAAACCGTGGAGCTAGTGGTTGACGCGGAGATATCCTGGCGGGGAAAAAAGAAACACGAAAGGAGACGAGAGACTACTACGAGGACAAAAAGAGAAATCAACAATGATAGGCCCGGAAGCAAGCCAAGCCTATCATCATCTAGAACCGACAAGAGAGCAATAGCATGTCTGGGGCATGTCCTACCTACCTTACCTTAAACAGAAACACCATGATGGCGTCCGACGGGAACGGCCTAGTGATATTTGGCAATTTTACCAAAGGCCAGACCGGATATTGCATACCAGCAGCCCGTGTCTCCCCGAGGGAACGATGGAGACGGGGCGCCGGCAGCAGTCTTGGCTCGGGGGGTTGATCCCTCCCCGGTCGAGACAGGAGCAGAGGATAGATGGCTGTAGGTAAGGGAAGTTAGTGACGGGTTAGCATGTGGGAGAGCAAGCGGCACAGAGGCCGATGCAGGCCAGAACCGAGTTCTGGCCTGTCCTGTCACTCTCTATCACCCCTTCCCCACCAAACCAATGCCAGCCACGCAGGAACGAGGCAGGCAACATGGTGGCGAGGAAAGGGGAGAGAGGGCGAAGAGACTTCGGGAGGACCTCCCATGGAGCATTTCACAGCAGCGCGAGCAACGACCCAGAGACGAAGCAAGCGGCTTTTGGAATGTGAAATGGCCATTGAGCAACAGAGTGACTCGATTTTGTTTTTGTTCCTTTCCTTCCCCACTCCCGTGCCCCGGTTGTACTAAAGAAAAAAAAAAGAAATCGGGTTCCTGTGTTCCGCTTTTCCCTTCCAATTCGCCATTTGCCGAAAACCGAGAGAAGAAAAATCCGAGTTGTCGACTCCTCGTTTGCAAGGGCGACGACACATGTGGTGTGCGTATGCGGGTACGTCTCGCCGCTTCCCAACGATGCCGAAGCCGATAGGAGCCGATTTCGCCATCCCATTTTTTCAGGGTTGCCCGTCGTGTCGTCGTTCCATTCCGTGGCGGAGTGAGAGGACCCAAGGACTGTTGGCTGTTGTGTGTGTGTGTTTGATGTGTGTGTATGCGTGTCGTCATTGGACAATGAGAAAGAAGAAAAACGCAAACGAGAAGAAACAAAGCTCAATTCGAGTTCTGGCTTCTCGTCCTCTAAGCCTTGCCGCGGGCTTTGGCCGAAGCCTCACGACCAGCCTTGATGCGCTCCAGGATGCTCTCGCGGTCCTTGTCGAGCTTGAGCTTGGTGATGACGACGTTGCTGGGGTGGATGCCCAGGGGCACCGAGGCGCCGGTGGCCTTGTCGCGGGTGACGCGCTCGACGTGGATGACGTACTTGAGGCGGTAGACCGACGTGACCTTGCCCTCCTTGTCCTTGTTGGTGCCGCGGACGATGGTGACCTCGTCGTCCTTGCGGATGGGGATGCTGCGGACCTGTATTTTTCCAGCGGAAGTGGTCAGCGAGATGGAAACGGCAGAGAACTAGAGTGGAAGCCGCGGCAGCAACCTACATTGTACTTTTCGCGCAGCTCCTTGCTCAGAGGGGCGCTCATGATGTTGCGGCGGATGCTCGAAGGAGCACCAAAGTGCGCCTTGCGCGACTTGCGCCTCGACGAGTGAAGGTCTGCGTCGCATGGTCAGCTGGGCTGTTTCGTAAAGACATATCCAGCGATATCAACTTACTCTTGTTCACCTTGGTCATTTTGACGGTATTTTGGGGGAACCTGCTGGGGAGGGTTAGAAAGGCTGGCTGGGTGGCTGGCTGAAGAAGTTGTCGAGCAAAAAGGCGGGCAAAAAAACCGAACGGAAAAAAAAATCAAAGGGCAAGAAAGCTCTGCGTGTGTGGGCCAAAACCCTAGCCGAGCCAGGATCAAGAGGGCGGCTTATGTAAGCTAGTGGCTTCCCACGGCCCGTCACGTGGAAGCGCGATTCAGGTTGTCGCTTGGATGTAATTCGATTGACCGATTGTGATGGCTCTCCATAATGCGGATGGTTCTGTACCCCTCTTCAAGCAAAACGCTGATGCCCGGCGGCCGATGTGATCTACAAACGCTGTTTACTTGCGCTGGTGCGATTGCTCCGTAAAACAATATTTTAATACTCGTTGACCCTCGACCCAAAACCCATCATCACCCACAGCCCACGGCGGCCACTTCTCTAATTCCAATTAGCGCCCTCCACACAGCCAGGTCCGGCACATCCGGCCTCTCTCTAGTATACCCTGTAGTGGGATGAGTCCCTCTTGACGTGGATATCGTCGAGCACGCGGCGGACCGGGTCGGCCTCGCGCTTGGCGGCCGGCTTGGCAGCTGGCTTGTCGGCTGGCTTGGCGGCCGACGCGGGCACGTCGACGTCGGCACACAGGTCTTCCCGCTTGCTGAAAACGTGGGCGGCTGGGTTGGCGTCGGTATCGGGGATGACGATTGCAGCGGCGGCGCTGGCGAGGGCCAGGATGGTGAACACCTTCATGTTTTGTAATCACGTGTACTTTTGGGGAGCAGTCGTCAACAGATGGCTTGGTGTAAAGAAAACAAGCGATGTTAGGATTTGTTTCTGGGTGACGGACAGCGAACTCGGCAAAAATAGAGTGTTTGTGCCGGTTCAACTGTTACCTGCCGCCGCCACCCCTTTATATATGCTCTCCCCTAGGTCCGTCAGGCGTGGTAGTTCCAGAGGCAAAGTCAGTCCGGTGGGGAACACGCGTTCGTCCATCTCAGGCCCGCATAATCAACCACATCTTCCCCCTTGTCTCTACCCTCTCTCAGGGAGATGCAAATGCCTACCACGTGCAGGGATCCCTCGAACCGAGCCGGCGGAGTTCGTGATACTGAGAGGTTTGTCTGCTGTTCACCCCCTGCCCTACCGTTTCTTCCGCAAATCAACCACCCCTCCACACCGGTGGATCTGCTTCCGTCCAGGGGAAGTAAGGCCTCACGGCTTTGGCGACTCAGGTAATCCCCAGATAAGCTTTGGGGGATGGCGTGCCACACTGACTCCTGTCCGCGGCAGCGGGCAGTGTGGCCTGCCTGCAGGCCCCAAGGGTGCGGTGGGCATGCTGCAAATAAAATAAAAGAAAAAGGAAAAGAAAAATAAATAAAAATGAAAAAGCCGACACGATCAAGGGCAGTCGGGGAATATAAACATGAAGTGGAAGACGGGGAGGGAACGTGTGTATGAAATGCGCGTCTGACAAGGCCTGGAAACACAACGCTAACACAAAGCCTCGATTCGGATAGCAACTGGCCCCATTCCAGCTACTGCACTGGATATGATGGAGTTACAGCGTCGAGGCTCCGAGCGCTGGCCGGCTAGGACGACGAATCGGCAGTCTTTCTCTTGCCGAGGAAAAGCCAGATGGCCCATATGGTCGAGTACCAAGAAGTACAGTTCGACGACCTTCCATAAGCTCAGCCCGTGCAAGGCCAGGCCGACTCAGGAGCGGGAGGCCAAGGAGGAGCTGTGGTATTCATATGTCTCAAGCATCTGATGGTCGGCTGTACAGAAGAGGCCCAGTGCAATTCCTCCTATAAACATGCAAAACACTCAAGACCGTCCGGTACCGTGGATCAGGCCCCAGGTCCGTTAGTTCGTACGAGAGTTTGATCATGTAGCCCCTGCCCTTGTCAGGAGCGCGGTAGGCGGTACATGGATCCGGGGTTGGGTAGTAGGGGGAGCTCATCTCTCACGTCGTCCCTGCCAGAGCCAATGGGGGATGGATGGATGATTTTTTAAGACACCCTCTCTCGCTTGTCCGGCAACCGAGCCGTTCCAGGGCCGACGACGAGCAGATTTCTTCTGTCAGTGGAGGGTTTGACGGAGAAGGCTTGCCATGTCCGCAAGCTAACACCTGTTCTCGGAGGTTGGAACCTGCACAATACGCAGCCGAGGCGGCCATTGGCCGGCGGGCTTCCAGAGCTTTCCAGTCCAGAGCAGCTAAGCTAGACTGAGCAGACAGCTAGCCGTTGATAGGCGACCCAACAATAATCACACAAATCAAGCACAATCACCAGCTACAGCAGCACATCACTCATCCAGTGCATTAACAAAATACGAGAAAAGGATGATGATGATTCTTGCAACACATCCCTCAATCGTGGGTACGTGATAACATATGCTACATGGTGTCCTCGATTTCCACCAAATCGAGGACGATCCTAATACAAAGCCAAAAAAAAAAAGACAAAGGAGAAAAAAATGCAGATAGATATGCGATTTAGACAGATTCCCAAGAAAAGAATATTCAGACAGGACAAAGAAATCAGCCCAAGAACTCCTTCAACTCCTCAGATTCTTCTATTATCTGAGCAAAGGAGAAAGGCGTAAACGGCCAACCGGCGAACTCGGCAAACTTAGAGAAGGATTCGACCCAGGCGAGACGGAGAGCTGGAGGCACGAGAGTTAGTCAGGTCATTCTGGGAGCTCGGCCCAAGGGGCAACGGAAATGGAAACTCACAGTGCAGCATGGCAGACACGCCCTCCATGATGATCAAGATAATGACGCTGAGACAGAAGAACATGGTAAACGAGATGAAGATGGCAATGGCACCCATCAGGCCCGTCATGTGGAGCGTGGGGGCGAGCGTCATGGACCAGAGCACCGCACTGAGCTGTTGGTGAGCCAGCGACAGGGCCCAGAGACGCAGGTACGAGGCCGTGTGCGACACGCAGTTGAGGCAGAACTCGATCGTGTGGATGACCTGGTGGATCATGACCTCTCCGAATTCAAACTCCTCGTGCTCGTCCTCGCCGTGCAGGTCCTGCGTGATCATGGCCACGCCCGCGTCGCTGTCGAGGCTGTGGCGCGTGTTGCCGTTGCCGTTGCCGGCCTCGTCTTCGTCGTCGAGCGCGCTGACATGCGAGTGCTCGCCGATGCCGCGGTAGCCCTTAGCTCGCGCCCGGTTGTGCTCCCAGCGCAGGTAGAAGGGCTTAAGGAACAGCAGGATGGGGACCTGCACGAACGCGAACAGTAGCAGGAAAACCTGCACGCCTGCCTGGCCTGGGTACAGCTCCATGCCCTCCTCGATCTTGCCCGGCTGCAGGAACATGTAGATGAGCATGTTGAGCAGACCGGGAGGGTTGCGCCCGGACCCGGCCCAGTCGACGGTCCATTTGTAGATGATGCAGAGGACCAGGTAGCCAAAGATGGCCTGGAAGAAGATCATGCCGGGAATGAAGTTGCCCCAGATGTCGATCGGCTTCTTGAAGTGGCGCGCGTTGATGTAGGCGAAGCAGAGAGAGTACGTCATGTGGGCCCAGCCCATGATAATGCTCATCTTCATCTTGTAGCTGTTGGTGAAGAGCAGGTCGTTCTCGGTGCCGTGCCACATGGGGTCGAGACCGAACGGGTAGCGGTAGGAGCCCTTGAGCGAGGCCGTCAGGGCCTGGCCCTCCTTCCAGCCCTCGGGCACGTCCCACTTCCAGGCGCTATCCCAGAGCGTCATGGACTTGGAGAAGATGTCGTTATACACGAGGCCGGTGAAGACGGAGAAAACGGCCATGACGAGCGCGATGTAGCGGCCGTAGTAGACCATGGCAAACAACTCAAACGTCACCTTCTTGAGCGGCTTCTCCCAGTAGATCATGGCAAGGGCGGCGCAGAGCATGATGACGGCGTGGCCCAGATCGCCGAACATGACGGCGAAGAGGAAGGGGAAGGTAACGATGACGGGCAGGGCCGGGTTGACCTCCTGGTACGTGGCGGTGCCGTAGGCGTTGACGATGGTCTGGAAGGCCTCGGTGAACTTGTTGGTCTTGAGGTAGGTCGGCGGCGTCTTGTTGGTCTTGATCTCGTTGATGATGGACGGGACCGACAGGCCGGCGCGGCTGGTGACGTCGTGCAGTGTCGTGCGAATCAAGGGCAGGTCGTTGCGGGGGCACCAGCCCTCGGCGATGAGAGTGCGGCGGGCGCGGTCGTACGAGAAGAGGTTGAGCGTGTTGTACACGGCCTTCTCCTTGCCGATGAGCACCATCCAGGCGGCCAGCGACTGCGAGATCTGGGTGAGCTCGGCGTCGAGCGTCTGCTGCGTGTTGCGCAGCACGTTCTGCACGTCGTTGAGGCGTGCGTTGACCTCAAAGACCTGATCACGGCGCAGGTCGCTGTTCTCGTCGACGCTGTAGACCTCGGCGCCCATCGACTCGGAGATCTTGCGCACCTTTGCCAGGATCTCCTTGCCGTGCGCGAAGATGACGAAGACGTTCTTGTGCACAGGCTCGTTGTTGCTGGGGTCGACGAGCGGCTCGGGGATCTCGGACTGGTTCATGTACAAGTTGCCGCGCAGAGTGCGCCACAAGATGCGCTCGAAGGCGGCCACGCGCTCGCGCGGGATGACGCCGGCCACGAAGCCGATGTTCATGCCCGAAAAGGACCGCTCGACCTCGGCGGCCTG
>GL876973.1:523199-555265 GCA_000193285.1 Magnaporthiopsis poae ATCC 64411 | reverse complement strand
GAGCGAACGGCCGTTCGCACCGCCGGCACCAGCCCGCGACCCATGGACACGCGTCTGGCGAACGGGCTGGGAGCGGCGACTCGATGATGGCTCGGCCGCAGTCGCGGCGACGGACGCGGTGGGCTTGGCCGTCTTCATATCAGGTCCTGCGAGCGTGGGATGATGCAATGGAGAAGGCTTCCGCTTCGGGCTCGGTTGGAGGCGACGACGAGTCGCTTTGGGGCGAGGGCGATGTGGCCGCAGCTGGCGGGGTCTGCCGCGCAGAAGTGGTCGACGGACAAACGCTGTCGAAAAAGGATGCTGGGAGGCGCTTCTGCAGGCGATCACTCAGGCCATCTCGAACTGTGTTTGGGCGAGGACGGGGAGGGGAGGCAGGAACTCGTACAAGGCGTCAAGGGGGGGTGCAGATTGGAAAAATGGAGTGGAGGGCAGACAGGCGCCCTTTCTTTGCAGCACGACCACCACCCCAAAAACCCCCAAAGCTACCACGGTCGGCTGGAGTTTGCGCCGCGTCTCTGCGAAATTGTGTCCTGAGGCCGAAGCTAGCATGGGTCAGCGGGTCCATTGGAGAGGGTTAGGGTCAATTCCTGTGTAGATAAGATAAGAGACTGCCGCTCGGGCCGTCACGCGTCATGCCGCAGGCATTTCGTCTCACCCCTGCACGTCATAGGGAGGGCGAACAGAACAAGTGTTGGCAACGTGGGCGGTGGCGCATCTATCGCCTGACTTCCTATGGTACATACAACTTGCGCCATAAAAACACTAATAAAGGTATAAGGATGGAGAGGACACTGGAAAAGACATTGGATAACGGCTGGAAAAGACTCAGGACAGCGGCAGTTCCTCTGTTTGGTGTGAACCAAGGAGAACCAAGGGACAAAAACAGACGTAATTGTCGAACTGGCGCTATTCTATGGGAAAATAATGATACAAATGAACTGGCCTGGCTCAGACATGGCTGGCTCGCTTGTTGCCCACTTGCGAAAAAAAACACAACATGCGGCGTCTGAACTGGCCTCTCCCTCCCGTCCAGCTCGAGGGTTGGTATCACTGTTACGCTCCACGGCGACTCGAGCCTCGTGGCATCAACGCGCCTCCAAGATGCATAAAAGCTAAAATAGTATCCCGCACTCAGCCAGACCTAAACCGTACCTACCTCCCAAGGCCAAAGCTTCACGAGCTAGACAGGCAGGTAGGCACCGAGACAGGTTGGCGCACGCGACACTCGCTCACCGCTGCTTCAGATGCTGCCCCTTCGGCTTCTCGTCACGCTCCCGCTGCTTCTGCCTCCACTGCCATTCAACCAGGACGGGCAGAAAGTTCCACAGGTCAAAGTCGGGCCAGAGACACTTCAGAAAGAAGATCTGCGTGTCCTGGTGACACTGCCACAGCATAAAATCGCTCAGCCGCTCCACCCCGCTAGTGCGGACGAACAGATCCAGCGGCGGGCAATCGGCCGTGTACATGTGGTCCGTGAGGGTCTCGGCCGTGATGCTCTCCGGGTTACGGTAGGGCACAAAGCTCGGTCCTCCGGCCTGTTGCTGTTGGTGCTCGCCTGAAGGGTGCGCGGTCGGCGGAGGCGAGTCCTGGTTCAGCGTGGTCGTGGACGATACCGAATCGTCCATGTCCTCTGCCGCCCCGGGCGCCTCCTGAATCGAGCCCAGCGCTGACGCTCCAATATCGTCACCCTTGTCGGCGTGTTTGGAAAGTATCTTCTGCCTGATCCGCGTCTGCGAGAATTGCGTTGCCGACGAACGCGGAGGGCTCGTGTAGTCGGTCACGGTGGAGCGGATCGCGTGTGTGATCTCTTCCCTTGACGTATAGGGGAAGCAGATGTTCAGGACGTGGCTGCGATATCGTACATTTTGCATGTCAGCAAGCGAAGCAACAGAATCAAACATGACTGCTCAAGTGAGGCAAGGAAACTAACCCCTTGTTGTGCTTGGTCGAATTGACGGCTCGGTCAACAAAGGCAAGCACGTCCTCGGGGATCAGGTCCCGCTGGCCCGAGATGATCACCCGGGCGCCGTAGCGGTCCAGCACCTCGCCGTGCTGCAGAAGCTGCTCGAGCTTGACCTTGGCCATGGCCATGAGGCCGTCGACCTCGTACTTAGGGCGGTTGAAGTTCTCGATGCTGAATGCGTAGACCGTGACGACCTTGACGCCGCAGTTGTAGCATATCTCGAGAACGCGCGCCAGTGCCTCGAATCCCATGTGGTGTCCAGCAACCGTCTCGATTTTGTGGCTTCGGGCATATCGCCTGTTCCCGTCCATCTCGAAGGCTATATGCTGAGGGATGGGGCCCTGGCGCAGGGCCCCAATGACGAGCTGACGGATGTTTCTGATGGCCCATTCCGCGGGAGGCGAGCTCAGGAGCCAACTAGTGGCGTGCGCGAGATAAAGATCAGACATCGTGGGCGAGCGGGTGAGGCCCCAATCAATAGGACCCTTCTGGAGATGTCGTGGTCGGGTATCAGGGGATATTGGCGGAGGTGTTGAACGTAATAAATGGAAGACCAGACTTCTATGCGCGCGCCACGATATAACACCAATAATTCGAATCCTCACGGCAAAAAGGAAACAGGGCTGAATGAAGGACTGTAAAGAATGTTGGCAAGATATCGTTCCAAGCTTGGTCTCGCCGCCAAGTTTCGACCGTCGTCAGCTTCCGGCTGCTGCTGCTATGGATTCTGCTTCCAGGTTTCCCGAAACTTGGCCGGACGGCCGTGATGGATACTAGCTTGCGACGGACCACGTCAGAATGTGGCTCGTGGTGTGGGTCCGCTAGCTAGCTCGAGCCGTTCAATCGATCAATTGGCCAGTAACCGGCGGCGCGGAGAATTGACACATTGCAAAAGCGGAAAGGCCGCGACCGCACCCAATCTCTAAGCTGCAACGACATCGTTGATAACGCGGCGGAGGCCAATTCCTGATACCCACTGCGATACAAGCGGCTCGGCCAACATTTCTTCTTTCATCAGCAGTGTCGCAGGCCGGCCTGGGCTTCTCTGTCGCGGGCGACGATCCTTGGTGAGGGGCAGCTGGAAGAGCGAGGAGGAGCGGATACTCCGTGGGGGCGGGAATCGCATCCCGTCGTTGATCACTTCGGCCAACGCCCGCCGCTTGTGGCCTGCCAACTCTGCAGCGCGATTTTAAACATGCAACGATAGTCGTCCTGCCTCGGACAGAGCAAGCTCCACCATCCAAGTACCACTTCCCTCAGCAGCGGTCATTGCCCCATAAAGCCTACCAACCAGCTGGCCGCGGATCGATCATGTCTTTTACCAACACTCCCGTTACCCGCGCCCTCGTGTTGGGACTGGTAATGGGCTCTATCGCGGCGACAATCTTCGATGTGAAGCACTACTTTTATCTTCTCATCGACCCGCACATCCTGAAGTACCACCAGCCGTGGCGGATATTCCTCTTCCAACTATGCTACACCAACTCCTCCGAGGTGCTCTTCGCCTGCATGACGCTATACAACATGCGCGTGATCGAGCGCTTCTGGGGTTCGAGGAAATACGCGGTAAGCCTAAAGGCGGTCCGGGCCGTCCTATTTGTGCGCTTGTGGGTGGTGCCATGGCTGACGGATGTCCTGTTTTAGTCGTTCCTCCTTGTCACCGGGCTACTGACGACTGTCCTCGCACCGATGCTCACCGTGCTGCTCCGGGCGGCGACATTCGGCATCTTCAACTACCTGCCCGCCGGCCCGACGCCGTTGATCTTCGCCATACTAGCGCAGTACCATGCCACCGTGCCGCATCTCTACAAGTACCGCCTGGCCGTGTCGGACCCCCCATCGGCGACCGCGGCCGACGGGTCCGACGACTTCGTGGGGCTCACCTTCTCCAATAAGTCGTATAAGTACGCTCTCGCGGTGCAGCTGGCGCTGTCGCAGTGGCCGGGATCCCTACTCGGCGCTGCCGTCGGCTGGGTCGTCGGCTACTCGTGGCGCAACGACCTGATTCCCGGAAGGCTGACGCGCTGGCGGGCCCCAGGCTGGCTCGTGGGCGCGCGGGCGCCGCCGAGGAGGCAGACCGAATTCGACGGGCTGAGAAGGAGGCTGGAAGATGAGGGTGTCTCCACAGCTACAGCCTCGGGCGTGGGGCTCCAGGAGGCTGATGCTGGACGCAGGAGGACTGTGGGCCAGCAGATAATAGAGCAGCTCAGGGGCTCTCTATGAGTCCCGCTGCCCGCGAGTCGCGCTGCTCGTGGGTGCTCAGGGAGTTTCCTTTTCGGTGTTCCATTTGCAACATGGATAGTTTCCATAGCACGGGGTAAATATGTCTACCGGTCTGTTCTGTATCGCCATCTTTCTTGGGAGGCGAGAATAGTCCTAGCGTCAGGCAGCGTAAGCGTATGTCGCCACATAGGTTTTTCGCGCGCGCATTGAGCATATACTCGGGGTGCTATTCATGAATAAGCCTGGCTCGGACACCTGATCCAGCGCATCCTTTTCCAGGGGTCATGTGGTCGGAGCATCCCTTAGGTCCTCGGTCAGAACAGCCTGGTATAGTAAGCCAAGGATCGGACGAATCCCTAGCATTCGGGCGTCAGACTTGCGCGACAATCCGCCCGGGCCTATCTGACGCGGCCCGCCCAAATGGTAGAAAATATCGACGCGGAGAATGCGGGCGAGCGACGCCCAGTTCATCGCGCGCTGCACTCTATTTCCCAACACGCGATATCCCATGACCGACCGGGATGGCACCCAAATGGTGGAGTGTGGCCTGAAAATCACAGGGGTCTTGAGGCTTGGATGTGGTAGCGGTTGCGGGATGGCAGGCATCTGTCCACGCACATTGACCCCCAGCCAGCGACAAAAGCAGCCTGGAAAGAGGCTGGCCAACCACAGTATGGCCAGCCACCACCCCTTGTCAGGGGCTGACAGCCCGAAAAAGACCATTGATGCTCTGCTCCTTCAGGTGTTGGTGAGTCGTGACTGCAAATTCTACTGAGAGCGGGCGCGCAAGGGTCAGCAAACTGTTCGCAGCAGCTCACCAATCCGAACGGCCTCGTTCCATCTTAAGCCTGGCGTTTCCCAAAGGATCATTGAGCGCTAGCTTGACAGCTGGACCTTCTCGCCCTTCGCCAAAATCCTATTGCGCCTGCCCCAACCGTTTTCGACAAAGGCAATCCTTGAGACCCAGGACGCTGGATTTGATCGGGCCCCTTACCTGGCCCCACCGCGCATGATAGGGCAGCCCAGTGAGGAACTGGGCACACGACGTTCAGCAACTTTCACCTGACGACCCGACGCAAGCGGCTGCGACAAAGCCACTGCGACTGCCCTCCAGGCGCCGCCCATCAGCCGTCCCACCGGACCCCGACATCGACGAACATTGGAAGACGATCTCAGCCCACCGGGGCGCAACATTTTCCTGCAGCCCAGAACCCACCACTACGAGACCATAGCGAGACTTCACAATGAGGCATCATAACCGATAACCGCAACTTAGACGGCTTTTGCTCTGTCTTTTTCTTTTTGGATTTGTTTTTCTTGGACACAACTCTTTTTGGATAATGTCCCAGGGCAGGCGGCGGCATCATTGTGCTAGGATAAATCGAATTGCAGCATGAATGGCACCGGATCGAGGGGGCAGCCGAGCTACGGCTACGATGCCCCCGCGCGCATTCCCTCGGCTTCCGAGGGCATAGTCCCGAGCGGCAAGGCGCTGGTGAACGAGTACAGGACGGACCTTTCAATGACGGGCTTCGGGTCGCAGCAGCCTCGCTTCAATCCGGTATGTTATGCACCTCTGGAGTGACGGGGACTCGGGGTCCTGGGCCGGATTGTACGCCCGAGGGTCCCTGTTGGAGTTGCACGAAAGGCCTGCCGACTAACAATGTCACGTTGATTTGGTTGCAGTTGAACTCGGAACGGACGCAGAGCTCGGCGCTCGTCGACCTCAACGACCCCATCCAAGTACATCTCCTGACCGAGACGGCACTGTCCGACAGCAAGGAGTATGAGATCCTGTCACAGGAGGAAGTAGACGGGCTGAAGAAGCAGATCGCCTCCCTGACGCAGCGGATCGAGCAGGCCCGCTCCAACCTGGCCGTCCAGTCCAAGTACCTGGACGCCGCCACCAACATGACAAAGCTCTACTCAACGAAGAAGAAGAACCTGCTCGGGAATGGCAGGAACAGCCTAGAGAACTCCGCTCGGGAAGCCGAGACGGAGCGGCAGGCCTGCGAGCGCCGCTGTGAGGACCTGGCTTCGGAGCTCTTCCAGCTCGAGCGCCGCCTTATGGAGCCGCGCCGACGCCTATTTGAGCACACGGCCGGCATCTTGCAACTCACTCATCGCTCCGCCAAGAGCCCTGACCTGGGGCGCAACAACAGCGTGATGCAAAACGGCATCCCCGGCAGTCCCGAGAGCCTGTACACATATACCAACCTCCGCTACAGCGTCTCTGACGCACTGCCGACTGAGGAGGATGCATTCTTCGATGACCGCAGCCTCTATCTCACTCTCGAACAGCTGGATGAGAAGTCGGGCCGGCCAACAACCCGCAGCCTCAACTCTGCGGCACCCATCAGCATCAACGCCGCGGCCGCAGGTGCCAACGCCATCGAGATCCCGATCAAGTCGCCCATCAGGGAGCAAACCAATCAGCTGCGCGAGGAGGCCGAGCGCCTGCGCAACGAGGCCGAGCAGCTGCGGCAGGAGCGTGATAGGGCCCAGGCCCTGGCCGACTCGGTCCAGGTCGAAATGGACGCGCTGCGGCGAGAGAGCGAGGAGAAGTTGAGGGCAGTGACGGATACAGAGCGCAGGCTCGAGGCTCTCAACATGCAGCTGAGGGAGGTCATCGTTTCGTTCGACCCGGTCCGCAACGGCGGATACCAGCAACCGCCGTCGGGCCAGCTGGAGCCGGGAGATATGATCGGCAGCCACGTCGAGTATCTGACTGCAGGCCTCGCAACTGTCAAACAGGAGCAGTATGCGCAGGCGGCACAGGCCTCAGACGGCTCCAAGGACGCCGAGATGGCGGCCTCGCGCGCTCAGGCTATCGTGGCCCAGTCCGAAGAACGGCTGGCAACGGTGAATCGACAGCTCGGCTCCGTCCTGCAAATGGCCAACCCGAGCCAGCAGCCGCCCCCGCCGACCACCGGGATAGATCTCGATGGGCAGCTCGGATGGCTGCAGGGCTCGATTGGAGTGGTCCAGTACGAGCTCTCGCAAGCCTTGAGCGCTTCGTCAGCCTCGTCGGCAGACAGGCAGCAGGTAGAGCAGATCGAGTCGGTCCTCCGAAACATGTGGGATATGATCCAGAACGGATACGCCGACATACAGCGACGCAACGAGGAGCGAAGGCAGGCCCGCAGAGATGCGGGTGTGGGGGCAGAAGACGACGGCGAAGACGACGAGGTGCCGTTCGACGCCTCGGAGCAGTACACGCTGCAGGCATTCTCGACTAAGGTTCAGTGGCTGTACGCGCAGGCGACCAACCTCCGTGAGCAAAAATCAGTTCTCAAGCGACAGATCAAGCAGCAGCGCGAGCTCAACAACAAGTCGGATGCACAAAAGGACGCGGAGCTGGAGGGCAAGACTGCAGAGCTGCAGCAAGCACGCGCGCAGCTCGTCGGCAGCGAGAGGCAGGCTCAGGAGGCCCAGGAGAAGCTCGCCAAGGCACTGGCGGACCTCGACGAGCTCAAGCAGAACGAGGTGACGGCTCTGGCCAACCTGGGCGCCTCAGCCAGGGAGGCCGAAGAGAAGGTCAAAGACCGCGACGCTAAAATGGCTAAGATGCAAGACGAGCTCAGGGCACGCGAGGTGGAGGTGGCGGACACCCAGGCCCGGCTCAAGGAGGCGGAAGCCAAGGCAGATGCCGCCGAGGCCCGCGCCAGAGATATCGAGGCGCAGGCAGAATCGGCCAAAGTTGCCGCTGGGACCGCGGCGGCCGCGGCTGCTGCGCAGATCGCACAGCTACAGGAACAGGGTGGAAAAGCGACGGCGGTCGAGGAACAGCTCCAGCAGCGCGACCTGCAGATTAAGTCGATGCAGGCAAAGAGCCGGGAGCTTGAGGACCGGCTGGCGCAGGCCGAGGTCGAGGTTGGGACCGTGGCGGCTCAGCTCGCAGACGCAGAGGCATCCAAGGCGTCGGCCGAGGAAGCCAAGACGGCGGCCGAGGCGCGGGTGGCGGAGCTCGAGAAGGAGGCCAAGGCCAAGGAGGAGGAGCTGGAGCAGAGCAACATGCAGATCATCGAGCTTAAGATGGAGGCGACGATCGCCAAGGCCGAGCTCGAGGGGGCGTACGGATCCCGCTCGGAGCGGGCCAAGGAGGTGGCCAAGCTCAGCAACACGAGCGAGTCGGTGGAGTTGCGGGCGCAGGTTGACAAGCTCAAGGCGGAGCTGGCCAGCACGCTGACCGAGTTCGAGACGCTCACCAAGGACACTATCAATGCCGAGCGTGAGCGCATGGATATTGAGGGCAAGCTCGACGACGCCCTTGCGGCCAAGGACGCGCTCGAGGCCGAGGCGGCCAGGCTCCGCGAAAAGCTCGACTCGGAGGTGGGCAGGCTGCAGGAGCAGCTCGACGCCGAGAAGCTCAAGGCGGCGCCTGCAGCGGGCGCCAGGGCCGGGGCGGGTGCGTCGATGCTCAGCGAGCAGTTCAGGGCGACGATGAAGGAAGAGAGGAAGAAGTTCCAGGAGGAGCTCAGAGTAAGTCTGGAGAAGCGCCGATTCCTGATTTGGCTCTATCGCTCGATGCTAACCTGATGTGCTTTTCAACAACAGAACGAACAAGCTCTGAGGAGAAAGTTGGAGGATGAGCTGCGGGCGCTGAGGCGCGCAGCGGGACCAGGCAAGAGCCCTCTAAGCCCGCGATAGTCTCGGGGCTCGAGGGGCTCCACTGCCGCGCCCCATCATCACCATCACCAACCGAGACCGACGCCATTGTCGCCAAAGAAGCCACTGCCTCAGCCAGTCGACAGACTTCGCGCTCCGTCGCCACGGAAGATTCGGCTACGCCAGTCATGGGTCAAGCCATAGACCACACACATACACGCACATTACGTATAATTTCCCGAGGCCGCCCCTCTCGTCCTCGTTGGCTGCTCGTCGGGCATCACACCATCTGTCTGCGTTGTATAATATTTACAAAGAGGATTCGTCAGGGGATAAAAAGGAGGTGACTACCTTGCCTGTACATACATCATTTTCTGCGGGGGGGCTTTCCTGTCTATGAGGGATGGCAGGCTTTTTGCTACTATTATTTTTATTTTGATGCTGGAGATTCCTGGGTGGGTGGCTTAGCGGTCACATTTTATATCCTTTTTGGACATTATGGGGAATGAAGGGGTGATGACATGCATTTTATGCGTACATAAGGGGGACTTTCTGGATGCGCAGACAGGCCGGAGGGAGTTAGGTAGTTTGGGACAGATCTGCTTTTTTGGATGTCAGACGGACAGGAAAGACCTGGGAATGGAATACTTCGTTTTTGACTGGTCACGCGAGCAACTGCATGCATGCCGTGTTTCTTTCCCTCCCGAAAACTTTGATGCTGACATGGTGTGTTCCATGCATGCGGCGGCTTATTATTTTCGCAAACGATACCCGATGCGCACATGCGCACATGCAACTGACTAGAGGGACTTGCCTTGCTGCGTCATCATCTCATTCGTCAGCCTCGTCTGGGTCGGTGCGACCTGCTGGGTCTGGGAAGGCTGCGGCTGACCGCGGCCTCATCCGTCGACCGCCCGTTTATTCGATGAAATCGGCAGGGAGATGAACATATCAATTTTTTCCCTTCTGCACAACGACACGAGATTTTTCTGTCTGTGTGGTTAGATCGGCATGCATCCAAGCCCATCGTCGGCGCAGCCGCTGGGGTGGGTGCGAGGGAAAGGAGGTTTTACAACGGCGACGGTTCTACCCTCAATGCCAGCCCTTTGAGGCTACCAGAGGAAGTGAGACGTAGCTGCCCGCAAGGCGCTGAGAAAGGATAAAAAGAAACAAAGAAAGAAAAAAAGGAAAACAAGATCTTGTGCCCAGGTTTCTTATATATACCGTCACTCACACAAGCTCGAACGAAACGCGCATGCTCGGTCGGGGCACCACAGCAAAAAAACAACAACCACGAGAAGCAGCCGTCGTGTTGAAGATGAGAAGGAAAAAACTGATAGTCAAAGGGAAAAAGAAACAAAAAAGGAAAAAAAGAAACGAACAACATAAGGGAAACCCCGGATCCGAGCCTGGACGGGGCGGACCCCGCCCAGGCTCGAACCCGGGGCTTCCCCCCCTACTAAGTGGGATCCAAGTGGCGGACCTTACACTTGTAAGCGTCCTAACCACCTGGGCCACCACGTTTCGGGGTGGGAGTTTCGCCACGGACCCAACCTATAAAGGGTGGAGGCATGTCTCCCTGTGGAGGGTAGGCTGTTGGCCCGAGGCCCGTCTGATACCCCGACCGAGAGGCTGCACCCCACCTTTCGGAGAATGATGCTTCCTGTTGCCCGAGGTGCATACCAGTGGTGGCCTTGGTTGATATCGCCACCGCCACCACTCCCGCCGATGTGCATGCATGCCCGCCCTTCCCGCCGCCGCCTTCGTGGTTAGTTCAGGAGCAAGGCAACGGTGGGAAGTCTCTTACTATATAATGTGCAGTACATGTTGACACAAAATCAAATGCCTTCCAGCCAGTCCTCGACATGGTGATGCTGTGCAGGACGAGCCTGGCAGCCTTGAAATCGCTCGAAACGGGCGACCGGATGAAGTAAACAAGGTAGACTAGACAGGCTGCTGGGCAGCAAGATGAAGATGAGAAATGTCCTTGGCCCAAAAGACAGACGCTTTCTCGACCAGATCCTTGGTCCATGAGGTTATTTTCGCACATGAGATGCTGGCCAAAAGCCCACGCATAACTCGCAGCCACGCCGATCACCACCCACGAGCTAGACGGTAACCCAAGTACCACGATGCAGATGTGCCTAGGCTCCGGCATCCGTAAAAAGGCGATTCTTCAAACACTTGCTTTGTGGTGTTTTTTTTTTTTTATCCATGTTGACCCTTCCTTCTCCAATGCAAAGGCTGCCTACCTCTCCATTTCCCTCACAATCTCGATACCGCAACGGGTGGTGGTGAACTTCTATTCAATGTCTTCCTCGCCCACTGCAGTGGTTGGTAGACTGTGGGAAAGCAGAAGAATACAAGTGCAAATGACAAGCGCAGGCCGGGCGGGTGCTTGTGCCTTCCATTCGCCCCAAGGCAGGCAGGCAGAGACACGCACGCACCTGCCTCCCCGGCGGCGGACTTGCTTGATAAGCTCGGTCGGGGAGCTGTTGTGTCAGGAAGTGAGGTGGGTTACCAGACACATGGTCGATTGGCTAACGGGGACGCCTGTGATCCGATCCCGTGAATCTGGGGACGTCCCGAGTTCGAGACACCGCGGGGGACGCCCTGCTGGCTGGCTCCTCAATAGACTGTTCCAGGTTCGAACCGGGTGGCGGGGGACGCCTTGCTACTTGGTTCGAAACAGGAACGCCACCTCACTTCCCGTTTTTTTTCCTTCCTTTTACAACTCCAGCAGCTGGTAGAAGGCGGGAAAACAAAAGCATTTGGGGACGTCGTGGATTCGAGACCGCTTAGGTAGCACCTCGTTGGCATTCCCCAACAGGACAGTTCTTGGTTCGAAGTTAAGGTGGTAGGGGACGCCCTACTACTTGGCTCGAAGCAGGAGCGCTATCTCACTTCCTTTTTTTCCCTGTCGCTGGGGCTTGTTTACAAACCGATAATGCGGCATAGCAATCGGTGGTGAATTGGGATCACGAGGCCGGCAGAGGTCACCTTCACCTACCTGCTTGAAAGCGACGTCTCCCCCTTCTTCTAGGCCATGCTCGTATGCGCTCCTTATGGCGTCGATGGCCAGCTGCAGTATTTTTCGATCAGTGTGTTACGGCTGGGAAAACTGGCCTTGATACAAACAGGCATCACCAGCGCCGTGCATCGCCAGTCAAGGCATTGGGACATTGAAAAAGTTTCTCCTGAGACACCTTTGGATACAGGATAACCGAAGACACCTTGTGCTACTTTTTATTTATATTTTTGATGCAATCTCTTCTACCTTCCAGAAGAAACACGTCCTTAAGCGAATGCCTCTGCACGCAGCACCATGTTTCCACCAAGGCGGTTAGACCGCAGAGCTAGCAGCTGACAACTCGTGCTGCCAAATCCATCGCGTGGTCAGACATCGCCAGTCCGGGGCAGCTTCTCCGAATCCGAAACGTGGTCAGCTGCCGGTCTGCGCTAAGCAACTCCTGCACTTTCTGAATACGTTATTAGTCTCGAGGATCTTTTTCCATTTTTGTACATTGCTGCTTTTCCTATCCCCAAGTTAGATATTTTGTTCCAATACACCCAAATCCCCATGGCTTGGGAACAAATATTCGCTCTAAAAAAGCCAGCCAGCCATTATTGGCGGTGATATTGCTGCATTGGGGGCCTTCAGCCCACGACGCCACATCAAATAAAACATTTCCCAATCCAGCCACTCCGCCCGCACACCAACGGTCGGCCTCCCCGCCTAGTCGGATGCAGTCGCTCCCAGTCCCGTGAGGCAGCGCTGACTAAAAAAGCGTGGCGCCCCAGGGGAAGCGGAGGGCCCGAGCGCCAAAAGCTGAGCTGAGCTGAGAAGCTGAACAGCCGCCGCCGCCATGTGCACAAAGTGGGAGGAGTGAGTGAGTGGGTGGGTGGGTGCAGGTTATGTTATGCACACTGTGCGCGCCTTCATATCTATCCACACCCCTCCCTTTCGTTCCCTCCACTCCCCAACGACGAACGGCTCCGGTTTTTGATGCGAGGTTGAGAGCCTCTAGTCAGCTTCGTTTTTTTCTTTCGGTATCGCAGCTCGTTAGGCCCATCTTCGTTCTTTTTTCCCGTCGGGCTTTGCTGCTGCTCTGCGGGTGCGTGACTAATTCCAAGCATTTGGGCAGCCCGCATCGCATGCCCGGTGACTTGGATGCTTGCTGTGGTGTCGTTGTATTTGATGGGGCATGCAGCCAGGTACAGCACCGATAACGGCAGCCAAACAACACTCCCCACTCGCCTCGTCTTTTAATGCAGCCACATCAACAAATCCACATCCAGATCCGTCGCCTTTTCTGCCGTCGCCTCGTTTTTTCGGGTTGCTTCCTCCATGGTAAACAACACACCCCCAACCCCCCATCTGCCCAAAACGCCGAAATACAGGGAAAGGATAAGTTTTAATTGAATGCTCGGACGGATAGGTAAGGTAGTCCCTTGTTAGTGCCGGCTAAGAGGCTGAGAGAGCAAACAGGCTCTCCCAGAAACCGGGCCGGAAAACGAAAACAGCCCCTTCACCGTCCGCCTCAAAAAAAAAAAACCCCCAGCAAACACGCCGTCGTCATTGCTGCCCTGCCAACCTTCTGATTGATAAGAAAAAACAAAAAAAAAAAAAAAAAAAAAAAACTTGCATTGGGTCGTCCTGCATCCTGCATCGACCACCTCTCGTGGTGGTTGGCCAACACAGCGGCCGAATGAGGGTTGCTTTTTTTGCCTGCCTACTTGGATGCATGCATGCATACAAACTCCGCCACCCTTGGCGTACTTCCAATCACGCTCCATTATACACCCGTCCTCTGCGGGAATGCGGTGGCCAAAAGTGCGGTCAGGAGACATGTCAAGAAAAATCTTTTCTTCCGGATGGGGCCAGGGTGGGTGTGGTGTGATGGTAAAAACCTCGACGATGATCATTGATTGGTTTTTTTTTATTCCCTGTATGTGTGCTCTGTTTACCTCCCAATGGTGGGCTGATAGGCTAGAGGGCGTGATCCAAGCCAACGTATCAGGACGCAAGACGATCAGAGAAACGTAGTAGGGCACTCGGTAAACTTGATCGATTTAAAAAAGGCCAAAGAAAAAAGATAGGCCTGTATTAAAAACTTGGACGGGAAAAGAACCAAAAATCCTGGATGAAAGAAGGCGAAACAAAAAGGGGGAGTGGTTTGGATGACCAGAGCAAACTTGAAAAAGACGACGCCAATCGATTTTGGAAGTACGGACGCCAACGGCAATGAATAGTCTATGGTTGAGGAACACGGAAGAAACGCAAAGGCAAACGCAATTACAAATCAAAACAACAGTGAAGAGCAATGATTGTTCCTTTCTCCTGAACTCCAACGACACCATTGGGGAAAGAGAAGAGGAGTGAGAGGTTAAAGTGAGAGAAGACCAGTACATCCAAAAAAAGAGCAAGAAACACAAAACCAACAACTAAAAGCGGTTGAGCTAAGAGTGCTCCGGTGACCGAACAGAGAGAAATCCTCCTCTAGAGTGACAGTCTTTCTGACTTATTGTTTTTCTGTGGGTTGTTTCCCGCCTGGCCTGGGGAGAGAGGAGAAACAAACAAAGGAGATGGCTTTGGGCGAGGTGATTAAGTGAGAGAGGGAGAGAGAGAGACCCCAAACCAGGATCTATCATTGGCCGTGATAGGAGATGATGGGTTCAGTTGTGCCTTATTAAAAGTGTAAGGATGGGAAAGGACGCATGGGAGCGTGAGCCAATCTCGTTGCGGGGCGGATTTGGATGTTTGCAAGTCGAGATGTCGAAGTAAGGATATGTGATGCTGTAGGTCGAGGGCCCCAAGGTCCATACTATGCATGATCCTGTTGGAAACGGTCGGGAGGGGTTGTGGGAATAGGTGTGAGATGGCACCGATCATGGCTTGCCTTAGCAGTCCGACATGGGGACCTCGGGAGACTCGTCGTTCTCCGGCTCGCCCCCGCGGTACGCAATGTCGGCCCACACCCTCCAGTGCAGGATTCCCAGATGCGCGAGGCGCGTCGCCATGTTCTCGACGCCGTGCTCCTCGCGGGAGCCACCATTCCTGGCGCTACCGTCCCTATCGACCTGAAGGAACGGCGGCTGGGCGGCGGCGGCGGCCCCTTTTTCTAGACGAGGGACGTGGCCACGACGCCGCCGGGCCCGTTGTGCAGCCGGCTGCCGGTCGCGGCCGAGAAGAGACCCAGGCCCGAGAGGTTCTTGTACTCGCGGACGCGGTCGGCCAACTCGGCGAACAGCCTCGAGTGGAACGCCTGCTCGGCGTCGCGGAACTGTTCGGTCTTGCAGTTTGACAACCACGAGTCGAGCTTCCGCTCGATGGTCGGCAGCATGTCGAGCGGTGCCTCGGTCGAGCGCAGGATCTGCAGCGCCACGTCAGGCACCAGGCCCCTCCACTTGTGTGCCGCGCTCGACGCCGGCGCGGCCGTCTGCACGAGGTCGACCAGGGACGCGTACACCTTCTTGGACCTGGCCCGTGCATCGGCAGAGTCCAGGGCTGGGACGGGCGCTGGAGCAGTAAAGATGCAGGCCGAGGTCCGTGGCGAAGACGCTGCGGAGCCACAAGCGCTCAGCACCAGGCTCGAAGGCCGCGATGGTGGCGTGTTGAAGTCGAAGTTGATGGACGACCGATTCGAGCGGGAGCGCGGCGAGCTGTCGTCGTCCAGGACGTACGACGGCACCGAGGTCGGCGGCAGGAGGCTGCTGCCAAAGGTGGTTGGCATCGTCTGTGCAACCCGTGAGACGCGCTCCAGGTCCTCGTACAGCTTCATGCACAGATCCAGGCAGATGGCGTCGACCGCGTCCGAGCTGAGCTTCTCCAGCCGGTCGTGGTCGAAGAGGAAAGTGCCGGGGAAACGGTAGGCGCCATCAAAGTGGTCGTGAGACGCCGACGGCAGGATCAGGCGCGAGACACCGTAGAAGAAGCCGCCCATCTCGCCCAACCCCTGCTGCATCTCGTTCGGCGTGTCGACACCCGAGTACTGACGGTCGGCGTCGCGGTACCAGAGGCGGGCGCGGGCCGTGTCGACCTTGCTGCGGGCCTGCAGCTTCTTGTGGAAGAAGCGCTGCTGGAAGTGGGCCGTATCCTCGATCAGGACGGGCCGCAGGCAGCGGATCTGGTGATTGGCCACGTCGAGCTTCATGGCCTCAAGCACGCTAAGCAGACTGCGCATGCCCTGCACAAGCATGGCGATGTCGTTGTTGCGGTTGCCGTTGCTGAGTTCCCGGTACATCTCGTCAACCCACTCGTCCCTCATAGGGGCGCAGTGCAGCTTCAGCACCGAGGAGAGCCACGAGGCCAGCTTCTCCAAGTCGGCGATACCCCTGTTGAACTGTTGGATCAGCAGTTCCACGTTCAGGCCCTCGTCCAGGAAGTCGCGATCACGTGCCGGCACCAGCGTCTGGATGATCTCCTTGACCGCCTTCAGCAGGCGCGGCAGACACCAGTCCGAGTCCTCGCCGTAGCGCTCGACAAAGGTCTCGCGGTCCGTCACGAACAGCGTCAGCTGCTGGCTCAGGCTGGCCCAGAACTCGTTTGCCCTCTGCTGTTTCCTCCGCCCCTTCTCGCCGTCCAGGTTCGGCCGGAAGTGCAGGTCGGGATCGAAGTTGATGTCGTGCCTCAGCTTGGGGTTGTGGATGATCTTGTTGACGTCCAGCTCGCTCAGGGTGGCCTTGGTGACGGGTGGCTCGTATATCCTCATGCTGCGGTGGTGCCGCCTGTCATGTGACTCTGAGCTGGTGGACCTGCTGGACGGGTTGCGCGACAGTGGCGCTACTAGTGCTGCGGGCGAGCCGAGGTCCTGTTGCCTCGCCACAGACCTGTCCTCATATCGCAGCTTCTGCTGGTTGTTCTGGGCAAACTCGGACTCGGGCTCGGTCGGCGCCTGGGCGGCTGCTGTCCTCGTGTCCACGCTCGGCTCTGTTGTTGGCACGGCATCGCCATCCGACTTCGCCCTCGTGTGCCCGACGCAACCGCCGTCAATGCCTCCGTTGCCTTTTTCGCTCATTTTGTGTCTCTTCAAATGTGTCCTCCGCAATCGCTCCCTGAGACGCCTTCGTCTCTGTGGCCGTGGGTCGATCTCTGTAGGCCTCCAGGGCAGCTGGTGAGGGTGGGATTAAGTAGGCGTTACGTGGAGGAAAGATAAAACAAGGGCAGAAAGGAAAAGGAAGAGGATGATGAGCAGAGGGTCAGAGAATATGTGCCGATCAGGCTCGAGGTTACGGCTGAGTCTGGTGATCGCGAGTCCTTTGCAAAGCCTTTGGA
This sequence comes from Magnaporthiopsis poae ATCC 64411, assembly GCA_000193285.1. Lineage (NCBI taxonomy): Eukaryota > Fungi > Ascomycota > Sordariomycetes > Magnaporthales > Magnaporthaceae > Magnaporthiopsis > Magnaporthiopsis poae. The sequence continues at coordinate 538,196 of GL876973.1, read as the reverse complement.
TGGTGGTGGGCCCAGGCGAGAGAGAAACGAGAAGAGCGTTGCGAGAGGGCCGCAATTATTAGGCCCGAGAATTGGGTGCGAGTGCAGGAGCGCTCCAAAGAGGTGGGCAGCAAGGAAGGGCAGGAGGGGAGCGTGCTAGAACGGAAGGAATTATCAGCAACGAGCGTGCGCACGACGGCGAGCAGCAGATGGGAGGGAGCAGAAGCGAGGGAGCAAGCAATATGCGCAAGCGGTCGAGTAACACGCGAGGCAATAATGGGCAGAGATCCCATGGCACCTTCGGGTTTGCTCGGAAACCTGCAGCAGAATGGCTTGCCGCAAGGTCACAGTGCAGGGCTTGGGTGCGCCAGCGAGAGGGCAATCCAATGGGTTCATGCAGCGTGCAGTGGGAGCTTGGCATAGGCCTGTGTCATGGGGACGGTGGTGGTGGTGGTGGTGCGGAAACCAATATCACGTACCTTTCTCCTCCGTCGAAAGCAGGAAAGCGATCAACGCAGGCGGCCGCGTCTGTTAGGTCCGTCCTCGATATCTCTCCGACGCGGCACGTCACTGAGGTCCGTTCCCGTCACGTTGGCCTCCTCTTTGTCCACCAGCAGTCGGTCGGTCGGATCGGTCGGTCGTTTTCGGGCTCGGTTCGATCGGCGACAGCGCGGCGAGACGTTGCTGCTTGTGTGCAACGGTTTAGAGGCAGGAGGTATGTGAAAGGCTGGTGAGCCAAAACCCCTCGAATACCCGAATGCCACAAGCGATGCTGTGGTCAAGGAACGTTGAGAAGAAAACGAAGCAATGAAAACAAAAGCCGCCTGCTCTATGAGTCTATTGCATGAAAAAGCTGCCGGTAGTCCTTGCTGCTTTGGAATGCAGGCGGAGGGTGAAGGGAGAAAACAAAGAGAGGAGGAAAGGCCGGAAACAAGAATTAGGGGGAAGGGCAAGGAAAAGGGACGGGAGCAAAATAACAGGAGGGAAAAAAAAATATGTACTCTGGTAAAGGCAGGGTTTACCAACGAAAGGGGAGAAGAATGAAGGGACCGGGGGTAGGGAGCCCGGACAGCACGACCCCAGCTGGTCTGGTATTCGTAAGGCGGTCGGGGGTTCTTGTTATTGTTTGTGTGGCTCTGAATGCTGCTGCAGCACCTTGTCGATGCAGGCGACGCACAGATATATTACAACCAACCCAGGAGCAGGAGCGGGACGGGGAGGGGGTGTGCGCAGCCAGCAGCCAGCGCGGCAGACGACGACAGGAGAAGGCGAGTTGGTGGGTTATTAGGCTCGCGGCATCTGCGAGCTATTTTTTCTTTTCTTTTCTTTTTTTTTTTCTTTTTTTTTTTTTTCGGTTGTTGACGCCAGAGGGGCGAGAAGTAAAAAGCAGTCGCAGCAGTGCGGGAAACTGCAGGAGGCGAGCGGACGGACGAATCGGCCGCTAGTGCCAGGGGCGTCTTTCTGCTGAGAGGAAAGAAAGGGTTGAGAAGCGGGCTCGGGTCGAAGCACGAGAGCGAGTGCGGATGAGCACCGAGGGGTGTATAAAGGAGTGTGCGGTTTCCCCTAGCGATGCGGACGAGGCATAAGATGCAGTGGTTTGCGTTGTGTTCCAGAACATCAGAAAAATGCAGAAAAAAAAATCGGGAAAGAAAGGAAAGAGGCGAAGACACGATCGCTGGAAAACCGAAATGAGCCGGGGAGTGAAGTGGAAAAGAGGGAGTGCAAGGTGAGACCGGGACAAGGGGCGACGACAAAGATGGAGCCGCTCCCTGGGCCGAGTTGGATTTGGCCACGGACAGTGTGTGATATTTACCGCCGGCCTGCGGCAGCGAAACGACTCTGCCCTCACGCAGCAAATTGGCGCTCTCTCTGGCTGGATCCTTCTTCACACACCCCCCACCCACCCACACCCACGCCAAGCACAGTGCTAGTCAAGCCACGCGCGCACCGCAAAAACTTGAGCACTTGGACACAAGAACTCGAGCACCAACCAGGCGGCCCCGGTCCAGGGCGTCCCCAAAGTCTCCACAGCATACCCGTCAGGTCGTGGCAGCGGGTGGGAAGTCTGTTTTTAATGACCGTCGGCGTGGAACATTGGCTGGCTCTAACCGGGGCGCCCCTTGAAGCCATGCACCGAGCGAGCAGCCGCCCGCACATCTCACGTCGTCAATACCAACGAGCACAGCGTACATACACTCAAGACCATCCGCTGACTGCAACACTATGTACCATCTGCACACACAAGTCTAAGGCCCGGACCTTGCTCCGTCACAGCGCCCTTTTTGGGTTTTGGAGGGAGAAATGCCTGTCCACTACGCCGAACGAGAAACCCCCGGGCCAATGCTTGTTGCCCCCCAGGAGATAGACTCCTGGAGAGTGAAGTGAGGCGGCGACGGCGCGCGACGGGTTCACCTCGGATTATGGTCCATTGCGGTCATGTCCCCGAGGGTCAGCCGCGCCGTCGACTCGAAACTTCCAACCCGTTTCTCACCTCGGGCCTTGCTCTGACGCCTCGGTGGCACAGGCCCTTCCCAAACTCGTGCGCCACAGCCTCGCTCACCTTGCCTCGGAGGAAGCGCCGTAAGATTTATTTTTTTTCATGCCCCAACCATCTACACCGTGCCCCAAAAGGGGAATTTCGCTGCAAGCAGCAGAAGTGCAACACAGCGAGCGGGCGTTTTTATTCGTCATGCACATGGTGATCGCAGTGACGGACGGGTTGCAGTCGCAGTCGCAGTCGCAGTTGCAGTCGCAGTTGCAGTCACAGTCGCAGTCGCAGTCGCAAACCACAGCGAACGAGCGACCGTATGGGGAAGAGTCAAGCGCGTCCGTAGTGTTCATGTGAGAAGACAGTTACAGGAGACAGCTTTGCCAGGAGATGCCCTGGAAATCCAGGCCTCACACAACTACTGTGGGGGCTCCACCAAAGCAGCAAAGCACCCAGACATCACGCAAAACCGCCTAAAGAGGAAGCACCGACGGACGGGCGGTCTTGACGACAGGGGAAATGGAAACCACAGCACACCTCCGACCCGGATTTTAGTGGGTGGATTGCCCCCCCGGAAAGACAGCCGAGCAGCCAATCGACTAGGTTGACATTGCAGAGGGCAAAACAGGAGAGCTCCATCGCGGAGAAATTTGAGCGAGGGGATATCATGTCGCAAGAAAAAAAAAAAAAAAAAAAAGGACAAAATAACATGGAACGGTCGTGGCAGCCAGAGCGGATCTCCCGGATTCTGGGACCACCTCGGTCCAGGGCAGCCAGCCAGCCCTTCGCTCGACTCTTGGAATTTGACTATAATTGATCCATACGATGCATCATCATCAATCACAGCCCCAGTCCCGCATTCCACCCCCTGGATCCTGGCGGTGGTGGCGTCGGTCGCAGGCGGCAGGCAGGCGGCCGAGCGGCGGGGGAGGCAGAAAGGGAGGGCAAAAATAACCAAGGATCAACCCCCAACATTTGAAAGACGGCAATGAAGCAGGCCCACGGCAAAATTAGGTGTTGCACCAGTCGAGGCGCCAAGGTCTAAACTAACGGCACGCCTTCGGTGAAGCACGGATGGACTGCCAAACAAGGTGTGCGTCCGGCGTCTCCACGTTCCAGTCGGTTCGATCCAAGAAGGGACATCACGCGGGCAAAAGAAAAATAAAATAAATAAATAAATGAAAAAGGTTGAGATCGTTCATGTCTGGTTTGGGTGGAGCTTTTTTTGTTTTCTTGTGCATCGGTCCGTCGGTCGGTTTCTGAAGCCATCGACAAGCAACACACGGACAAATCGAGACGAAGCGAGCACGGCGAACCAGCAAAGGTCCCCGGAGGGGGGGGGGTCTAACGCGACGCCATCGGACCCCACTCCGATGGGCCACCTCCTACATAATGGGTTGGTTTAGTTTTGTGCGATGTGAAGACGCAGGGAGGGCGGGACTATATTGGGGTGTTTTTTTGTTTTTATTTGGTTTTTCTGGTTTACAAACTAGCGCCGTGAAGCCACCGTGCGAGCGAAAAGCAAACCATACAGGCAGAGGAAGGCAGATTAATTCAACTACTTTGAAAGAAAAGGTTCCAAAATACGGCATGATCTCAGCACAACACCACAACACCAACTGGAACCAAAATGGGCGGCCCGCAGGTGGACTCTTCTTGGGGGTCGCAGCAGCCACCATAGCGGCGCAATCAAGGGGGTGACCGTGCCGAGATGGGGTGCTTGAGGCGCTAGCGTTCACGGCGTGGAATTTTGGGGCGCGCGCCCTCCCCCATCCCACCCAAGAGACTGGGAAGCGGAGTCATGGCTGGCATCAATGCGCGTCTGGCGGGCAGATACCACAGCACAAACAAACCGGAATACGCTCGCCCGCTTTTTCGCTGTGTGTTTTGTTATGTTGCTTTTTTTTTTTTTTGTTCGTGCTTGGGCCGATCTTGATCGTCTACTACTGTACCAAACCACCTACTGCTCAAGAGGACATTTGGCCACGGCGACAAAAAGCCTGCGCTTGGCGGAATAAACAATGGGGAATGGAACAGACAAGACTGAACTGCGACGGGACGAGGCAGAGGGCACCCACACCACACTGGTTTTTCTGGCTAGCATAGGCAATCCAATCCCGTAATGACCACGCAATGCATAATGGCCGCACTCATGAGCCCATTATTTTTGTTTAATTTTTTTTTTTTTCCCTTTCCCCTGCGTCGTCTCATTGCGCGCTGCCTGCCGGCTGGCTCCCTCTCTCGACTCGCTCGCTCTTGTGTGTGTGTCGTGCCACCTCCCTCGCTCGCGTTTGCCGCCCGCCGCCACCTTCGGCTCCCGTCAGCAGCAGCAGCGTCGGCAAAAACAAACAAAATGCATTTTCTAACCGCCCGCCCATCATGCGACTGGCCCCCATCCTGAAGGAGTCCGAGGAGGAAAATGTGAACAAAAGTGTGTGTGCAAGTGACGCCACCACCATCTACGTAGAAACCAACACTCCAATCTCGAGTGCAGAAGCGTGAAGGGCTAGAACTGGTCCGTTTTCGCGCTAGCCAGCCAGCCCCCGGGGCCACACCTTTCCCCTGAAAACGGCGGCGGCCGGTGCCATGTGCTTCTTTTTTAGAGTGCAGGGTGGGGAATTGCATCTTATTTTAAACACTTGTGCTGTTCGATGGAAGCGCGTTCATCATACAAACTGGGACCTGGTATGTACATTTTATTAACATCTTTTGCTTTTCTGGTTCGCTTGTTTCTTCTCTGCATCTTCTTTGATGGGAAAAAGCGATCCAGGATCTCGATTGATTTGCCATCCCCCATCCCGCCTGGAAACGAGCCCGAACCCAATTTGACCTCTGGACGGAACAAGCCACTTTTTCTTCTCCCTCCATTAAACTCCTCCCCACACACACGCTCTTCCGGACATGTCCGTCCCCCCTTGGTGGCCTACTCTTCTGCTGCATCCCGTCATCAGTCAGTCATCCATCGGTCCCACCACCTCGTTTTGTAATGCCCGGCAGGTATTTATATCGTGCATTTCAGCTGACGGGATTTTGGGAACGGCTGCCCCAGGCCAGGACCAAATAAAATAAAATAGGGCGTTTTCTTCCCATTGGTCCGGCGCAGACTTCCGTCGCGGGCGAGGCTAGACAAGTGCCCCGCTGCTCATCCTGGTGCTTTTTTTTTTTTTTTTGGGCTGTCCCTGTTTCAATGTACTCCTGCTTGATCAGTTGTCCACCAAGGAAAACAATTACCCCCGCCTTGTTTGCCGATGATCGGGTGGTCGCCTTGGTGTGGCTGCATCTGGCTTCTTTGGGTCAATTTCGGGATGATTTTGCAGCTCAATGCTTCTCTCCCAACCGTGCCAAGATGGCTTTGCCTATCCGGGTGTGCCTTGCTTGCCATGGCATGGCCCTAGCAAAAAGACTATCCCGGCGTCGTGTGCGGTCAAATAAGTCGCTCGGTGGCAATAGTGCCCGTGCCCCGTGGCCGTTTTTTTGCTTTTTCTAGCATTGGGACCAGCAGCCATCCCACGCTCCAGCTGTCCCTATAATCCCTCAACTCTATCAAAGCAAGGCTTATCTTCCTCGTGACGGACATGTCTGTCCCCCACGCACGGCTCGTGGACGCGGATGCTGGAAATCCCGCGAGAGGCCAATATAACTTTCGCGCCTCGTCCTAATAGCCCTGTGCTCCCTGCCAGAGGTCTTGACAAGCCCCCACCACGATCACTAGTGTTGGCAACACCACATTCACTAGGCGCCCTCGTTTCTTTTTATTTTCTTGCTTTCCGTCATTACAACCCATTCACGTCAGCGTGATTGTGCCCGAAGGGGCGTCCGTGTGGCTCTGTGCTTTGCGGGAGGCGGCATGTTGTGCCACCACGAAAATTCGATCTCTGTCCTAGCCTCTCTCCCCTCACTCTGGCGTGTTTGCCTGTCCTCTCTGGATAGCCACCATCTCGATGCACTGTGCCAAACCTTGCCAACAGGATGTCAGAGGCGTGAACATGTGCGCGTGCCACCAGGCACGACGGCGTGTCCTATTATGATTTCTCCGTCCGGCTGTTTTGTTAGTAGTATAGGGAAAGCATAAGAGCCTGGCATGGGGCATTTCATCGAGTCGATGCATCTTGGAACCGGTGGTCCTTGTTGAACCCGAGGAAGGTAGAGTATAGACTACCTAGATATTTGGCTTCCCCGGACGTCTTACCCCTGGGACTAGTTCGATAGGAATATCCGACAAAAAAAAAAGAAACGTGACGGAACATTCTTCCTTGTTTGCCCCTGTTTCGGCCGATCTTGATCCCATACCGCTTTCGTCCTTTTGCTGTTTCCTCTTCTGGTACAAACATACTCCCACGTGGCCGTCGCTCACGCAGTCCTGAGGCCTGAGCGGGTCACGGGACAAGTGCAGCAAACACACATATCGCGTCCGTTTCCCCTAATCCTTTCCCCGCCGCGAAACCTTGCTTGCTCCCGTGTGTGGACAACAACGGGCAGAACGAAAACCAAACACCTATCAGAAACCCAAGTCGCGTAATCCAACCTGTCGGAAGGCATACTAAGCTGCAGCTGTTGCGCATGAAGTCGGCATATCGGTCCATACAAAAGGGGAAAGGTCTCCGCCCGCCCGCCGCCGTCGCCGTCGGGGAGGGGACTTGTTTTTTGTTTGACCGTGTTTCCGTCCACGGAGGACAAGCAAGCAGCAAAGAGACAAAAAATATGTCACCCTTCCCTTGCATCGCGTGACCAGGTCGGGATCATTGTTTTAAACTCGTCGCCGTCCTCCCTCCCCTCTCTTCTCCCCACCAGGAGAGCGGAGTGGGGTATCACAGCGTCGATCGATATACTGCTTCGTTTCTCGGTGCTTGATACCGTCATGACACGCCTCTGGCTAAGGATAAGAGTTTAGGCGGGTTGCTGAGAGAGCACCTACCAACTGATGCGGTTCGGCAACCTGTCCGAGAAGGCATCCGGCGGCACGAGTCAGCCGCGTGCGTGCGGATGTCGTCTGGTCACAGTGAGAGGGGAAGGGGGTTGATCCTTGAAGGCTCGGCCGTTTGCGAAGCCAGTGTTCGTCTGAAAATCACACCTTCCTCCATCTTTTTTCCCCATCCTCTCCACTCTCCGTTCTGTGCCTGCTTGTATCCTTCTTATTTGGAATGTCTTATTTCATCCCTTTTTTTACGGCCTCCCCACTCCGCACCCGTTTCAACGCCCGCATCGGGCTGCAACGACGGACGAAGGGCGGGCCATCCGTGCAAGGCTGTTCATGTTTGTTCAACAGCCCTGTTTTCCGTGTTGCCCAGGTAGCCTCGCCCCGGGCAGGCTCGGCCAGGGATCAAGGGATTTGGGCTTAGTTGTGTTCCCCTCCCTCGGCCGATGCCAAGCCTTTCCCGATCGACCCCATTTTTTGGTTTTAGATCTTCCATTCCTTTTGCCCTCTTTTCACTCGCTGCCCGTATGTATCGGGCGGACGGAGGGAGGCAGAGTGGTCTTTTCTGGCAGCCTGGTGACCATCATTTGTGTGACATTTCCCGTTGGCGACGTGATATTCTACAAGGCTCGGCGCCTGTGTTTGGTTTTACCTATGTGGGGGGTTCCCGCACAAGGCCGCACCATTCTCGCCTTGTCTCTTTCGGAACCAGCACTCTTTTCGTCTTCTCTTGTTGAAATCGTCTCGTCTAAAAATTCTTTCGGGCAGTGGGGTTGGACTTGCCGGACTGCACCATCAACTCAAACGGGGGCCGCAACGGTTTTCCTCTTCCGTCCAGTAACAAAACGACTTATCACACACCGCTGTTGTGTGCGTGTATGGGAGCAATCTCTACCTACACTCGTGACTTCAAGGCGCATCATTCTGCTGGGGGTAGTTACATGACATGCACCTCACCCTTGCTTGCGCCGAGGCTGTGCTATGCACTTCCACTCTATATAACACACTGTCTTGACCGACCTCCATAGATAGGATAGCCTGCTATTATGCTGCGACTCTGGGATCTTGGTGGTTTGATATATTGAGCTACTGGGATCTGCGCCGATGTGAGAACATGAAAGTAAGCAAAGTAGCTCTACTCACAATCACCGCGGAAGCGCCGAGGAGACTGGACCCGACAGAGGCTTAGAAATGGCAGGCAAGAAAAAAAACCAGGTGTGGTCTCTCAGCGCCCTTTGTGCTACGACATGTTTTCACGTTCCACCACCGCCTGGGCCATAGCGGCCTTCCTCCGTATTGGCATCGCCGTCCGCCGAGGCAAGACGCGTACGTGCATACATACTGTCTCCCGTACACAGCCCACCGACTCCTACCCTCACGCTTAAAATATAGTATTCCCGACATGGGTCGCCCTTTTTGTCGTCCTGCATCGGCCGCCTGCGTGCCAGGCCGCTTCCTCTTCGGCCCTTCCTCTGTCGGGGGATCCGCACCGTCCCCCGAGGACGGATCGTGATCCGATCGATTTTCTTCTCACCCCTGCTGACATACCTCGCCTTTGATTCCCATTGTCAGACTCGGCCGGGTTGATGGCTGGCCCCCGAGCATCTCACTCCTGTCTCAACGAGGCATGACAGTGGCGCGGGAACTGGATGGATCAAAACGAGAAAAAAGAAAGTCAGGCTATGCGACTCTGTCATCCTGCCGCCTCTGCTTGTGTCCCCGTACCATTCCCGCCAGTCTGGCCGGCCAGACCCTGCCAGGCCAAACAGTCACAGCACGTACTGATAACAGCCCGATTTGCGCCGAGCACGAACGGGAAACAAGAGCCAAAACCTCCCATGTGCCGGAAAAACCCGCCAGGCTGAGTGTCAGGGATGAGGCATGTAGGTAATGGGGCATGAAGGTGGAAGGTGCTGACGACACCCCGCCATCTAGATTCGCCTTGCGCCCCAGAAAGTAATGCGCGTCACAGGCAAATGTCAACCAGCAAAGCCCCTCCTCGGCCACGCCGGAGGCCTAGAGACAAACCGAGGCGACCGACGAGACCCCGCTTCTCGTAGTGTACCTGTGCTCCCGCCTCCCCGAGAGAAACGCCGGAAGTGTGGGCATCATAGTCGGGGTACGGGGCTGTCCCGGCCACCATGGGACAAGGAGAACAAAGGAAATTGTACGCGTACATACACATACTTGTAGGTGCGGGGTGAATAAAATGGAAGCTAAGGTGAAAATACGATGAGAATAATAGGGCCATTCCCTGTCTGTCTGTCTTGTTGCACAGTGAAAAGCACAGTCCAGTTTCCTATACACTCACACCCGCCTCTCATCCACACCCACACGCCCAGACAACCAGACAAAACAAACCACTTACATAGCACAAAGCAAGCCGCCACCGAAAGCCCACCTCCTTACTAGCCCAGCCGTGGATGAAGCTGCAGGATCTCCAGCCATTCCATTTTTTTTTTCCTGATCGTGATCGGATCGGATGAGGGGCGACGGGCGGAACATTGTCTCACAGCCACACGGGGATGTTTGTTTCTTTGCTGCCCGATACCGGGCGGGCCAGCAAAAGCATCATCAGTCATATTCCTGGCCAGCTACTGCATGTGTATTTCTTTTGGGCTTGTATTTTTCCTCCTTTTTACCAGGTGCTGGCCTCACTCCGCTGGAGCCAGCCACGATCCAGCAAGGTGAAGTTTTTGGCAGGGGATGGGGTGTATGTGTGTCGTGTTCACTCTGTCGTGGTGGCTTGGTGTTTCTTTTTCTCCCCCCTGCGCGCCACCTGTCGAGAGCTGGTTGGCGAGCGATCCAAGGAAAGCTCCAGAAAAAGCCACCTCAAAAAGAACACATCTCTCGACTCTCACATTGTGTGACGCTGCAAAAAACCCAGCAGAACGGTAGCCTCTGGTTCACAAAAGAGCCCAACGCCGCCCTGTCTTTACCCTCGGTGTACCGTGGGGCGAGGGGCGGCGCCGTGGCGTGGATGGTCGCGGTGTGAAGTGTCGCACCTTGTCTGCTTGTGATATGGAACGACTGGACATGAGAAGAGATTAACGAGGTGACTCATAGATGCCCGTTCAACCCAGCAGCGGCAAAGGAACTCCACAGAGCGTTCGTCGGGACTACGACGTAGCAAACCACAAAGCGTCGCAGTTCCGAGGCGGTGGGACGGACACATGTTAGGCTTTCCAGAAGCGGCAGAAACCTGGGGCGAGGGGTGATGAGCGAGAGCCCAAGTTGGGATCTTCCTTTGCGTCTGTGCGGACGGTTTAATGTGAATCCTGGAGTTCGCCCGCCATAGATGTGACGGCACGTTGACCGCTGCCGACGTGAGAGGGGCGTAGTACGGCAGTTGGACCCTCTCATCAGCCGACAGCCTCAAGTTCGTGGTGCCACGAGATCCATAGATCGTTGTCTCACCAGGGCAGGGCGCAAGGGGGTATAGTAAGGGCCGACTCGAAGTCATAGACACCTGCAGATGTGGAGGACCGAACCGGCGAAGGACGAGCGAGTCATCCAGAGACGAGGCGAGGCGATGACGTGACGTCCATACAGCAACAGAAAAGACAGGACGCAAACGACGTTTCTTATCGTAACGGCGACTCGAGACTTCAACCCCCCCTTTTTTGTCTTCCATCGTGCGACTGCCCGAGATGAAAGAGCTTGCGACGACCCAATCGCCGGGCGCCGAGTCAGGCACCGGCGGAACAAGCTCGGGAAATCGCCAGTATTGCCAAGCAAGGAAATAACAGAATAAGGATTAGGAAGAAAACACGAGACGAAAACGCCCCTCAAAAAGCCAGCGCAACGCCGATGCCACCCAGAACAAGCCAAAACCAAAAGAAACAACCCACGTGCTGCGATGAGGCGGGAATGCCGACATGTGAGGAAGACTAAAGCCAAGCCAAGACGACTTGGCCGTGTTCTCAGACGATAAAGCCAGCCGCTTAGTTGCCAATGAAGACAGAAACCTACTCCCAAACACCCAAGTCAGTCTGCTGCTGCTGCTGCCCAAGGCCGAGCGAGGAGTTATGTGTTGCGGGGGCTTACCGCCATAGCGACACAACAGATGCTGATGTATGGGCTCAACCGCTCGCCCACTCTTGCAGACTTCCAGAATATGCCCATGAACCTGTCGTGTGTCATGTTAGCCTCGATGCGCTGTATCGCCGGCCCAGAATCTCCTCCCACAGCGGTGAAGCCTCCAGAAGACGTACCCCTCTTTCCTGTTGTCCAGCAGGGCTGGAAATATGGCATGGACGTATGTGCTCGTGCAGATCAGGAGGAGGATAACGAGTAGCAGCGACTGGAAGTTGAACAGGGCGGCCTGTCGTCGGGTTGCACTTCGTCAGCACTGGGCAGAGAGAGAGAGAGGTTGGGCAACGGGCGTTGCGCTTGTTCGACGTCGGGGCAAGCAAAAGCAAGGGCTAAAAGCGCCCACGTACCATCTTGGCTTTGGCTGCTCGAGGTGCGATCAGGAGAAGAAGCAACAGGGGTTGGGGACCCTTTTGCGGGCGCGAGATGTCGAGACCGGGGTGTTGGCCTTCTTGGGTGTGACAAAGACTTTTGGGCGAATCTGGCCTGGACAGCACGGCGTTTTCCTGTGGACAGTGTTGCGGCGGTGTTGGTCGTCGCGTCGCAAGGCTGGTGAGCTCGTTGGCTGTGTAGTGGATTGATTGGACATGCTGTCATCGGAAGAACAGCTTTTCCAATTTGCTGGTCAAAGGCAGCCTGGCCCCCACCGCTGCTGGAGCTCTCCCGCGTGGCTCGGTTGGCGCTGTGGGGGTAGCGCGGCCCCCGCCTATAATGGATCCTGGTAACCTTGTGCGCTGGAACCTGCCGGGTTGGCGCTTTGGCGCGGCAGAAAATGCAGGCGGCGGCGGCGCGTTGTCTGCGATCGAGAAGCATCAACTCCGGCATCGACTGCACCACTATAAACCACGAGTGTCGCTGGGAAACGAAGGCGCAATTGAAGCCCGAGATATCTCTGTCTCTGCGCCCGCAACCGAACGATATCTCTTGACAGCGCCGACCGCCCGACGACGTCCAGCGCGATCAACCCAAGGCTTTGGACGACTGCCGACGCAAGACACATCTATCTATCCTCGCCCGCGCACGCTAGACCATTCACCCATTCCATGCGAGCTCTGTCAACCAATAGCCCAAGATGGAGCCCAGGGCACGAGCCGGCAAGAATGTCGGCAAGATGAACTTTGGCAACGTCGAGTGTGAGCCGCCCTCGTCCAGTTTTACAGAAACCTCCCCCAGCTGGCTTCTAACCAGACAATCTCCCCTACCAGTGTCATCGCTCCTCTACGGCTGCGGCGACGTGCGCCACCCGCTCCCCGAGACCATGAAAGTGCTGGACGAGATCGCGACCGAGTTCATCCAGGGCCTGTCGTTCGAGGCGACGCGCATGGCGCAGTACTCGGGCCGCCAAAAGGTCAAGTACGAGGACTTTGAGTTCTCGTTCCGCCGCAACCCCCAGTACCTCGGCCGCGTCCAGGAGGTGTTTGAGCTGAAGAAGAGCATCGCCGAGGCCCGCAAAGCCTTCAACGACGAAACCCTGCTCAAGGACACGGCGGGGCTGAAGCAGCTCGCCGCCGACGCGGGCGTGGCTGCGGCCGCCAACGGAAAGGCCGAGAGCGAGGCGGGCGGCCGCGGCGGTGCGCGGAGCGTCAGTGGGAGGAGCGCTGCCGGCAGGGGGAAGAAGAGGAAGCACGAGGATGTGGCCGAGGATGAAGAGCTGGGCGACCAGGACGATGACCCTGAGGCCCTGATGGACCTGACGGGGAAGAAGCGATGAATATTGCGGTTCTGGCTTCGTATTCCTTGCAGGGCTGGCAGCACAACCGTTCCTCGTGTCTCTTCCTCCCTCTTCTTGCTTTTTTTTTCTCTTCCGTTGGTTTTTGGGCTCGGATTTGGGTCTTGGGCGGTCCTCAACATCACCGCAGGAATGGAGCTGGCGATTAGAAGGTATTGGTTTTAACCGGAGTCTTGGGCGTTTTATTACAGGGTTTATGGAACTTGCTTGCTGCTTTTTGGATACTTGCAGTCCTCTTTTCCGAATATCTCTACAGGAGCCATTGACAAACCAGAATCCGTGAGTCTTCCACTCCCGCGCAGGTTTAACGACAAAACAACCCAAACAACCAACGAACTCCATGCCTGTAGACGAACACATGGACAGACCTTTTTTCTTTTTGTCTTGATCTTGAGGTTCACTGGACGCCCTGCCCTGCACCTCCATTGTTGAGAGCACGCACTATCTGCTACGAAGACCGAATTCGCAGTCTCGGACTTTGCATGCACAACAGTGGGGGCGCATCGGCGGGTGACCAAGTCGCCCCGGCCGAGACAATGATGGCTGGCTCACTGGGCCTCACCCCGGGCTTTGCGATATCGGCCGGGAAAGTAGAAAAGAGGAAAGGCCGCCACCAGAAGCGGGGTCGATTATGCACTTGTGTCCTCACTATTTTAATCATCCCACGGCAGGGCCTGCTTGACCGGCTGCAGCCTCTCCGTCAACGCCGGCCTTCATTGGCCAAGGCCTTGTCATCCCTTGCACATCCCCGCACCACCTACATCTACAGCCTCCGGGTCGGACAGCCTGCTCCAGCTGCCACAGTTGGTTGCGTATGTCTGGGCGGCTGATCTCCCTCTTGTCTACTTGACCCTAGGCAGCTGCAGTCTTGTCACATTCGGGTTGCATGTGGGCACCTCCGCCCTCCCCCGCCTTGCCCCATGTCGATATAAAAAGAGGAATTCGTCCCGGGTCGTCTGTGCTATCACATCGACTTTTGGCATGTTTGGATCCTAAGATCACTATATCCAGATTTATTTAATAAGCAAAATCCCGTACTTGACGCATCCGTCTTGGATCTGTTGTGAGCATCCATCTAAGTGCCTGTGTCTTTTTTGCGGTATATACAAGTCAAAAATGAGCCTCAACCAGCCTGCTCGGCCTAAAGCCGAGTCGATCCCCTTGGGGAACGATGGTAGCAGCAGCACTGATGGCGGCTCGTCCCACGCCGCACCGCCATTTCAGCCCCCACGTCCATCCCCTCTGAAAGCCCAGACGCTCTCGACATGGACGAAGCACCGCGCCGCGATCCTCATGCTAGCCGCAACCCTCTGCGGCATCACCATGAACACATGCGCCCGCTTCCTCGAGCACGGCGGCGGTAGTGACGGCGAAGACCCGTCGCGACGGCCCATGCACCCGATGCAGATGCTCCTGGTGCGCATGGCCGTCACCGTCTTCTTCAGCAGCGTCTACATGCGCTGGCGGCCGTCGCCGCAGTTCCCGTGGGGCGGGCGCGAGCTCCGGGGCCTGCTGCTGCTGCGCGGCGTGTGTGGCTTCTTCGGCATCTGGGGCATGTGGCAGTCCCTGATGTACCTACCGCTGGCCGAGGCGACCGTCATCACCTTCCTCGCGCCCTCCTTCACGGGCTACGTGTGCCACGTCCTCATCCACGAGCCGTTTACGCGCCCGGAGCAGATCGCTTCGTTTGTGGCACTCGCCGGCGTTGTCATCATTGCCCGTCCGACGTCGCTGCTGGGCTTGTCGGGCGGCGGCGGTGGGGAGCCCGTTGGCGGCTCGCAGCAGTGGGCGGCG
>GL876973.1:512640-522880 GCA_000193285.1 Magnaporthiopsis poae ATCC 64411 | reverse complement strand
CGACTGGCAATGCCGCTGCGGAGAGCGGCGGGGAAGGGGATGGCGTCACGCCTGCGCAGCGGCTGGGGGCCGTTGGAATTGCGCTCATTGGGGTGCTGGGCACCGCGGGGGCTTACACGACTATCCGGAAGATGGGCGCGCGTGTAAACCCGCTCGTGCCAACCTATGTATGTGGTCTTTGCGTTGATATCCTTCATGAAAAAAGAAAAGATGCCATAAGCTGACGCTAAAAATGTCGACCCCAAGTACTTCGCCTGGATATGCACCATCGTTTCCCTCGCCGCTCTCGTGTTCGGGCCCATCCTGGACATTGGGCAGCCGGAGCTGCAGTTCCAGATGCCACACGGAGCGTGGGAGTGCCTGCTGCTGCTCGTCATCTGCGTGGCCGGGTTCCTGACGCAGTTTCTGCTCACGGCCGCCCTGGGTGGCGTGAAAGGCGGCAGTGCGGCCAGCCAGGCGGCGACCCGGAACCGGGCCACGTCCATGTCGTACACGGCCATGGTCTTTGCCGCCGTGAGCGACAAACTCGTGTTCGGCATCGACATGGATGCCGCGACCTTCGTGGGCTCCGTGCTGATCATCGGGAGCGCCATGTGGGCTGCCTTTTCCAAGAAGGAGGAGGCGGCGCCGACGGCGGAGCGGCCGCGGGAGGATGGTGACCTGGAGTCCGGGGCTGGAGGTGCGGCTGCGCCTGCTGGTGGGAATGGAGAGGATGCCAGGCTGCTTTTGGATCGGGAGGGATCTAGTGACGAGGAGTCTAGTGATGAGGAGGAGGGGACAGGAAAAGTAGCCCGGTAAACGAACGGGAGCCTTTGGGGTAAAGGCATGAATGGATGCAGTATTGGAGCAACACGATAGATGTCATGATGCTGTGCAAGGCAGACATGATATCGTAATTAGGTTCTTTCACACAGATGCAAAATGGTGCCCGTGCCACGGAAACAGGTATGGCGGCTGAACGGAAAGCACAAACCTCCACACGTTTCTGATCAGAACCTGTTCCAGCACACTCAGAACCAAGTCAAGTGATAGGAGTGGAAGTCAAGCCTCAGATTATTCTCGCATTACGGTGGAAGCTAAAATGAATTACAAACACGTTTGGGTAACAACTGAGAGAAAAACCTGCTTGCGCCAGACGCCTACGTATACATCGAGTCCGAAAACGCACCTTTTACTTCTCTCTCTTGCTGGGCGGCGGGCCCTTGCCTTTCAAATCAGGCGAAACTGCTCAAAGTCCTCCTTCTTTGCTGTCTTGGCACAGCCTATTTTGGCTTGGATTATTTCACCATCCATGATGCCGTGCACATAGCTGCGTTGGGAGCGCATTCCAGTTAGCACAATCTGTAGGTTTTATATTCAGGGCAACTTCATACCGTTAGAAACTGCGCAGGCGTGCCTTTGTCCGACAACCGCGTGCCCCAAAGGGAACTGCTCCCGGAGGATGAGCGGAACTGGAGAGCCCAGAAGGACCACCACCTCATCGCCAACCATAGCGCAAGGGTGCCCGATGCCAATGTAGCCCTTGGATGTGCGGAACATCCTCATGAAAAGCGAGAACAGGTTTACCTTCACAGGTTCACCCAACTCCATGGTATCGAAGACAAGAATTCGTAGCATAACTTCTTCCTCTTTTGGGTTTGCTGGCGGAAACATGCCCCTGAATTGGGGGCCCCCTGGTTGGTGGTCCGAAGCATTCCCGTTCTTGCTCTTTTCGATCCGAGTAAGATTCAGCGGCTCGCCCATGCCTCCACCGGACCTATAGCGATCGAGGAAAATGGTGCGCCAGAAAGCCTCGTGGCGAGATTGTCCCGCGAAGGGGTAGGACCCCTGGCGCGACAGACATGCCACCGATTTCCAGCGCTGGATGATTTTCTTCAGTTCGCTCACAATAAACGTCGCCCTGTCTGCTTCAAAATCTCCCCCGTGAAACAGTGATCGTCCGTTCCGGGCCTGCGGAGTGTCCAGCATCGGGCCAATCTCAACGATGCTGTCAACTGTGACGCCCCGCGGAAGGAAGACTTCGTCGTAGGCGGTGAATTCCAACGGATATGGCGACTGTCGGTGCAAACTCGCGTTGTACAGCTGCAATCTGCTGAACTCCGCATCTGTGGCTGCGGCTCCTTGCTTTTCGGCCCCCGAATCCGGCGGTTGGGGTTGTTCCCGCGCCTTTTTCTCAACAAGGTATTCGTAAACCAGCTTGTACGGTAAGAAGTCGCTGATCAAGATCGAGCTGAAATTCCAAATCTGAGGGCGGATCAGATCTGGCACCCATGATGGGAACGTGGGCCGCTGCGCATCATGCACCTCCGAGTCCTTTGGTGCAGTTTCCCAGGATGAAATGGCTTGGAGGGTCCGCGTGCTTTCCAGCCAGTGCCTCGCAGCCCGGATGCAGAGCCGTCGGACGTTAGTCGTGTAGTCGGGGGTGAAGATGGCTCGCTCCTGGCTGTCCGTGGGTAGCAGGCCCACGAGGGCAAAAACCTTGTCGCGCGGGTCGGTGGCCTCAAAGTCGTTGGTAAGCGTTACGAGCGTTGCCATTGAGACGGGTCGGATCCTGCTGGCAAGCACTGAGTTCTTTTGCAGGAAGAAGAAAGGAAACACCTTTTGAATTTCCATCGAAAGCTTGGATTGGAGC
Organism: Magnaporthiopsis poae ATCC 64411; assembly: GCA_000193285.1. NCBI lineage: Eukaryota > Fungi > Ascomycota > Sordariomycetes > Magnaporthales > Magnaporthaceae > Magnaporthiopsis > Magnaporthiopsis poae. The sequence goes on along the minus strand of GL876973.1, from coordinate 520,248 downwards.
TCCCATTCGGCCGGTCGAAGTGATAGGTCGTTAGAAGCGATGAAGAAGTTTGGATCGTTTGAGCGGCGCCGGGTAAAAAGGAAAAGCATGGCTTGTAGAAACGTCCAACCCATCGACCCCGACCCACACCGAATAGTGACATTGCTCGCCAGAACGAGCTCCTGCAACACCCAGACTCTTTTCCACCACGGCCGCGTAAGAACTTCCAGGCAACACTTAACCGTGGAGGTACAGGCCGGCGGGATTGGGTGTGGCATCTCCTTGAGCAACTGATCGTCGATTCGCTCTGGGACGCCAGGCCGCGAATGGACGAACGGAAATTCAAGAAACATGTCATAGTGCTCGAGAATAAATTCTTCCAGTGGCCGGTCCTTGTGCTCGAGGAAATATTCTCTGAAAGACTGCTCCTTGTGCTTGAGGCGAGGTTTTTCGGATGGCTGCTCTTTGCGCTTGACGGGGGAGTTTCCGAAGAGCTGGTCGTCGGAAGTCTCGGGGGACATTTGGAAAAACCCCGAGCTCATATCGGTCTCGGGGCCGAGCCAGACTGTGACTCTGGCCGCGTTACGGTAAACGTTATCCATCTGAGCGACCTGCTGGTTCCTTTCTTGCGTGTTTGTCTGGTCGATACAGACCGCATCGATCCACAGGATCCTTGGCAGGCCAACTCGTGGCCGCAGCTGCCGCAGCGCCTCCTCCAAATTCTTTCCCACGTTGAAAGGAAGGCCGTTGAGCTGGATGGCTTGCATGGTATCAGGTGATTGCTTGCCCCATACGTAGGATAGTGCCTCGTACTGTGCATCCGGTGAGCAGACCGACTCGGCGAGTGTGCATTGCAGCATCGACGCATGGTTTTCCGCTGGCAGGAGCTTCAAAAGCCTGATATTGCTTGGTTGGGAAAGCGGTTGGTGAGTGCCAATATCGACCGACAATGGTGTTGACGGGCCGCTTTTGTCATTGTACAGATGAAGGCTGCAATGCACAATGACCTCCCGCCATCGCACCGGCAGCCTCCCCACGAGGACGTCGACAAAGAGTCGGTGTTCCACGATGGGGAAGCTATAGCCTGGGGGCATGCTGGCTATCGCAGGCCGGTGCCGCGCGTGCATGACCTTGGCGAAGACGATTGCTTCGTAGGGGATGGTGGCTGGGCGTGAGGTACCATCGTGTGCTCGAATGTTGACCTTGCAATTGTTCAGATGGTGTGGCTTGGGTTCGACGCGACATCGTAGTCCGGAGGAGTGCACGAACAAGCCACAAGGATCAAAAACCCTCTGCCAGTTTTCCTTGTAGTCATCGAGAGCGGCAAGCGGGAAAACGCGGTCTTGCCAGGCCTCTTCGACCATTTGGTCGGAGGGGAAGAGCCCTATGTGGTCGAGAAAGGACAGTGTGTAGTCGGCAGGCCTCATGGTATAAGCGTATGTCGATCCAGATATTTTACTGTGTGTAGAAGGCGCTTTTGCTTCCGCGAGACCGAAAGGGAACGAAATGTCTGGATGGTAAATGGAGAAAATGGAAGTGGTGTGAAAGAATCTCGAGAGAATCATGGAAATGCTGACCCGGCTTCCCTACCCTTTTCAGCAAACGCAACCGCAGCCAGGGGCGCAGCAGCCTACCTGGATACCTATGTACCTACCTGGGACCTGGTAGGAAGGCATCCTATCAGCACAGGCGTGACCTGACGCAGATTGAAAGCAAGGAAACCTGCAACAGCTGTGCTTGCAGGTCAACTAGTCGGGCAGCCTCACTGTGAGGCTGACGGCAAGGCGCACCTGCGGGTGGCTGATTAGGTAGTTGTTACACTAGACAGTAGCCAGTAAGTAGGCAGGCACTGCAAGGAGGGGTCTTGTAATGCGGGAGTTGCAGAGCCTGTAGCTTCATTTTTGTGTAAGAGTGCTCCCATTGGGCCGGGTGAACTCTCGTGCAGCTGCACTGGCACGCTGGCCCGGCGATTGAGGCTCAAGGCCGGACTTCCGTAGCCCCGGCCGCCGAAGGGTAAGTGTGAAAGCATCTGGGGGTCAGGTAAAGTAGTAGCCAAAGTGAGGGTATTCTGAGTAGGTAGCAGGCCAAAGGCCGGCTCTGGGAGAAGTTAGGTTGCCCTGTAGCGCGGCGTGGGAGGCTCGTGCGGGTCTGGTCACGTGACCCATGGGCACCATGACATTGATTAGTAGCATAAATTCGAATTTTTTATTAGTTAAACTTATACTGCTATGTTTATTCTTGTTTTATGTTTTCTATCTTCCCTTCGTGTATTTCATTTGAAGTTGGTGACGATGCTCGTGACATCAAGTAGCGTTTGACGTATGTATCTCACGTGATAGCGCATTGGCTGCAGGGAGCTTCCTGACCCTCAATTGCGGCGGCGCGGTCCCAACTTTTTTATTTTTGGTGGCACAGCTGCAAGAGCTTCCAAGTAGACGCGCTTGAACCGAAATCTCAGACCGCCCGCAGTCTTTTTCTCGCCTCGCGTCTGGAATCGACTGCATACGAATCGTGTCCGACGCAAGCCTTACGCCCGGGCAAACCAATTCTCGCCTCAAAAGATCACCGACCGATTCCCCTCGACTGTCCCAGCCGAGCTCGGCGCCGCCCGCCGCCAAGATGGTGCAGATAAGCGAGGTCAAGGGCAACAACCGCGAGAACCGCACGGCGGCGCACACGCACATCAAGGGCCTGGGTTTGAGGTCAGATGGCACCGCCGAGAAGCAGGCGTCGGGCTTCGTGGGCCAGGCGACGGCGCGCGAGGCCTGTGGCGTCGTGGTCGATCTGATCAAGTCCCACAAGATGGCTGGCAGGGGGGTGTTACTCGCGGGCGGCCCCGGTACGGGCAAGACGGCGCTCGCGCTGGCCATCAGCCAGGAGCTGGGCACCAAGATTCCCTTCTGCCCGCTCGTCGGCAGCGAGATCTACTCGACTGAGGTCAAGAAGACCGAGGTGCTCATGGAGAACTTCAGGCGGGCCATCGGGCTCAAGGTGCGGGAGACCAAGGAGGTGTACGAGGGCGAGGTGACGGAGCTCACGCCCGAGGAGGCCGAAAACCCGCTCGGCGGCTACGGCAAGACCATCAGCACCCTGCTCATCGGCCTCAAGAGCGCAAAGGGCCAGAAGAAGCTGCGCCTGGACCCGAGCATATATGAGGCCATCCAAAAGGAGCGCGTGACGGTCGGCGACGTCATCTACATCGAGGCCAACACGGGCGCCTGCAAGCGCGTTGGCCGCTCCGACGCTTACGCCACCGAGTTCGACCTCGAGGCCGAGGAGTACGTGCCCATCCCCAAGGGCGAGGTGCACAAGAAGAAGGAGGTTGTGCAGGACGTCACACTGCACGACCTCGACGTTGCCAACGCCAGGCCCCAGGGCGGCCAGGACATCATGTCCATGATGGGCCAGCTGATGAAGCCCAAGATGACCGAGATCACGGACAAGCTACGGGGCGAGATCAACAAGGTGGTCAGCAAATACATTGACCAGGGCGTCGCCGAGCTGGTGCCGGGCGTTCTCTTCATCGACGAGGTTCGTGATTTCCCCCCCCCTTCTGTGTACCCAACCTACACCGCCAACGCTGACACCCGGGCAAACAGGCACATATGCTCGACCTCGAGTGCTTTACCTATCTCAACCGGGCCCTCGAGTCACCCATCTCTCCCATCGTAGTGCTGGCCTCGAACCGGGGCATGACCAAGATCCGCGGCACCGACGACCAGGTGGCAGCACACGGTGTGCCGCCCGACTTCCTTGCGCGCTTGCTCATAATTCCCACGACCCCGTACGACGCCGACGAGATCAAGCGCATCGTGCGTCTGCGCGCCGGCACCGAGGGCGTGGCTCTCTCTGAGGCAGCCGCGGATAAGATTGCCGAACATGGCGTACGCATCAGCCTCAGGTACTGCCTGCAGCTCCTGACACCCTCAAGGTAAGTTCTTTTATTACTACCATCCGACTGTCTTGGGGGGTCGCGACGTTCGAGTCTTCCGACTCGTGCGCGGCAAAAACACGGGAACGGAACAGCGAACCAGGACCAAAAAAAAAAAAAAAATCGCCGAGACATGTTTGAGAAGGGCGCTAATCCGACAATGCAAACAGCATTCTCGCCAAAATCAATGGCCGCAAGGAGATTGACGTGAAGGACATTGCCGAGTGCGAGGACCTGTTCCTCGACGCGAGGCGGAGCGCAGCGCTTTTGACCAGCGGCGAGAACGCCAATGGCTTCATCTCATGAGGCACGTAGAAAGGACGGCATGAATCGTAATAATGATACCTTGTGTTTTCTTCTTCTCTTTGTATTTCGCCAATTTCCCCTTTTGGCATTATTCCCAATCGGAGCGTCGTTTAAAAACGTTGCTTGTTTCGTTCGGGAGTTGTTGGGGAGCAACCTGGACCAAGAAAAAAAAAGGGTGGCAGGAGAAAAGGGAGTAACCGCGAACAGACAACTGGGGGAGGCTGAAATTAAGTCTGGATGACCGGCTTTCACCCTGGGCTAGTCTGAAGCCATCTGAGATGAAGACGGACCGCCAACGGGATGGGTCTAGAGGTGCAGGGATACGCTGTGCGGCTCGGCGGGTGGGTGTTTGTTTGCTCGTCTCTTTCCCTCACCGTGCGTTGTGTTGGGCTTGCCTTGACCACCGCTGGCGTCAGAGGATGGTGGGCCTCCCTACCTAGGTAGGTAGGTATCTGTCTATCGAGACCTGCTCCGCTCCTTGACGTGCCAGTCAAAGTCGGTCGGAAAGGGAACGAACATTGACATGGTCATTTTAGCCTAGGCATGTGGGATCATGTGGAAACAAAAGAGATAGAGACAGAGACAGAGACAGAGACAGAAGAGAGCCTGCCGCGACCGATTGACGACTTTCGTGCCCCATTGTCTTTTGTGCCAGCATCTGGATTCAAACACGCCGCACGGCATTCCTGGACAGAAATGGCGGGCGGCCCGGTGGTTTCGCATTCCAGTGCCCGAGCCGGAAAAGGGCGAGGATCGTTGTTGCTGCCGATGCTGCGGCGGCCCCCTCGGCAGGAATACTAACTGTTAGGGGTTGAAGGGGGAAGTTGGAGGCGAGGGAATGCGGCAAGATAAAAATGAAGGGCGATGGTTGGAGAACAAGAGAGAGTCGGTGTCTCGTGGCTCCTGTCTCTGTAAGGCATCCACTCTCTTTTTTTCTTTTCTTTTCTTCTCTCTCGTGGGCTCGCAGTGACCTGTCCACCGGCCGCGAGCGGAATGCTTCTGCAAACGCCGGCGCTGAAGACAAAGAAACAGAGGGAGGACACAGTACGGTCTTGGCTGGCAACGGCTTTTGCTCCCAGTACATTCCCGAGACACCAGCTTCTGCAGACGGCGAATCCAATCGGGCTGGCCTTTCTTCCTCTTTCTCTGTCGAGGGGGTGATAGGAAAAAGCAAAGAAAGGCGTCCATATCCAGCAAGGCCACTTACCAATCAATGTGTAAATTTCCCACCCTCTCAGCCCAAGTACCCCCGAGGTACCCCCTCGCCAGCTGTCAGGGTGCTTTTGCCATAGCGGCATATACATCCGAGTGACCTGGGACGCCAGAAATCCGGGATGCAGACGGGCTGCGGGCTGGGGGACGATCGTCATTGTGCCCTGCTCCCTCTCTCCAGCTGCCGTAGCCAGCGGGCTGCCTCTCCTGAGGCACCAAGCACCCAAGTCGACACCCGCTTTTGCCACAGTTCCGGCCTCAGGCGGACATGGTTTGCGGGAACAAAGGATAGCGACCTGGAACAAGAGCCTGTGGTTGGGAGTGCAAGGAAAAAAAACGCATGTCCCCCTCGTTCGTTGGATTATTCAAACACCCAGCTGCTCCTGCTGTCCCTCAATCCTCTTGTTCTCTTCCTTCTTTCTTTTCCCACCGACTCCCAAGCCTCTCGGTCCCACCCTCGTTCGCCGTGTCACCATCCTCCCTGGACCTAACAGCATCACTTTGGTGATATCACATTTGCCCGGCGCTGCTCCCTCCCGGCAAGGAAAAAAGTGACAGAATCGAGCCAGCCAGACAGGCATCACCCTTACGGGCTCTTTATTCCAATCAGCTTGGCTCTCGACCAAGCGGGTTGCCCGTCCCCGCCCCTTTCTTTTTTTCCCACTTCAAGTCGTAGCTTTCTGATCTCGCCGTTTGCTGCGCAGCACACCAACCATCTTCCCCCACCAACAGCCGCACGGGGATTTCTTCTTTTCCCAACCCACTTCTCAAATTTTCCTATCCCATCTTCTCTGCAGGTGGTGACTCCTGCGCTGCATCATCTAGCCACAGATATCTGCTGGTAAGGAACGACGAGCAAGAAACAGACAAGAAAAAGGGGCGGTCTAGAGAAGGAAAGAAGACGAGATGGTGGACCTGACCCCTTTATCCCACCACCTCCCACAGCGAAATTCGCCAGCAAGAAGCGGAAGCCTACGCGCCATGCAGACGAGGTCGAGCAACGCCCTCGGGGTGACGACGAGACAGCAGTCTTCCGGGCCGTCCACCAGCCAAGTAGCCTCGCACGCCAGGACCAACGCCCGGGCGGTCTCCCAGCAGCAGCAGCATCATCATAATCATCAAGATCAACAGCGATCGCGGCCCCGACGCTCCTTGTCTGACGGCGGCACCTTCCGGCCGCAGCTGCGCTCGCCATCGCCTGACCCCAGATCTCCAACCACCGCTTCGTCTCGTCCTGGCGGCGACGACGACGATCTGGGCCACGCGGCTGACAACAGGAGACGCGTTGCGTCCATCGACACGGAGACGGCTGAGTCTCGCCACGACAGCCTGCCGCTCAACAGCCCGGATAGCGGGAGCCACATTTGCCTCTGCACGCGGGAGCCCAAGATCCCGAGGCCTCGAAACGGTGAGTCTTTTTTTGTTTTGCTACCTCATTTTGCCCTGCTCTTTCACTCTTCGCTATGCTTGCCTGGGAGTTTATCCTCAGCCCAGAAGGGCTCGATCGGGATTCGTCGCCAGTCATTATCCCTCGTATTGTGGCCAGCTGTGTCACAAGAGCAAAGGGAGGCAGCTTTTCATTGTCGTGGAAAATGTCATCTGGTCGAAAGCAGCGGGCGGCCTTTGTCGCCTTTGTCCTCGCACGCCCATGCCACAATCGCAAGCAAAGGGACACTACCAGTTGCCTAAAACTAGGTCACATCCAGAAAAGATTTGGCTAACAAGAGTCGTCCTCATCTGTCCTCCTGCCCTCTGGTTGGAACACATACACTACAGCCTTCATACTCTATCGCCAAAACAAACAAGCCCAGGTCGCGGCCAGAAACCCCGGCCTCCCAAACCCGGAGATCTCCAAAATCATCGGGCGCCAGTGGCGGCAGGAGACCGAGGAGGTCAAGAACTTTTGGCGTCACAACGCGGTCGAAGAGAAGCGCAACCACGAGAAGCAGTATCCGGGCTACAAGTACACGCCCCGCCGCGGCACCAAGACGGGCCTCTCGGCGCTCAAGGACCTGTCGCTCTCGGGCAGCCCCTACTCTGCCACCGGCGACTCGGGCACAGGCAGCAACCACTGCCCGAAGTGCGGCGGCAGATACATCAGCATGCCCGCGACGCCTGGACTCACTAACACGACGACCGACTCGCAGATAGACACGCCCTACACGCCCGCCATACCTACG
>GL876973.1:502442-512540 GCA_000193285.1 Magnaporthiopsis poae ATCC 64411 | reverse complement strand
GCAGCCGTATCCAACTACCCCGCGCCACCACTATCCGCCGCAGTATCCCAGCAGCACAGCATCAGCAGCAAGCGCCGCCGCGCGACTGGCAGTACGGCATGCACGCACAGCAGCAGCCTCAGAGAAAACCGCCATCGGCAGGCACGGCCCCGACGCCAACGAGCGCGCGCGGCCCGTCGCCCGGCGCCCAACCACCGCAGAAGCCGAGGGTCGCGTCGGCCGGGCCCGGCTATCCTAACCCCAGCCGCTCGTCGCCGGCGAAGGCGGTGGCGATGGCGCCGCACCACCACGGCGGCCAGCCTAGATCCGGCAGCATGTCGCCGCGGCGCCGGGTGGCGATGCAGGGCATGCTGCGGCGTGACGATGCGTTGTCCCCGCGGCAGCAGAGCCGCATGCCGCCTCCACCGCCGCCACTGCCGCAGCAGCAGCAGCGTCTGCCGGCAGTCGGGGCGCTCGATAGACCGATCGGGCCGCACGAGTCGCTGCGTCTGCCACCGCTCAAGACGCACAACGTGCCTCCACCGCCGCCACCCGTCCTGCAACAACAACAGCAACAACACGCCAGGGGCGAAGCGGAGGAGCAGCAACAACAACAGCAGCGGCTGCGAAGGGAGTCGTCACAGGCGTCGCCGCCGCACTACGCGACGCAGCACGGCTCCGTCGTCAGCCAGGGCGAGGTGGAGCGGCGGACGGTCGAGGCCATGGTCATGACGATCCCGTACCCCAACAAGATCGACACGTTGCTCAACATCAGCCCGCCGCTGGCGCCGCCAGCGCCGGGGAGCCCCGCCGAGGCGACTGTGCAGACTAGGGGCCCTGTGGTCGCCGTCGAGGGGACGGCCATGGCGCTGATGATAGCAGTAGGCGAGATTATCAGAGATGAGCTCGAGAGGTCGGGCGAGTGTGCCGTTGGGGTGTGGCGGAACGTCGAGGGCGTGCCTGGTTCTGCTGCTGCTGCTGCTGGTCCTGCCCGGGATGCTGTGGTGCCGTCTGATGAGGAGGCGGAGAAGCGTGATGCTGGAGCCGAGAAACAGCAGCAGCAGACTGAACAGCCGAAGGCTGGCGAGAGTGACACAACGGCTGCTGGTGCCGGCAGGCCGGTTGCCGCCGCGGATGGCGACGTCGAGATGAGCGGCGCCACCCCCGTCCAGACGCCGACGGCCGCCAACAGCAACCCGCAGCAACAACAGCAACAGCAGCAGCAGCATCCACGGCGGCGCCCCAACCCCTGGCTGGCATACATGAGCGTGATCCAAAAATGGCACGTCAAGTCGGAGGAGATGATCAAGTTCATCACGACCAAGCCGTCATCGCCACCACCATCATCCTCTGGCGACAACAGCAACAACAACAAGGCAAAAACGCCAGTCGCGCTGATCCAGGGCGGCTACCAGCTCATGGCGGCGGACCGGTGGGCGACGCGGGTGCCCATCGCGGACGCGTACGCGCCCGTCGACCATTGGCAGTGGATGGCGACGCTGTGGAGGGGCATAGTGGGGCCGGACCTGTTCGTCTACGTGCGCAAGTCGCCGCCCGAGGATGTAGAGGCGCTCGGCGTCGTCGAGTTCAAGGGGCCCCGGCTCATGGTCGTGCGCGTGGCTGGCCAGCAGCAGCAGCAGCAGCAGCAGTTGACGCGGCTGGATGAGAAGACGGAGCGCAGGGTGAGGTTTGAGGTTATGGAGTGGGTCAGGGCTGGGAGCTATAGGAGGGGATTTTGGGAGGTTTCTTTAAAGGGTTAGTCTTGGTTGCTTTCTTGGATTTTGTGGTTTCTTTTTTGGTTGATAACTTTATTCAGTCATGTTCTATCGTTTGTGTTTTGTCATTCGAGGATGAAGTCAAGGGGGATCTGGTTTATACTTGGTACAGGCTACAGGGAGGGTAGTCTGGGAGGGGATGTCCAGAATGTTCTCCTATAGTTTCAAGTTGTAGACGTCTTGAACTTTTTGTACGTTACGCATAACCCGAAGTGAAGCTGTTGCGCCTGCCCAAAAAAAAAAAAAAAAAAAAAAAAAAAAAAGCAACGTGCGATTCATCTGTCAGCGTAAAAGTGGGAGATGAAAGTGTTCGATGGCTTTGGTGCCAGTCTCGGGATTGTTGAAAATCCGGATCCTGCCACGATCGTTCAGCGACCAGCGGACAAAAGTACGACTCAGTTTTCGGGTTTCCGCTCGATACCCAAAACGACTCTATTTCAACGCCACGACTGCACAATCAATTCTGGTTCAATTCCTAGGAGAATTCGACATATAGTTAAACAAAAGCAGTGGGTGTATATTTTTCTCAATATTTTTGCTACCACCCTTACGACCAGGATCATCCATAAAGCTTGTCGCTAAGGTAAGTTTTACGTGGCAAGAAAAAAATCGACGCGATACATTTGTCTTCCCACTGTAAGCTGGCGTAAAATACTGCAGAACATTGCCGCTGCCTACTCTCCTTCGGAGGCATTGTCCGAACCCGCCCTATTATGCCTCAAGGCTGGCTATATGGAGCTTGTTGCCCAATCCCCTCTTGCCCATATGGTTGCTGCTGGATCGGGAAATTGGCCGGCATGGCCTGTTGTTGGCCCGGGAAACCGCTCGGGCCGTTGGGCTGCTGTTGGGTTGGAAAACCGGCCTGCATCGACTGTGGTTGAGTCGGGAAGTTGCTGTTCGCCATTGTGGGTTGCTGGTTCTGAAAATGGTGATGCTGCTGCTGCATCGACATCATCCTCTGTTGATTGGAGAAGCTGTTGTTGGGTACCGCCTGCTGCTGGTTCTGGCAGCCCGTGTTCGTGAAGCCCTGGAACTGGTTGTTGTTCATGGGCGGCGGGTTCATGTTCTGCGCCGCCGCCATAGTGGCCAGCCTGTCCGAAAACCCAAACGCTATGCCTCCTCCCCCTCCCCCTGCTGCGCCGCCGACGCCGCCTACGGGCGCCGGTGCCGCGTGATGCTGCTTCAAGTGGATCATCTCGTCCACCTGGAAGCCGTCGTAGCGGATGCCCATGCGCTCGGCCTTGTCGGCATCGTTCGCCGACTTGATGCTCCAGATGTAGTGGTTGAACTCGTTGGAGGTCTTGGCCACGCGGTCAAAGTGCTCGCGCTCAATGCGGATCCGCTGCGCCCCGGCCCCTTCGCCATTACCTCTTCTGTACCCGGCCAGCGCCACGGCGCTCTGGAAGGCGTTTCGGATCTGCCGGCCGTTCCAGACGGGGCCGATCATAGAGCCTCTGCAGCTTTGTCTTTCGAAAAAGGTTTCGGCATAGGCTACGATGTCTTCCACGTCCACATCGACCAGGCCGCTCCGACCCAGCTTCAGAAGGTGAGTGCGCCAAATCTTCTCGGTGTGTTTCCAGTTGAGCGGTGGGTAATACAAGGGCAGGTGGATGCGCGACTTGAAGGCTTCGTCGAAGACGCCAACGCGGTTGGTGGTCAGGAAGAGGATGCCCTCGTAGTACTCGAGTACACGAAGGAATACTGGGAGGGATGTGTGTGTTTTGTGTTTGTCAACCAATGGTTCGGGATTTGAGACCTGGATAAGCGGAGGCATTTTGCTCACCAGAGACCAGGGCGTTCCGGTGTATGTCGCTCTCGTTGCGCTGGGCCAGGAAGATGTCGGCTTCATCGAGGAGCAGTACGCAGCTCCACAGTTGGGCGAGCTGGAAGGCCTCTTCTAGTTTCTTCTCAACCTCCCTGGGTTTGGTACCAAGGTCACCTGTTCTTTGTTAGCTGGGTCGCTCGGATGCTGTATAGGTGGATACCCCAATGTGGCCTACCGCAAGTGATGGGAAGGAGCGGGCGATTGTTAGCCTCGGCCGCGCATTCTGTATTTGACGTTAGTACTGGCACCGGAGGCCCAAGATTGAGGGGAGGGACTTGCCCGCGGTGGAAGTCTTCCCGACACCGGGGACGCCGTGCAGGAGAATGGTCACGCCCTTGCCTGGGAATAGTTAGCCACGAGTAGAGCATGCAGGAGAGAGCGAGTACTGGGGCCAAGAGGCACTATCACTACCCTTGGCGCGAACGAGGTCAAAATGTAGGCTGCGCGGGCCTTCCTTCGAAGAGTGCGACTCGATCAGTGACTGGACCAAGCGCTTGTGGCCATCTGGTAGCTGGAGGTCATTCCAAGGCTCTGGCCGACACTTCTTCTCCCTCAGCATTTCCTCCCTATCGTTGTCTCTGCCTAACTTCAGGCAAGCTTTTGCGTGTTTTCTGTGATCAGCGGTAGGCTTGCCCAAGTTTGTTCAAGGGAGAGGGGGAAGACCGAAGCATACCCCATTTCCTGGTTCGAAAGACAAAGGCGAATATCCTATCGGTCAGGAGCAGTAGATCATCTTCCTCCGACGGCCCTGTCCGCTCCTTGTCCCACCGCTGGCACTTTTCCCACTCCTCAAAGATGACCTGTTCCGACAGCTTGGAGTCCCAGATAGTGTCGATGTCGATGCCGAATTGGCGGCGCTTGGGGGCTGCGGCCTTGAAGAGCTTGAGCTCATCGATCCCAGGGCGCCAGCCCGGCATCTCCTGCAGGGCGCGCTCAAAGTCAACCATGACCTCGCTCTCGATCCACTCGGGATAACGAGCCGCGTTCTCGGGCACCTGCTCGTCCCTCTCGTGCAACTGTAAGCCGTTGGGTCGCAGGATCTGGTGGCGCCCCACGTAGTGCCTGTGCTGCGGCCGGGTGCAGCTCACGAACTGGCGGCCGCGCGCCACGACGGCCCCGCGGTCTATCCAGCCCGCCTTCTCAGCCACCCGGATAGGCACAACGGGCAGCGATGCGAGCGGCTGGCAGTCCTCAAAACAGTCAATGAACACTTGGGTGTACGTTTGCACGTAGCGGATGCCGTCGTAGTCGAGGTGGAAGCAGTCAATGACGAAGCGGTGTCGCCCGCCGCGATCGCCTGCAGGCTGTTCCGTGTGCTCGTTCTCGCCAGGGTCAGTGTCGTGGTGATAGTGGCCCCCGGTGCGCTGTATCACCTTCCAAACCTTCTGGGGCACTTTCTTGTCACGCATGTAGATGAGCGACCGGGCAGTGAAAACGAACCACAAATCCGAGAAGTAGACGTGATCGATGTCCCCCATCTTGAGACTTGGAGCAATGTAGCCGTCCATGAAGGCGACCAGGCAGCGTATGTCTTTGATCAGCCCCATAAGATCGTTTTGGGGGAGTTTGTCCGGATTCGCCCCCAGCTGGTACCAGGGGACCTTCTTGTGGTCGGCTTTGTATTTGGAATCGTCGGTCTCTTCGGCGACCCTGGGAAACGGCTCTTCCAGACTTGTTCCAGACGGGCAAGTTCCTCTCGGATGTCATCGCCTTTCTCAACCAGAAACTTGAAAGGCCTGAGAATGACGAGTGTGCCGCCATTACTTCCCCCCCGGTTCAAGTTCCCTTCGCAGACGCTGTCGTCAAGGAATCTGCCCAGGCGCAGCGAGCAGATACGAATGCGATCTGGAAGTTCCTCTAGCGGATGAGAGTCCCTCGGCAAGCCCTGGCGCCGAAAAGGCCTCTCCTTGTCCATAGTGGACTCTGAACCAGAGCGCTCAGATGCAGCCTCCTTTTGACTGTCGGTGATAGCATCTTGTTTTTTGTGTCGTTTGGAGGGGTTCAGGTCCTCGGGAGTCGGTTGTGTGCTGGGAATCTGGATTGCACAATGCTCCCTTGTCGTAATCAACAGGCTGCTTGCCTCCTTCCACGGCACGAATGTGAGCTTCGAAGTGCAGGAATACTCGGTCGATTCTCTCCATTCGTCGTCAGAGGCGGTCGATTCGTCATCCTTCGCTGGTGGTGCTCGTCGTAGACGTGCCAGTTTGTCAATTTCGGCCGACAATTCACTCTTGATCTCTTCAACCTTATCGTTGAGATTCTCGCCTGCACCGTCGAGGAGAGTTTTCAGTTTTTCTGCCGCCTGGAGGGTAGCGTCGAGGACATCGTCGGGTCCACCGAGATCTTCTTTGGGTTTGCCACCTGCCGATCCCGAGCTGGAGGAGCTCGATGGCGAAATTGAGCGAGGCATGGCTAGAAGCGGACACTTGTTGCACACCTGAAGAAGCCGAGATTGACAATTGGGCTTTAGCCGAGGCCAACTGGTACCGGCGACCGAGCGGAAGCCCCGAGGAAAATGGCCCTTGGCTTTTATAGCCAGGTTCGTGCCTGCGCAAGCCCAAGACGACTGGGAGAGGAATGCCGAGGCCTGTTGCCGCCCAGGCTATTGGCAGGATGTGGCATTCCAAATCTCGGACTCGCCGATGCGCGCTGTGCTGTGTGATCCATACCTCCTGGGCTGCATCAAGGCGGCCCCCCTTTTCGCCGGCAAGGTGGCCAATCCATTGCGCGTCCGCCAACGCCAAGCATCCAGCCTACCTACCGTAGCGTCTCCGGACTACAAAGCTGATACGAGGGCTTTTTTTTTTCCTGTAGCCAGCTTCCCCAAAAAAGCAGCTGCTTCTTTGCATCGAATGTCGCACCCCGCCCTTTCAGTGCGTGAAAAATGTGCCACCTACAACGTGTTCCCCCTTGGTTGGTTGCCTGAAGAACGAGCCGTCCAGCAAAAAGCTGTGGAAGTCTAAGTCGGCACTTCGACAGTACTAACGCCCAATCGTCCCAGGGAGAAAAAAGTGAGGCTAGGCTGCGCAGCACTACTAGGGGTGCCGCGCCACAAAATATTCCGAATCGTTGGGGTCCAAATTAGAGGAGCCTTGCCTATAACGATGTCTCGTTTGCACTTCGAAGCTGAGGGCTCTTTCCTGATTCCTGGAGGCAAGCGGCTATTCCCAGCACCTGGCGCTGGGAGACGACAGGAGAATCACAGATCATCCGAACACGACAACCAGGCGCCGTGCCCAGATAGTCAAAGATGAGCGATCTAACCCTAGTATCGCAGTACCTCTCGGGCAATAAGGCTGGAACGTGGGCCGAGGCTCTAGCAAACCCGGATCCCGCCGTCCTACAGCAAGCTCGCGCGCTCTACATTGCTCATCGAGGTCGGCTGCCGACTCCGCCGCTGCCCGAGCCGCTCCAGCCCTCGCAGACGTGAGATGTGTCCCTAATTCCTACAGCTCTTTGGTCCTTGTGGCTGACAATGAAAAACATGAATAAGACTATGCGTCTTCTTGGTCAATTTCTCCACCGGAATGCAAAGTTTCCTTCAGCGGACAGACGACAAGGAAGCCGCCGAAGCTTTTGGCTCGCCATCCTGGGAGCAGCTGCAAGAGGACATCACGTCGGCGCTGAAGGCCCAGGATAACCATGACAAGAGACGCCGCGATTGGCGCCACAATCCCATCGAAGCTGCCGACAAGATGGGCGGCGTCGTTGCCCGCCGTATCGAGTGTCTGCTCGAGTTAGTTCCTGATGGGGACTATACTAGCGTCTTGGTCGGTGGGCTGAGGCTCCTGTGCAACGTAAGATGATACGCGCCTCTTTTGCGACCAAAGAGCACGCCTGACGAGAATGACAAACTCCAGACAGCGAAGCGCAAGAAGGAAGTGCGTGGCAAGATACTGGAGGTCTTGGCCAGCTTATCGGAGACCATCTCCCATACCAAGGCCGAGATCAGATTATACACCCAGAACCAGGAACTAAGAGACAAATCAGAGGCCCTGTACATGGCCATTCTTGACTTTGTCCAGGCGGCTGCGGCCTATCTAAACAAGGCGAGCGCAGGTGGGTACAAGTTGACGCGATTGTCTCGGTGGCATTGGCTAACCCGAAGTGACTGGCACAGTGGAGTCGTTCAAGGCATTCTTTCAGCAGGATCGTTACGGGTCGAGCCTGGATAGCGGCGCCGACAAGATCGAGGAGGCTTCAGTCTCCTTTGAGCGGTCGGTATCGGTCTGCTTCCAGAGCCGCGTCCAAAGGGTCGACAAGAACACGGAGCATCTGTCCAGAGACCTGGAGGCCTTGAGACACCCGATTGTTGCCATCTATTCTCTGTTCATGGGCTTTGTCAAAGACTTTCCTTGTAAGTTCGTTACCTTATATGAGATATATCCCCGCTGGACCACTGACAATCCCCAAGCAATAATGCTAGAGCAGCTGATGCGACAGACGAACGCATCCCGCTCGCTCCACCTCGCGCAGCCCTCCTACAACGTCTCTCAGCCCGTACTTTCGTCCCAGCAGCTATTCCAGTTCCTCTGCACCAGCTGGAACGCCAGTGGGCCATGGACGACGCATGCCCTACTCCCCACCATCCAGGCGGACCTGCAGGCAGCCAAGGGATTCATCCCGTCACCTCAGCAGGAGAGCCGAATCGGGCTTCTAATGATCGAAGACAGCTTCAACACGTGGCTCAGGTCCCCCTCGTCCCGGCTTCTCATCGTCCACGACGAAAAGGCTCTCGAGTCTGACGCCTCCCTGTCCACGACTAGCTATCTCTGCGCGCTCATGTGCGAGCTCCTGTCGGCGCCGGGAATGCTCAGGCTCGGATTCTTCTGCGGCCTGCATTCGTCTGCTGCTACCGCTGCGCAGCCCGGAGCCCAGCTGCTTCAGGGGGCCGTCGGCCTCATGCGCAGCCTGACGCTGCAGCTGCTTCTATCGTTAGGAGGAGACGGCAACACGAGCTTCCCCTTGCAAGGAGGCCACGATCCGAACCAGATGCTCCAGGGGCTAGCGACCAATGACCTCGAGACGATGTGTACCGTGTTCGCAATGCTCCTGTGGTGCATGCCCGCGGGGGCCGTCTACGTCTTGGTTGACGGGGCCTTCTGGTACGGGACCGAGGCGCGGCGGGACGATATGCGCACGGTAATGCTGTTCCTGGACGTGATGGTCGGGGAGCTGGATGCGGCATCCCGTGGCGTGGCGCTCAAGGTCCTAGTCACGAATCCCACGCCCCGGCAGCGGAGCAGCTGGGTCCCCAGCCGGGCGGTGGATATCTATCTCGAGCAGGGCCCGCTGGCGGGCGGACTCGGCCGTGATGCGTCGCGCATGTTGACTGGCATGTAGCCTGATGAAATCTCGTGCCATTATACAAAGGAAGGACGTAGAGGTCCGGCTCGCCCCACGGAGTCGGGCGCTTCGCTAATGTGACACGAGATTGGGCGTGATGGTGGAATCTGAAATCCATGGCATTGGCCTGTGTCCGCCTCTTTAGCCCTGTGTCTTCAACCTTTTTAGATGATTGGAATGGGGAAGCCATGTTGGTCCCTGTTCATCGGCTTCCCAAATGGCGTCTATGGCCATTCGTTTCTTCAAGCGCACACGTTGGTGATTCTTATTCCGGACAACCCCAGAAGGGAGTTTGTCAACTCGCGACCTCCACCGAACAGTGGCTCTGCCCCGGCACCAGTGCCTCCATTTGCAGCCTCAAGGGCTCGATTCCTCGGCCCGCAGCCAATGTCTCAAACTCGTGCCAGAGCGTCACAATAACCTCTTGCTGCTGCTTGATCTGCTCCGGGTTTCGCTACCTAGGAAATGGTCGAAAGCGTTAACGCATAGGTTGAGGAGCCTGGGCTGTATTCGTGCGTCAACGCGCTTTTTAGTCCAGTTGTAACAATGGTCCGTGCGCACCTTTGCGGACAGCCAAGCAAGTTCGCCGTTGGACCCACCGTGGCTGGCAGTTGAGCCCGGGCGCGACGACGCGGTCATCGGTGCTAACACTTTACAAACAGCAGCCACTCAAGGACCCGCCTCGGACATTGCATTCCTTTGCTGTGCTGCCCGGCCATCTTTGGACAGTATTCGGTAACTGACAGGCGCAGGTACTCGCTCGTTTTCACCCGCCTGCGAGACCCAGACCGACAGCCTCTGTTCGAGAGGCCAGAAAGAGGAGGAAGCAAGACAAGCCGCGGACACGAAGAGGGCAGCGCAAAGAAGCGGGGAACTAGCATAATCGACATGCCCATCCCCATCTCTACCCGATCGAAGCTCTCATCATGACGGAGCTGGCAGTAGGCCAGATCATCAAGCTGAGCGATGGCCGCCAGGGCGTCATCCGCTTCGTTGGCAGGACCAGCTTCTCCCAGGGCGACTGGGTTGGCGTCGAGCTCGATGACGACACCGGCAAGAACGACGGCAGCGTCCAGGGCGAGCGGTATTTCGACTGTCCCCTCGGCCACGGCATGTTCGTCCGCCCGACAACATGCACCATCCTCGCCGATGCGCCGCCGCCCGCGCCAGCTC
>GL876973.1:454711-489029 GCA_000193285.1 Magnaporthiopsis poae ATCC 64411 | reverse complement strand
CCTCGTCGTCGTCCTCGCCCTCGGGCGGGAGCTTGCAGCCGGGCGTCATGTGGATGAAGGAGTCGTCGGGCGCGCTGTTGAGCGCCTGCTGCGCAACGAAGCCCATGACGAAGCCCTTGTTGTCCCGCGCGGCCTCGATGCACGCCTGTGTGTAGTCAGCCGTCATGAGGCAACCTCCCGTCGACATCTGCGCCAGGATCAGCAGGCCGCGCTCCAGCGGCGCCTCCTCGATGCCCGGGAACACCACGTCGTCGAGCCCGCCCTCGGTCATGCTCTTGGAGAGCCGCGGCGAGTCGGCCGGCTCGTACGACTGCGTCACCGTCGTGATGGACACGATGCTCCCCTTGCGCCCGTCCGCCGTGTCCCGCCCGTACCCCTGCGAGATCGGCACCGGCCCGGCCCCGAGCCCCTGCCCGCTGTTCTTGCGCGCCTTGGCCGCGGCCGACTCGTGGTGCGGCGACGGTTGGCGCCGCTGCGTCGGCACCTGCTGTGGCCTGCTGATGGCCGTCGGCGAAACCTCCTCGTCCGCATCCTCCTCGAAGCTGTCCGAGATGGGCGTGCCGACCGTGACGCTGGTCCTGACCTCGTACTTGATGCGCTCGCGCCAGTTGGCCGCGGCCTCGGCCAAGGCCCGCACCACCTCCTTGCCCGCCTGGATGTTGACGTTGACGATGTGCGCCCACTCCACGATGCGCGCCGTGCCCCCCGTGTACTGCAGCTGCACCGTCTTGCCGATGTCGGCGAACTTGCGGTCCTCAAAGATCAGGAATCCGTGGCGCCGGGCCAGCGCGGCGAGCTTGGCGCCCGTGCCCGTCTGCGGGTTGTAGTCCCAGCCGGCGACCAGGTCGTAGTGTGTCTTGAGGACCACGATGGAGGGGCCGACCTTGTCGGCCAGGTGTAGAAGCTCGCGAGCGTTGGTGACGTCAGCGCTCAGACAGAGGTTCGAGCCTTTGAGTTCCATCAGTCGCAGAAGGTAAGAAGTGAGCGGGTGGCCCGCCGTTTTGGCCCGCTCCTCATATGATGTCGTCAGTGTTGGATGTGTGGCCGCCATTTTGCTTGCTTTGCTGAGCTCCGTCTCTCTCTCTCTCTATTCCTCCTTATCGTTTTCTCTCTCTCGCGCTTTCACGCACACACACACTCTCTCTCCCCGTCTCGCTCCTGCGTTCTACCTCTTCTGTTGTCTCGCTGGCTGGATTGTGTCGGGGCGTGACGGCGTCCGGGTGTGGAGGTGGGGGTCGAACTTTTAGCGAAGCTAGGCCAAAGATGGGTAGGTCGGAACCTAAGAGTTGCGTCACAAGCTCCAAGTTAGTGGCTGCTTCCTTTGGCATTGACTGGCTGCAAAAGCTGCCGCTTGTGGCTTCAGGGGTCGGGCTGTTTCTCAGCCACTTGTCGCTTCTCTGGGAGACGGTGAAACTCACCTGAAGTGTTTGACTGGCTAGAAGATTCGAGCCAGCTTCTGCAGAAGAGACGGACAGGAAGCAAGCAGCCACCAGGCGTCGCGGTCGCGCGGTCGATGACGCGGTCCTGTGGAATGCGGCAGAAGGCAGCACGCGAGCAAAGCAGTGCGAGGAGCCTGTGCCTGGTTTGGTCTAGAAACCGTGGCCGGCAAAGCGCGCTGCGATCAGACGCTGGGAGGAGGGCGAGGAGGAAAAGGTGCGGGGCGCGGCTTTATAATAACGGGCCCTCCCACAGTGTCGGTTCCGCTAAAGGCCAAAGGGCGGGCAGGGAGGCAGGCGGGCAAATCAAAGCGACCCAGGCGGTGCGAAAGTTTTCTAGTTCGTTGGACGCGAGCTCGCTGGGTGGAGGGACAGGCGGTTTGTCGGTACGATGGCGGCCGTGTGTGTTTGCGTCTGCTGGTGGATTGCCAGCAAGGAATTGAGCTCGCTCAGCGGGCTGTCGCAGGGTATTTGTGTGTGTCGTCTGTGTGTCTCAGCGGTTGCGTCTCAATGTCTCTTGGTGCCAGCAGGCCGGGCCCGGTCGAGTCTTTATCGAAGGGCTGATGCGAGGCGGCGGCGGCAGCTTGATGAGGACTGCAGCGTGCAGGCAAGCTGCAGTTGGGGCTTGCTCGGAGGGTGTGTCGGGCACTGTCAATAGTGGGCAAGGGGCTTGCAGGAGGTGTGGTTACACCAGACGGCGCCAATTTTGTGTCGCTGACTCCAGCAATGGGGTGGTGCAGCTATTCCTCTCTTTTTATCTTCTCCGCCTCCACTTTTTTTTCTTCTTCTCGACAGCCCCGACTATCAAATGAGTTTGAATTTGCCTCTTTCGCTCCTTCACCGTGTGGGCTTCCGCTTTCCGGTCGCCCTTGCCCACCGGTATCAGTGGCGATGCAATAGCTGCTGGGATTTGGGGTTTTCGGGGTCATGCGATTATGCAAGCGGGGTGCGGTTTCCGTTCGGCCACGTCCGTTGGGGCTGGCCAAAAAGAGTTGCAGCGACCAGATGAAAGCGGCGGGGCCTTGGGGTTGGGGCGTGGGGACCAGGAGCACGACAGCAGGCACTCCCCTTTCAGCGACAGCAATCTTCGTCCCTCACAGCTGGAGCTGCCCAGCCTGCGTTGTTCTTGCTTGGCCAAGCAGGGGTCTCGGCTAGCACGATGCAACCCTCGATTGCTTTTCTTTCTGAAGCACTGGGGCGTTGGCATTCATGGAGGAGGGTGGCAGCCGGCGACGCCGGTGATCAAAGATTGAAACAATGCGTCGCCAAGGCCTCCATCTTAGCTGGCTTGTGTATCGTGAGGTTTGAGATGATATCACTTTTTTCTTCATTTTTTTGCTTTTCAGTGCCCCGCTTCGTTTCCCTTGTCCAACCTCCTTTTTCCTCCTCACGACCGTAGCTTGGATCCGGCCCTGTGTCAACCACTAGACCAGACCCCATCAAGCCGGCGCGCCAGCATGGTCAGCCAGCCGTAGGTAACCACCCCCGAAACCGGCGGCGCTGCTGTGATACGTCGAACAAAAAGCCAGCACAGCTGATGCCACCGCGACACCCCTCACCGGACTGAGGGGCGGGAGCATAGGTGGATCAACGATGCGATTTCGTCCGGTGTGGGACCCGGTGTGGGCGGCAGGCTGCCCGAGTGGCACAAATTGGACCCAGGCCGGGTCGTCCGCACGACGCCACCACCTAAGCGAGTGCAGAGTCACGGACCGCGATATGCCCCGGGGGCCTCCACGCCTTCGGACGAAGACTCCGAAGCTTCCGTCCCAAAGCCGACCGACGGCTTGGGGACACATCCTGACAAACCATAAACCGACCCAGCCCGCCTAGACGCACAAGGAAGAACCATGTGCACTACACAGAGTGGCGGCAGGTGACAGTTAGTTGCGGTCAGGTGCTAGCAACTCTGATAAGTTCCTAACTATAGACCCAACCGGGCACCGAGCCACCCAGTGTCGACTCGCTCAGAGCAGGTAGAAGCGATGTATATACTCTAGCGGCAGATGCGCAAGCTCAAGCAAGGAGTCGGCTACTACCTGGGCGTCATGCGATGGTCCGTGTTGCATTTCTCTTCTTGTGGCATCCTGCCTCGGCAAGGTTGGGTCTCCTAAAGTGACCCGCCCAGCTCGATCTGCTGCGAGGACCCGGCCAGATCCCCCTCGACCTGAGCTTGGGTCCTGGTTCGTGCACCACCAAAAGCGGTCAGGGGTACAGGGCAGCCCGTGGCCCACTAGCCCCACGACCGACCGCTTCCATCAATGCCTTTCCTTCTGTCATTTTTTGGGTGTGCTTGGCGTGTATAGTCTATTGTGGTAGCAGCAGAAAGACCAAGTTTAGCGGGCGAGCCGAGATAGAGACCGCTAAAGGCCCGTTGAGGTAGCCAGGCGGGCAGCTGAGAGCAGGTATCCGGGACCTTTATAATATTTCTGCGTAACTCCACTGCCAGGCGCCATAAGAAAAATACATGGATAGGAAAAAGGCCCACCTCAATGTCACTGTGAACGGGAACCAACAAACAACGCATCGAGTGCCATGGGGTATATGACACGATGTCGGTGTGCTCAGTCGTGGAGCCGGTGCATGTCGAGCAGAGCACAGGAGGTCGGCGACTATGCCGCATGACCCAAAGTCTGCATGGCACATCAAACCCCGACAGCAACTGCTTGAAGCCGTTCCTTATCAGTAGAGTAGGCGGAACCAGCCGCCGCCTCCTCGCAGTCTGGCTTTACATAGTGGCCGTAGCCCGTGCGGCTGGTAGTGCTACGAGACGGAAGACTAGAGAAGGCGAAGAAGTAGAAAAAAAAAAAAAGAAAGAAAAAAGAAAAAAAAAAAAAAGGTCTGTCCATCACAAGGTACGGCACGCACGCTTTTGCCCCACCGCAACGACCTGAGGGCTTTTCACGGCACTTGTTGGTGCCGGGGGCGATATGACCAGGGTTCCATCTGCCAAATTCGCGACGTGCCAGAGGAAAACGCAACCTGCAAGGCGCCCCGAGTTTCCGAGGTGATAAAAAAAGAGCAAAAGCAAGGAAGATGGAGAAGGAGAAACAAATTAACGCAAAAAAAAAAAAAAAAAAAAAAAAAAAAAAAAAAAAAAAAAGCCAGTTAAGCTCGAAAAAGCAAAACTGGTGACCAAGTTATTCCTGCAGACGCCGCCGAAAACATAACTCGCGCGGACGTCGGCGGCAGACAGAGCTCGACTGCCGCGACAAAAACGGTAATCGTCCGAATCACAGATCTCAGCCGAAACATCGGGCGGGCGATCTTGGCTTTTTTGCGATCAAAGCTTATGCCGCGTCTGGGCTGGGAGATCCGAGCAGCGTCTGTCGGCAAAACAAGCCTCGCGCCTGCTCATTTTCCGCCTGGACGGTCATGCCGGTTTGACCACACCTGCCAAAGCAGGCATAATTTTTCTGCCAAAGCCGGTGTATCCTTGACGCAGCGACCCCTCGTCCCCTCTCAAAAGAGGAGGGGCGAGAAGGAGGATCAGATAACGGCATGTGAGGAGCTTGGGCCCCTCTCTGGCTCTGTCATTTCCATCCCTGTGCTTGACTCCTTCGGCCAGAATTCGATGTCGCGACTGCCAACCTACCAACGGCCGCGACGCTGCGTCCTCCCCTGGGTATCCCAAGGTAAGCTTCAAGCTAAATTTCGGCCCTGAAGGCAGGGGCCAGATCTTTCTAGGCTACCGAGTGAAACGCACCGTTTCTACATGACCCCGTAAACTAACATACTCGTCCAGGGGCTGAAATGCACGCCGAAAAGCAAGGGCGGGACTAGGGACGCCGGCGCGACGACTAAAAATGGCCATCAAGGTATGCCCAGCCCGTGATATTTCCATGCTCTTTCTCCACGGCATAATATCGCCAAAACCTTCTCTCGGACTTCTTTTTGGGGGTGTGTTGAGATCCCACTTTTTGCGCCTGCAAGGCCAACGCCATCCCAAAAGCTGCCGCAAAGCCACCACCATCTCTCATTTGCCCCCATCAAACCCCCACGCCGCAAGCCGCAGCTACCTGTACCCTACACTGCAAACACATTGAAACTCCTAGACCCCCTCCATGCACACCCCCGCGTCTCTGTGCAGTATGTAATCCCTCGGGGGTCCGTGGGTGAGTAGGGCTGTAGGCCAATCGGCGCCCTTTCCTGCAGCCCGGCCGGTCAAGGCACATCACATTCTCACACACCGATGCTTGCACTCTACACACCCGTAATGCCCATCACCACCCACACCCACACACACATAAAAGTATCTCAGAGACACGGCTGGAGCAGCCCTGTCAGTTATCGACGCCACATACTACCCATCACAATTACAATGCCGCCTATTCCGAACAACCAACTCACTCACCGCTCGGATCCCACCCCAGCCGTTTCCCAAGGACGGAGGACATTGCTCCCCGCCCCGAATGCAAGCCCACCCGCCACTCACCAGGGGCCGTTGCTGCAGCCTCTCGGCCGTAGAATGGTAGATGATATTTATTCGGAGGTCGTGAATATCGAAATTTGCTTTTTAGCTTACGATTTTCTGCTATCACCTTGAATGGGGTTGCGGCTGGACGCAAGGGAGAAGGACGTTTTTAAGAAGAAAAAGCAAGGACTCAAGTCGAGTCCGGCGAAGGGATAAAGATAAGCAGAGGAGCAGGGAAAGAGGTGATGAGAGAAAAAATAGCGAGAAAAAGAACCTCTATGCCCATGTTGCCGCCGGCAGATTTCTCTCCCGGGCAGGTATTAGCTCCGTGCGCAGGAGCCCTGCCGCTTCAGGTCAAAGGCAAATGCCGAATCGGGGCTGCCCCGCATGCTCAACTCTCTTAACTTGATCGGGGCGTGGATGTGGCAGACGAAGGAGGGGAAAAGGTGACATCTGGGCAGCAGACTCGTCCATGTGAACGAGCGTCAGCTCGACGCAGGTTCCGGTTCAAGAAAAGAAGAAAGAAACGGCCAACGTCGCAGTAGAATGCATACGGGCGACGAAAGCGATGCCGCTGGGGAGTGTGGGCGGTGCACAGGATGGAGTGGGCAATGGGACTCCGGCGTCCAGCCCCGTGGACGCCAAAAAACCCGGTTGTTGACCCGGCGCCATTTTGGGATCTACGCAGCCGCGGGGTGAAGCCGCAAGCGTCGCCGCCCCATGAACGCCGGGCTTGTTGAAAGTCGCCGAAGGCTGGGCGGGTGACGTCGGGGCAGATAGTGGATTTTCCGGCAGTCCTAGACTCACCAGCTGTAACTCGCCTAACCGGCCACACCCCAAGCTCCGGTTTGAACAATGGTCAGCAGCGACTAACGTAAAAACGTAAAAAAAGGGGCATTGAAAGGCAATCCCAAGATGCTAGCTCCATCCATCGATATAGCGTCGTCGCTCCTTGGCACCCCGTACTTAGCCCAACCAGTTAGCAGGTTTCGCGGTCCTTAGATCCGGTACTCAACACGGACCTTGCAGCCTTTGAGAAGACCCTGCATCCGCTAGGGCTCGGACTTTTTACTCTCGGGATCTAGCTGCTTCCCGACCCGTGATTTCTGGGTGGCACTTACCTAGGCCACTGGCATTTAGGCAGCCATTGTTGCCGATACCGGGCGGACTTCTCCAGATGCGTCCGGCCACCTTTTGGGTACAAGGCTGTCAGGTGGGATGGTGGGCTATTCTGCCAGTTTTCTTGGCGGGTTGGAGAAGAGGGGAAGCAGGTGGAGGTGGTGGAGGACGATGGAGGGGTCGAAGATATAAGCTTAAATTTTGATCCAACCTTAACCACCGCACCCACTGGAGCACTCTTGGCACGGACTTTATCGAATCCTTTACGATAGGAATTTTGCTGCCATCAGGTATAGAGTAGACGTTTGAGTCCGCGGCTTCTAGAGGAGGGTTCCAAAGATTAGATTAGGAGGCATGTGGTAGACCATTCGACTACGTATGCTGAGAATAGCAAGAGGAGTGACGGTGGGCAAGACAGTCTCCTGACCCAAGCTCCGCTGGGCAGCTCGATATGATATGGGCCCAGCCGAAGGTGAGGAGGATGGAGCTGGTCCTTTGGATGACGTGGGAGTGACATTCCATTCACCTCTGCGAGCACACAAAGCCGTGCTGGGCGTAGTCTGAATGGTAGCCTCTCGTGACGTTGGCAGAATCACTCAGTGAATACGTTCAATGGACTTTCAAAAGCACCTTTCCCTCTGGGCGGCTGCCTGTGCGAGAAGCCCATATCCAAGGTCATCACTTCCTCTCCACAAACTCTCGCTGAGAGAAGCCGCAAGCTAGCTGTATGTAAATGATCAATGGTATTCACAGCCTGGGCTACCACTGAGAATTTCTATCCGTTATCCTACAGACGAGCAGACATACCCGAGATTCAGCCGAGCCCACTCCCCTCACCGTTACCATGCGTCTCCCTTCCCTCGCCGTCGGCTTCCTCGGCTCTTCCGCGGTCTTTGCCGCCACGCTTCCCCTCCCTACAGTCTCCGACCTCGGAGCCAGGCAGGACCACCACCCCAGCCTGCACGAGCCATGCAGCGTGCCGGGCCACTATCGCTGCTACCCGATCATCAACACTGATGAGATCCAGGTTTGTGGCAATAACGGTCGGTGGATTACAGGCGCCGAGTGCGGGCCTCATGGATGCTGCGAGGAGAGCCCGGATGGCGTCAGAGCCTGGTGTCGTTGCTGATGGGCGATGCCGGCGACGGAGTGCCTGAGCTGGGTGGGGTGTTTTTTTGGAGTTGGGGTTGGCGGACGCGGAGGAGTGGGTTGGAGAAGGCTTCGCATGGAGACGTGGAGACGGCAGTGGGGGAACAAGGCCTTGGTGATTGGGGCGGTCATATCATTGCTGTGGGTGGTCCGGATAGGTACATTCAGCCTCTTCAAACCACGGTCGCTGCTATTCCGCGCGCACGCGCTGTCCTCGAGGCCGGGGGGATGGATGCGAACTATGAGCCCCACCGCCGCGGACGGGATAAGAATAGCGGCTGGTTCGAGATCTGCCCCGAAGATCACAAGTGATCCCCGGTGACTGCCGGGTATTGCGGGGCCGCCGCGGGCAAGACGTTTTGCACCTGCGGGATCAGGGTGGTTACCATAGGCTCGAGCGTGCTGGCGGGGCTGGAGGCACTTCTGTCTTGCGTTCTCGGTCGCGACTCGGCCGTACAGCGATAAACTGTCAGTTCTGTAGCTGGGTAAGAAGGTGGAGAAGCATTTCTCGTTGCGCACGCTTATCTACGTCAGGTAGGCATTTATCCACCGTCTATGTTTATTGGTATAGTAAAAGTACAGGAGTTGGCAGCTGGCGATGTGGTTAGGGATAGGGACTCCTCTATGAATCGGCACTTGCGTTGCTCCCGTTCGATTCAGTCCTTGGGCGCCCAGTCCCAGCTCGTGGCCGTAAAACAGTCCCGCGCTATCCGGTCGATGGCCATGGCGCCCTCGTACCGCAGACGGTCATCGTTGGCAGTGGACCTGCTAAAGCGGAACTGCCGCTTCTCTTGTTTTCCGTTGTCTCCAGATCGCATCCACGACACTCGCGCACGATCATTCTTCCATTCACGCCTGGATATGGATATTACATTGGAGGATATCAAGGATTTTATATACTCCAAGATGGGCAAAATCTTTGTTCTCATTCCGCACTGTTGGAAAATGGGTACATGAGTATTCCATTGGCATCGCAACAACAAAAAAGCAAGGACGAAGACGGCAAGAGTAGCAGAGGAAACTCACGTTGGTGTGGTGGCGGTCGATTTGATAGCTTGGTGCTTGTGAAAGAAGCGAAATTATGTGGTTGATGTCGGTCGTGCCAAAATCTGGCACAGTTTCAAACGACGTCGACGAGAAGTCGACCAGGAACAAGAGCTTCTTGCTGGAGAAGAACTTGAGCATCTGCCCCAGCTGGTACGAATCGCACGCAGGGCTTGAATCATAGCCCAGCTGGCACACCTGCGCCCGGGATGAGTAGAGGGAGATGAAGTGACGCTGGACCGAGGCGATGGCATCGAGAATGCATTCTCGACGATACCGTAGCTCGGCTTCGGTACAGGGGAGTGTGTATGTGTAGATCCAGCGTCAACTTCAGATATCAATGCGAGGTGCAGAGGAAGCAATGGGGCAAGCCACAGAAAGTAGGAAAGAGGTGACGACCTGCTTACCCTCAAGGTCGTCTTGCAGATCCCACCAGGATGCCAAGCCACTCATAGCCTCGTTCTGGTCCGCGAGCTGCGTCCACCGCGTCGACCCATGAATTATCAGATCGCGCGTAGAGGCGTGCAGCTTTAATGGCTGGTCCAGCAGCCACGCCGCCAGTATCCTCTGGCGCAAAGCCTCCTCGTTCTCCACCCTCGGGCCGCCAACACCACCACCGCCCATGTCCCCACCGCCGCTACCGCCATCCTCGGCGCCGTGCTGCCACGGCGCGCCACCGCCACCGGTTTCCAGTAAGCCATATTGCGCCTTCACAAGCCGGCTGATGCCAAAGCAATTCTGCCAGGGTTAGTAATGCGAACGTCCAGTATGCTGCGGCATTGACGACAACAAAGGCTGCGATTATTCTCGGGTTTCATTTACCGGTAAGCGTTTTACGATGTGGGTCAGCCCGGGCAGCGGGTGCATGAAATATAGATGAGTTACTTCTGGTATGTTGCAAAGCGCTTAGCCCTATTAGACTACTTCTGACGCCCTAACGACAGTTATGTTATATTCACTGTAGAACGTTCGGACTAATGTTATGTCCCCTATTACACACCAAGTAAGCTCTAACCCTCAGTTCGTATTAAGATCCTAACTACGGCTACCCACTAGTAGATGGCTTCCTTCTTTGCGGCCCTGAGGGTGTCGGGAGACGAGATGAAGGTGACACGGAGGCAGATGTCGCCCCGGGCAGCGATGGCCGTGACAGCTGGAGCGGGGCCGTCACCGCCGTTTACAGGCGGCGCGCCGGCTGGAATTGGGGTTGAGCTCGCCATCGATACGCGCTGATTAGCACGAGCTTGGGATTCGGAAATTGATCCGGCCCAAAGTTCCCCAGCCCCAGGTCCTCCAGATCTCTTGAGATTAAGGTTCGGTGCAGAGAGACCGTCCAAGGGTGGTGGTATCAATGACGCCAGGCATGACTGGTTCCCCAGCACGTTGAATAGCGCTGATGCGTGGTGCCTGACGCTGAGCCCCACCCCAGCTGCCCGATCTGCAGTGTGCAGGCCGTTTTTCTGCAGTCCCTTCGCAGCAATGCAACTTAGTTCATTTTGTTTAATTTTTGGGAAGCTGAAGGAGGTGCAGGGTCGGCCGTGGACTTAGAAGTTTGTTGGCTAATGTTCAATCTGCGCCCCACGACCCGTGAAAAAAAAAGCCAAAATTCCGCCACACCCAGATGTCATGTCGACAATCAGCTCCAGTTTTCCTCGATGCATTGTTGCTGGGCGCTGGACGGGTCCCTTCCGTAAGCTCTGCCGTATATGGCGTCTTGCTACCAACCACGGACTGTCCGCAGCTTTTGTCAAGGGAAATAGGCATATGGATATCACAACACGTTGATGGAGTACTGCGTATGCTGTTTCGCCCGGCACGTTTGGCGTTGACCACCACTCTCGCAGATTAGCCGCACCAGGGCTGGCTTCTCAGCCGTCTTCTAACCCAACAGTTCACCCAGTTCCTCGAATCGCGTCGCCGGGTCCAGCAGCAAGCCGTCAAGTATCATCAGGTTGTACCTCCCTGAGTCACTGTCGAGTTTGACAGGGACTGCCGGGGTAGGATAACCCGCGATACGTAGCGTGAAGCCACGAGTCCGTAGAAGCCCCAGGACCCTGGCCGCCTTGATGGCCTTGAGAGTATCCTTGTCCAACCCACCGACCTCGGAGGTGAACGTCTCCCAGAACAGGCTCACCAAGTGATCGTAGTCCTCGTACCTGGTCCAGCCATCCTCGAGGTGCAGCTTGCTCATCAGGTCTTGGACGAACTTGAGGTTTGTGCCGAACGGTTCAACCTCGGCTTCATCCCAGCCAGCGACGCCTGCGAAACGGCACGAAGACTCATGAACCATGACTTTGCAAGGGCTAAGATCCTTGTGCGCGAGGGCCATAGGGAGAGCGAAAATGCTTGGCAGGGATGCGAGCGTGCCGCTGATAATAGGGTGGAACCGGTCGGGCAGAGATGTAAGCAGCTCCTGGAGCTCCCTCTCACACGTCGCGGCCAGGCTATCACGAAAGGCTTCCTCGATCTCCTGCGGCGTTTTCCACACGAGGGCGAAGAATCTGGAGAAGGCCAGGTTAGAGTAGCCCGATAGCAGCGGTCGATGGGCAAACGAAAAAGTACCTAGCGAAATCCCGCACGAGGACCTCGCGACGGGCCATATTCTCGGGTGAGTTTTCCGGGGAACCATGCGCGAGAATGAACTCGATGTGGGTTATACCGGGGAGACGAGGCATGACGTAGACGAGTAGAGGCTCCTGGCCAGCCGCCGTCGAGTCCTCGCCGAGCTGTTGCTTGAACGACACCTCCGGCGCGAGGTCGCCAAAGACGCGGTGGGCAAGGCTGGTGGTCTCCAGGTTGAGCGGGAGAGACTTGGGGCGGAACTGGACGACATGGTCGAGAGCCTGCCCGGCGTAGACGGTGTACGATCGATTGCCCTGGATGGGGACCGGAAGGACCTGGTCGCCGCCGATAAGCTGCGTGGCCAAGGCGTCGCACGCTTCGCGGTGAACCGACGTCTTGGAGAAGAAGGCGGCGATCTCGCCTTCGAGGTTGTAGACCTGCCTTACCGAAGTCATCGTTGTCAGGGTTGGGGCGTTGGGCGATCAGGTTTTCGAAGTTGGGATTTTGGTCGAGAAAGTGGTTGACCGTGCCATGGGTGCATTCTGATGGCCGCCGCGTGGCATGGTAATATAGGTATCCCATGATTGCAAGAACGACATGAAGGTGGGCGGGGCCGAAGTCAGTTGGTTCATGGCACAAGTCTCTGGCATGCTGCAGCCTGCACCTAGCGGGTGCCATCTGACGAATCAGACAAGACGTTTCGGCATCAATTACGTCCCCGCCTCATTTCGGAGGCTCGATTTGGTGGGAGATCCCAGGAACGAACAAACAGCTGAGCGGCGAGTCGGTGAGTAGATCATGACAAGTTCCAGAACACAATTGGCTCAGGACCGGCGATCCCATCACATATGTACACGGGCGAATTCATCTCGGGAGTTAACTCCGGCGGGTATCGACGCTGGGGCTCACCCTCTGGTATAAGCTGCTGTGTGATGTCCTAGGCGATAAATGGTTGACTCCCATTGCCCTCTTCTTGTCCCTATTTCTCTGCATCTTGGTAGCTGGCACCACACTTAATTGGTGGAGAGTCGATAGATATGGGAAATTTCTTCGGCATTTCTGGACGGCAGAGCACAGGTGGATAGAGCATCGGTCAAGGGTGAAGATGTCACAATGACTTACACAGACATCGCTGCGTGGTGCCCTACTGGCAACCTCTAGATTTCGGCTTGCAGGAAGAGTAGCTGGGAGGGGTGTCGTAAGGCCTTTGAAGAGCGCGTCAGCAGCATGATGAGGCCTGGGCAGCCAAAGGAAAGGCTGCAGAGAAGGATCATTCTCGGCGAGCGATTCAGGGTGCCGGCACACTTGGCCGCAAATGGTTGCCTACGTCCGTCATAACGGTTGAGCCGCATGCCCTCATTTACTGGCGTTGCAGTCCAAGAGCAAGATACAGCGGCTCAGTCAAAAAATTCGACATTCACCCAGCATGCCGAACATGCATTATTCAAGCATTTCTTTCCTCAGAAGGTCCCTAGTAACTTGGGTCAACCTAGACACCAGACGTTCAGCTCCCATATACACGCTGGCTGGCCGGATTCACGGGTCTTGCACATGATGCAGCGCCTTTCTTGCGCCCCTTCGCCACTGCGTTGACCCACATGGGGCCAAATGACGTTCCAGTGCGTACATTGGATGCGCGCGAGGCTCCGCGGCCTACGTTGGCTACAAGGCCATGCTCTCTTCAGCAAAGCCGCCGCGGCCTTTCTTTACTGGGGGTCCTCGGCAACGCTGTCGTTTTCCATAGCTATCTCGCGCATTGACGCATGTGTCGGCAATTCCGGCTACTAAGGATCAGCGATCCAGGCCTCTCAACTTGGACGATACGCCGGAAGCGCCTGGCCCGAACGGCTCCCTGGACGACCTGCCGATGGTGGTGAGCAGCCCGCATAATTTGCGGCAGGGGAGTTGTTCTCTCCCTTGTGGCGCTGGCACTCGACGGGTCCGCGCGACAAGATGTACGCGCTGATGGAATTCCGGCCGGACCGGTCGCCGCAAACGCGAGCGCTACCACGAGCGCCGGCGCGGGCAACTACACGCTCGCCGAACGCTGGCTCATCCTTGGATTGCCGCCCTGGGACGCCCGGTCCAAGGAGGCTATTGTAGAAAGTATGCGCGTACAGGAGCCTGTGAAGATTGGATAACATTGGGTGATGCGCAGACCATGGCGTGCGGGAATACCTGGACGAAGATTCGGCGAGCCGGTGCCGGGCCGTGGACTGAGTGCCCTCCACGTTGGAGAGCCATGCTCTTAAGGCCCATGAAGCCTCTGGTTTGGAGTCCAGCCTCACTATGATCATAGAAATCCATATTCGTAGTGAAGGGCGGTCGTCCCGGACTGAACCATTGCAATATTGCCGCGGGGCGGGGGCTGTGGATTGTCACAGATCAGGATTCCCTCTTATACTAGAGAGGAGGACCTCACAGGCAGGGGCAGCGCGAATAGCACCATGGTCTGGACTTCACGGTTCCCGCAGACGTCGTTGTCCACGGGATTACGCATTAAGGGCTTTATTTGGAAGATGGATAGGGATATCGCAAGAAAAAGGGTTGGACGCCAAAAAAAGAAAGAACAGATATGCGAAGG
This sequence comes from Magnaporthiopsis poae ATCC 64411, assembly GCA_000193285.1. Lineage (NCBI taxonomy): Eukaryota > Fungi > Ascomycota > Sordariomycetes > Magnaporthales > Magnaporthaceae > Magnaporthiopsis > Magnaporthiopsis poae. Next base: position 474,721 of record GL876973.1, on the reverse strand, counting down.
AAAAGAGGAACAAGATTCTGAACAGACAAGGAATCAGGGGCTCGGAAGTGAGGCCGAAGGTGAACGTCAGGGATGCTAATTGAGTGCTGGCGCGTGGTGCCGTTGCCCGTGGCGCAAGGGTGTGCTGGCTCCAACGATGACCGTTCCTCAGCAGGCACGCAGAAGGAAAGAGCTCTCGGCCAAAAACGACGTGTCATGGACCGGAGATGGACTTGGACATTATCGTGCTCCGGAATCAAGACCTGTCGTCCACCTCCTTGAACAATTCGATGTCCTCTCCACAATGCCTGCTTCCCAACGGCCTCCTCGCGTTTCGACATCCTGTTCTCAACCGCCAACCTCCGTTCCACGTGTACCCGATCACCTCGCTTGGCTGCTGCCGCCTAAGAAGTCTTTCTCGGCACCATGCGTAGAGACAGGAATCTTGCTGCCTCACAGCGGAACGGCAGTCGCTGAGGGCCAGAGATGTTCCCTAGTACATCTCGTGGTGCCCGCGTAGACACAAGCACTGGTGCCAGCCCACCGTAGCCCGTCTTTCCCGTTCGCAAAGGACGCCTTAGAGTTCATCTTGCAGCCATTCAGGAACGACCCGAAGCCGCTCCCTGAGCCACGGAGGCAACACGTCGTTCCACATGTCCCGGTGCTCGTGCTGGAAGTAGCACAGGCTGAAGAGTGTCCACCAGCCGATTTGGATAGTCGTCCAGAGCGGCGGGATGTAGGACCGGGCGCTTGCTGCAGCGAGGGTGGCTGTATCCTGGAGAGCAGCGAGGGCGCGGTTCCAGGCGACGGCAGAGGCTTCCCGGAGCGCCATTTCGGGGTCTCGTTGTGTCGTCTCAAATTGGGCTTGTTTTTGGCGGTTGGGGGGCGGGAACGGCGAGCTAGGGGCGTCGGGAAAGTGGGACCAGTTTGAGTTATGGCAGGCGCCCAGGGACCACGGAAGCTGGACAGAATGGAGGTGTATGTACGTAATAGGAGAGCTTTCGGAGATGGGCATGGCCTCGGCGGAAATTAATGGGTGTGACTCTCGGAGGTGGCTTGGGATTGTGTGAGAATTTAAACCTAACTTGGGGCATCCCCAATATGAACGGATTGCGAGGCTCCCGTGCCTATGGACAGGTATATAAAGAGACAGCAATAATATGCTGAGGATGGCTGGGTACCTAGGTGTAGATCTGGAAGTTCGCGATGACAGATCACTGGAAGGAGATGTCCAACCGCAACTCTTGCTTCCAGCTTTTATTCCGTCCCGATGCCCTCCCGCACGGCGCAGAACACATCGCTGCTCATTAATGCGCCTGTCTTACGCCCTCCGTCAAGTGCGTACGGTACCTAGTGATCCATCAAGGAACCTTCAGGGCGTCCACTGCATCCTCCACTTTCACTTGCAGGGTGCAAAAACCTGGCAAAGGCCTTCGCAAACTGCTCCGAACGGCCAAGGACTGTCTTTGCAAGATTGATGACACTTCTTCTCCGTACAATCGTTCCTCTTGTTGTTAACGCCACCATAGGCTGTTGAGTAGTCAACCATGCGCGCTCCCGGGACGGGATGCTCGGAGGAAGCCGTAGGAGCGGCGTTGGCCACGGCGGCTGCGAGTTCCAAGAGGGCGAAAAAGGTTGGGGAGCGCATGTTGTGGAATCTGCGTTGGGGCTGTCTGGAGTCTAGGTGGTCGGTGGTCTGGTAGATGGGGCTGCCCGGGAAAACCTGTGAGCGGCGGGCTAATTCTCTTCCACCTCGAGCAAACAGAGCGAACTGACCTGGAGCCACGCAACTTGCCGTGTTGTGTGGGGGATTGGTGGCTGTACCAGGATAGGAACTCCTCGGTTGTACCACCATAGCGGAGGAGACCCAAGAGTCCTATTATATCAAGTAATTTGGAGGCGAGCGAATAAAGAGAAACAGTGGTTGTACCACTCAACATTGCTTTGCCATGGAAGCGCCAATTCAAGTCCGGGATCTCACGCGAGGAGTAGCGAATTTGCCGGGTGGAAATGGAGAGCAGCCTATGTGCTTGGAGCGCATGAGCACTCCGCCGTCCGACTTGCATGCTTCCACATTGATATTCGGGTGATTCATTCTCTCCATCGCTTTCCTGCTGTCACATCCTAATCACTTCACCTTTGCTCGGAGGCAGTAACCATGAGCTGTAAGCCTGTTCTGGCCCTCAATCACGAGGTCCGCATGACTGTACAACAGATGGTATCTTGCAGTGATTCACCTGTCGTTAGATCGTTATATACCTACCCAGCGATAATCCGAGACCTCTTCCTCAATAACATTCCCTGCCCAGCTCTCAAAACCCTCATCCTCCTTCCGGCCCCGAGAAATCGCGCTAGGTAAGTCAGCCGGCTGCCTTCGTGGTTGTCACCCACATCGGATCGGTCCTGTCCTCGAAAGCAGAGAGCTAAATCATACCTACCTAACCACCCAAGCAGCCGCTCCTCTGCAAGCACATCCTGCCGTCGACAGCAAGGAATAAAATACCAGGCCCCTCCCTCGCGACGGCCACAGGCAAAAAAACAAAAACCGACAACATGCGCTTCTCAGCACCCCTGGCTCTCCTGGCACTCGCCGCCACGGCCGCGGCCGCCCCTACATCCCACAAGCAATCCGACGCCGAAGCACACGAGATGGGCCGCCCTGCCGCCGCACACGGCGGCCAGAAGAGGGACGCCGACTGTGGATGGCTGCGGGAGTCGTGTCTTAGCAGCTGCGAGGGCAAGCCTGATTTCTGGAAATCCGTCTGCAGGGACCTGTGTAACACCTTTACCCCTTGCTGATGGAATATTCGCGATGGCTGATGGTGGTGGCTCGGGGGATGGAGGGATATTGCCGTCTGCTGCCTGGTGCGTAGGTATTACAATTCATCATATTCGTTGGCTTGTCGCTTCACGGAACAAACGCTGCGCTTTTTATTCAAAGCAAGAATGCAAAACGTCCTCTTCATTTTGCCTGAACGCAGTGAGAGAGCAGGGGATAAGTGAGGAAATGTGGGCGTGTAAAAAAATCACGAACACAGTATAAAGGCAGAAACATGAGCTGTAAAGAGTTTATGCGAGCGTGGACAGCTTCCAGTCTGTTGTTGAAGCATGGGTATATTCACAGGAAAAAAGCTCCTGCACAAGAGAAGCTATCGCCGCGATCTGTTTTTCCAGCTTGACGGGCAACTCGGCCCAAAAAGAGAGTGGAGACAAAAAAAAAGATACCCAGCCCCCGTTTATTACTTAGCGAGACACGGGGGTGAGATACACAGGGAGAGCAGGCTTGTCCCTGAGAACATAGCCCTTCTGGTCAAACCAGTCCTTGTCCTTGTCCACAAGCTCGAGGTCGAAGTTGTACAGGATGCGGGCGAGGATGAGGCGCATCTCGGAGTAGGCCAAGCTATTGGTTGGTAGGAGATCTGCAGTCAGCATTGCGTATGCCACATGCATGCGGTTGTGGAACACGATGAAAAAGAGTGAGACAGGGGTACAGGAACGCGGCTTACTTGCGCCCGATGCAGTTACGGGGTCCGACTTGAAACGGCTGGACGGCGTCGAGGCGGTCGCGGGTGTTTTCTTCGCGGTTGAGCCACCGCTCCGGCCTGTAGGCGAGGGGCTCGTCAAAGTCAGTCACATAACTTCACTAACAGATAGAATACTCGACAACAATGCGTACTCAACCTTGTTAGGGACTTTTCCGCGAATGATTGAGTTTCAACGCGACAGCATGCAGCTAGCGCTAGCTTACGGCTGCTTGGGGTTCGGCCCGCGCCGGCGGGCACGGTGCGGGGCATGCCGAGGGCCACGGGCGGGTAGCGGCGGAGGGCCTCGTCGAGGCAGGCGAGCATGTAGGTCAGGGACGAGACGGACGTGAGCGTGATTTCACGCTCGTCCTTGTAGCTGCTCCGGACCTCGTCCACCAGCCGGGCGAGCTTGTCTGGGTGCGTGAGGAGCAGGTACACGACGCCCGACAGCAGCGTCGCCGTCGTCTCGGAGCCGGCGATCAGCAGCGTGCTGGCGTTGCTGCGGGTGTGCGCAAAATCGAGGTTCTTGACGCGGATAAGCCCCTCGATTAGGTCCGGCCGTTCCATGCTCAGGTTCATGCGCCGCTTCAGCTTCTGCGACGTCTTGTCCAGGTGCGCCTCGCGCGACCGCGACAGTCCCAGTTTGAAGGTGGCCGCCACCAACCACTGGAGACCGATATGCCTAAGTGCCTGTATTTTTCCCAAGACTCGGGCCATGGCTGTTTTGTTTTTCCCTTCGTGTTAGTCAGTTGCGTGGGAGGCAAGTCACAGACTCGGTCGCTTACAGTTTATGCTCTTGATCCATTCGTCCTCCTCAAAGTTCTCCAGGCAGCCGAGGGGCTCGCCGAATGCAAGGTCGGCAATGATGTCAAAAGTGGTGAAGTTGAAGATCTGCGACATATCCAGAGCCTTGGGCTTCCTGGTCTTCTCGTCATCGTATCCGCCCTCATAGCAGCGCTCGTGCAGGCGCCGGATCAGGAGGTCGACGTAGCTACCGATGATCGGCCTTTTGATTGGTGGGACGTCGACGTCAGTCAGCATGTTCCACGCTTTGGACCAAGTTAGATATAGGTTACATACTCTTGAAGGCGCAATGAGCGATCGCTGAATCCGTGGGCCAGGTGGCGGCGGAGAGCCTGGTGGTTCTCACGGGTCTCGTTTATTATGTTCTTCGCTACGCCTCTGGTGTCGTAGAACACGGGCGCCTTACTCATCTCCTCGGCGCCCTTTAGATCGCCGGTGCGGTGGCCGTAGATGTCCCTCCAGGCCTCGGCGTCGATGAAGGACAGGTAGTTGGGGGTGATGCGCACGACGGGGCCGTACTTTTCGTGCATGGCCGAGACATCGTAGGCGACCCTGCCGCGGACGAGCTTTATGGCGTGGGGCACAGCCGAGGCGCGGTGCAGCAAGGGGCCGGGGAAGTGTCGGAGGGGATGGAAGAAGAGGTTGTAGACGATTTTGCCTACCACGAAAAGCGGCACGAGAGCAACAGCAAGTTTGACAAGGCTGCCTGCATGCAGGTCAGAATAGATGGTCGGTGCCATCTCGTCGATATGCGCAGTTGCGTCAACTCTGTAGGAGGAGAGCAGGCTGGTAAAAGAGGGAATAAGGAGACGTCAACTGTTGAGGGCAATAGAAAATAAAAGCCAAACGGAACCTCTGATAAAATGGCCTGTCTCCTGGAAGATCAGTTATTTCAGTAGGCACAATGTGCGTCCCCAGCTTATGCTTTATGAGATGGGACCCTGAAACGCCTCGACCTGGGCTGTCACAGAAGCCGAGACGAAAAGTAGGGACTGGAGGATGATGCTCTTTATAGCTATTTTGGGGCGCCAGTCACGGGCTGCCAGCGCCCTGGCTCCGGGGTTCGAATGGCCCGTCACCCCGCGGCTGCAACGTCACCGATCTCTTCCAGTTTTCCTGATTCCATTCTGCCGGCGAGTCGCCTTCGTGCAGGTTGCTGTGGGGGTTACCTGGGCGGATTGGGAAAGTAGCCGGTGGAAGGCTGGGTTAGTGCGCTTCGAGTCCCGGTAGGGCGTCAGCGGGGTGGGCCAGGATGTCTGCCAATCGCAGGCATGCACACACGCCATGGGGGTGATCTCAATGCGTTCCGTGCAAGGAAACCTGGCCAGGATTGAATTTATCTCTTGTTTCTTTCCGCGCCCTTAGTGCCTCCTTACGAGGTAGCAGCAACAGTTACAAAATTCATACAAAACCCGCGGATATAACATGCCTTAGATATCCAACTGCCAAGGAAGTAGTGGTACACCTCCATATGCATGTGGCGCTTGAGCGGCTCAGCCATTGGTTTGCGGCACGGCAGACACAAAAACCAACTACCCCGGATTTAGTTTGCTCAACGGGTGCCATCGGCTTGGCGACCGGGGTTGGCTGTCTTGCGCCTCGGTGCTTCAGAGGGACCGAATCCCAAATGGCGTTAAGTGATCGACTGATCGACTAGTGCGTGGAAATGGGGTGTGCGGGCCAGGCCGGCTTAGTGTCTGTCCGGTGGGTGGTAAGCAATAGAAAGACATAAAAAAACCACAGGAAACAAGAAAAAAAAAGAATCCCCTTGTGGAAAACTCGGCCGAGCCATCGGGTAAGTGGGCCAACCTAACACAGCGCTGCACCTGGCTTCGTCATTACATGAGAACAATGCAAACAAAAAAAGGGACCATCGGATTGCATTAAAAGTCCGAACCCCGACATACAACGCCTAGTACTAGGGCAACGGCATCTAAGGACGTATCAGCCCCCGTGCCATGCCTGGAGCTCGTGGCGAGCAAACGAATGCGAGGCAACAAAGAAAAGAACCGTAGCGCCGGATTCACAATCCAATCCGATGACACCGGTTTCTCACCCGGGGGCGTAACCTAAATGGCACTGCCGGCGCGACGGTGCCCCGCCACGCTGGCACATGTCCGATGCAAGTATGTAGGCATGTACCTAGTAGGTGGCTCACGGTGGCTCATAGTAGCTCAGGCCCACAGCAGCGTGACAGAGGGCGCGGAGCGACATGATGCTAGTACCAACTGCCTCGCGTCACTTGCGGCGGTATTCGCTGGCGTGTCTTCAGAGGCTTAGGCCCGCATTCGTTGTCGTGCTCCATGACGACCATCTCGGTACACCACTGTAGTGCCTCGTCTCGCTGCCATTTGGTGGCGTGGGTCAACAAGGTTGGGCTCCGCGCCGACCAGAAAATCTTACTCTATTGCGCCAAGCATTTCATTGATGTGAATATCCAGCACGGATCCACAGATGGAACGTGGAACTTGGAGCTGACAGCTTGAGACATTGTGTGATCCTTACTGTATATAGGAGCAACGGCCCAGGCGGGAAATCAGGGAACGGGCGCTAGCCAGACTATCTGGAAGCTACAGAGAAAACATGGCGGCCCTACCAGGCCTGTGCAGAGAGAAGTACGGCTATCAGTGCCAGGCAACCAGATATTCTTGTTGAACATCCCGCGCTCTCGCCGGCTCCGAGGTGTCCAAACCTCCATGACGTTTAGCCGGACGGCGGTATTGACCGATCGGTGTTATTAGCTATTTTCCGTTCCGTAGTGCGAGGATTGTTTGTCGACTGATCCGAGGGTAGGGTAACATCGAAAGATAAATACTTGTTGATATCACTGATGCCGGGGTGCGGCGCAGTAATATCGGTGGAATTTATCAGCCGCATTGGCGGTCGGAGGGTTTCGCCGTCGGTGGATTTTCGCGGCCGGAGAGTTTCGCGGCAACAATGCGGCCGAGTCCGGGTTGTAACCAAGATTCGCGGTGTTTGATTACATTGCGGTGCCTGACCACAGTGGGGAGCTCGTGGCAGGAAATGGGGTGAAAGTGGGAGGAGACAGGCCGAAGGAAAGAGGGAGCAGAAAAGTAAAGGACAGAAGAGATGGAAAGGAAAAGAGAGAGAGGAGAGGAAAGGATAGGAAAGGGGAGCAAAGAGACGAGGGGAAATTCCCGGCCAAAAGGAGGGGTAAACAAAATCAACCTACGTATCTCAACCCTACACGGGTAAGATCGGGACCGTTTCTGCCGGAGAAGTTTCCGGGCATGCATCACGCCCGTCGAGAGACCTAATCCGGGAACGAGGACGCCTCGATATGTTGAGCCCCACAGTGCCTATCATGACCTCCCTTCTCCCATAGGAGCCGGGCAGAACCACAGCAAGAACCACAACCACGACCCAGACAACAGTTGCTTGGCAGAACGGCGGCGGTCTTCCTTCCCCGCGGCGTCCAGTGGTGTGCCGCAACGTCCAACCCTGGTGAACCACATACAGCCCCTCGGTACAGCCTAATGCGGGGTGGTGGTGTAATACTAATTCTTGGAAGCGAAGGAGATCCAAGGGCGAGGCCGTAGCGCACCCGACTCTAGCCCGCCGGTACCAGTTGAACATGCTGTTGATGGGATCCGATCAGATCGTCCTGCTCCCGGGTGTGCGAGAGGACGGCGAGCTTGGGGATCCTGGTGTCGTCGTCGAATGGGCACAGCGCCAGGGACCTTATGTGGACCAGATGCATGCTGGTTTTTTTCTGCGCGGTCACCGACAAAGATAAATTGGCCTGGATCTCGTCGGGTCAAGTTCCGTGTAGCACTAAGGTCGCGTGAACAAGTTGATGATTATATCGGGCGGTGCTGTGGAACCTGCAGATGATCGTCGAGTAGCAGCGCTCGTGTTCGCCTCCCTTCATGCTTCATTCTTTCCATTCTCCTGGCGGCATATAGGGCGGAATCCAAAGCCAACCCGTTCGTTGGGAACGACCATCTGAACCCGCGAATCCATTCGGCACCGGCAGGAGGCACAGTATCACTGCGCGGCGCCGGATGCATCCAAACTGGCCGGGCACAGGTTAATTCCCTTTCATTGGGCTTTCCCTATCTGTTTCGGGCTATCAAATCTGCTCTAGTTCTACGACTGCAGAGTCCATCTATCACACTACCACAAAGAACATCGTTCTCCCAACCCATCCAGAGGACATTCTCCTGCGTCTCTAATACGCATCGTCCTCGTCCTCGGAACCAGACTCCTCTGGGTAGCCATCGTAGTGGTCGTTTCCGTTCTCCTTGCCCTCATCGTCCTCCTCGTCATCCTCGTCGTCGTAGCCGTGGCCGTAACCACGGCCCGCCCGGGGCATGTCGACGGAAGACTCCTCATCCTCGGACGAGAGCTCGATGGGATTCGCCCGACGGTGCATGCCGAGCTTCTCGGCCAGCGTCAAAGGCCTGCCAGCTCGGCCGTCGGTCTCGTCGTCGTCGTCCTCCTCGCTACTGCTACTGTCCGTGATCTCTACCTTGCCTGGCTTGTCATCCTCCGTGTCATCCTCCGACTCGTCCTCCGAGTCGGTCACTATCACGGCGGGGACTGCCCGCTTCCTCTTGGGTGGGTTGATGGGCGCTGCATCCGCAGCCTCCTCATCCTCCGAGTCGGACAATGTGACAGCGGGGATTCCTCTCTTCCGCTTGCGTGAGTTGACGGGCGCAGCCCCATCACCCTCGCTCTCGGAGTCCGGTACTCGAGGGCGTCCGCGCTTCTTCCTCGGCGCATCCTCATCAGACTCGGAATCGGCCGCAGAAGTGTCCCTCTCGCTGTCGGAAGATACGACTACCAGCTGAGTCTTGACCTTCTTGGCCGGGCGTGCGTCGGCGTCGTCATCGTCGTCCTCATCGTCCGAGATGATTTGACGAGATCTCTGTCCCTTCGCCACTCCGGAATTCTCCTCATCCTCGTCATGGTCCTCGTCATCCGAGATGATTTGCCTGGCTTGCCGTTTCTTCGCCGGGCGCAGACCCTCCTGGCCGCTGCCTTGGCCGACGTCGCCGTCACTGCCCTGATCTATGGGCGAAAACCCGCCGAACCCGTCGTCCTCCCCATCAAACGCCGCATCTGCCACATCATCGTGATCTAGGATGTCGCTCGTTCCTTCAAAGTCGACAACGGGGCCGTCGTCGATAAAGTCGTCCATCTCGCTGTCGTCTTCCTCGTCGTCGTCGTCATCTCCGTTCATATCCGAGTCGTCTTCGCCTTCAAGAGACTCGGCGTCTCCCCATCCGGCCGGACTGGTTGGGAAATGGTCAGAGTCGACCAAGCCGAGCTCCACCATATTCTGGCGGCCGGTGCGGCCAGAGAATTCCACCATTGGCCAGACCTCAACACCGCGAAGCTTTTCTCCGATCAGCTCCCACATGTCGCCATTCATGGCCTCGAAGTCGAGAGCCAGGTCTTCTAGCAGCTTGATCTCCATGGAGCCCTTCTGCTGCTCGCGCCAGGCCCGATCAGGCCAGACAAGATATCTGGAGTAGCGGTGCGGGAGGCCAGCTTCGTCGAGCTCCGTGATACCCAGATCCTGAACTGCATGCGACAAGCTGTGGTCGAGTTTGTGGGCATCGAGGATGTCGTGTTTCTCGTATATCACCTCCAGATTCGTGAACGACGCCAAAAAGGCCCAGGGGCCGGTGCAACTGGCGCCGGCCAGTCTCTTCGTTCCGGCAAGCTCGTCGGAACTGATCACAAGTCGTTTGATCTTGTCGGTGAATCCTGGGATAGAGAAGTTGATGTTGTAGAGCGACTGTTCACGGTCGGGATGCAGGAACTGGTGGAGGCAGCCAGGGTACAAGGTCGCGAAGGTGATGGCGACGATATCGGTCTCTTTGTCGAATGGCACTGCGTATCCGCCCAGTTCTCCTCCGAAAAGCAACTTGTCGGGAAATGATCTGAGGGCGACGGCTCGGCTTTCGCTGTTGACGCGCATCGCGGCTAGGACAGGCAGCATCTGCGCCTCGAGGCTGTTGGTGGGCGTCGGATACCATCCATAGCTGTCTGCCTCGGTGACCTGGAACTCTAGGATGCGGGGGCGCTCAAGGATCGATTCGAAGAAGAAGCGCCACACGAACTCGCGGATCTCGGGGGGCAGGCGCGTGAAGTGCGGGAAGTCGACGCCGTCCCAGAAGCTGACGGCCCTAGTGCCGTCGAGGAGCGACTCCTCATCGGACTCCTCCGAGTCGTCGTCGTCAGACTCAGAGGCTTCAATGTCTAGCAGACCGCCCGCATCGTCGCCAGTCTCGGAGCTGGAGTCTGGTTCGTCGCTATCGGATTCGTGCAGGTCGCACCCCGAATGTGGGTGATCGATCGCGTCTGACGCGTCGTCCGAGTCGTACGAAGCCATTTTGTGATGCGCGGGTAGCGCAAGTCGATGCGCAGTAGGCGGTGAGCTCGTCGAACTCTTGAAAATGGGTAGACGTCAGAAGGGAGATAGGGACTAAGTTAGGAGCAGAATATTGGAGGAAGATTTGGAGGCTTAATTCGGAGGAGAAAGTCGTCGTCGTCAGTGTTTGTCGGGAAGCGGGATCAAGCTAAATCAAATCTGAGAGCTCTTGGTGGCATGGCCCCATGTCAGCGCGACGCGAGCACTTTAATCTAGGCTCAAACAGGTTAGAGCCCGCCGAACCATGCGAACTTTCAAGCTTCTCATTGGGTCCCTATTCGGGGGTGTGGAACAATAGAAGCTTGGTGGGGCGTTTACGCCCAGCACAATGGCAATCATGAATGCCGTGAATAGAATTCAGCGTTTCCATGAGTCAATCCCGTTGATGCTGGTGAGTCCGTCAGGGTGTGTGCTCTTATAGTTCATTGCGCCACAATACGATAGTTTTCTCAAGGCGTTGGGCTTGGATCGCCCATCACAAACCCAGGCCGCGAACGAGCCCCACCACCGGTGATGTCAAGGGACGCCGTCCTGAACACCGAAGTCGAAGATGGCACGTGCTGGCGCATAACCCCACCGCCAGAAGCGCCCGCTCCCGACTCCCCCGACCCGGGCCTCGGCTCCGACGCCGACCACAGCCGCGCCCTGGCCCAGGGCGTAAAGTTGAAGTACCCGCCAGCCGCAAACACGCCGAGCCACAACACGAGCTCGGTGCCGTAGATTGCCATGCCCAAGAAGTCGAGCTTGGGCTGAAAAAAGACCGAGGCGAGCGAGAAGACGTCGCCGGCAGCGTCGATGCCGACAAACAGGAACGAGATGCCGCGCACGGACCGATGCCGGTATATGTCCCAGTAGTGCCGCAAGACGCCGGCGGCTAGTAACACCGCCGACAGGACCGCCATCAGCGTGCTAGGCCAGGTGCGGTGGGCGTCGGCGTCGCGCTTTGCGGTGCGCAGGGCGAAGACGAGCGCAGTCTGGACGCCCGCCATCAGGGCTGCGATTGGAACTGTCACAGCTAGGCAGCGAGAGATGGGCCAGTGCTGGACCGTGGCATTGGTCAGGTCGGGGGTGGATACGCCTATGAGATGGATGGAACTGGTGAGTTTTAAATACCTTCCAATCGTAGTAGCAACACTGCGCCCAGGTGAGCAAGGAAAGGATCGTCAAGAGTTGGGGTTGTATCTGAAGTGCAATGTTGAAATTTTCGGTGATATTGTAGACGCCGAGGGGGATTCCAGCCCATGCCCAAAGCATCATCATCGACGGTTGAAGGCCTATGGTGTTGTGGCGGCGGTAGTTTAACACGATCTGCGGGATAAGCTAAGACAGGCCGTTAGCATGATTGTTACAGAAAAAAAAAGAGAAAAGGATAGGGACATACTTGAATAGACCAACAGACCTGTGAGGTGTAAGCGATTCGAATAGAAGGCAGACGTAATATCAGGGGTTAGGTGCTGGACTCACAGCCCCAAGTGTCCCCAGCAAGTTTGCGGCAATGGCATTATCCATTTCCAATAATTCCCGATAACGAAGACTTCTGCCTGTAGCAGGTATTAGGAGATAATAGGCGATTAATTGGTGGTGTCTGACTATTCTCTGAGTATTGAAATTGGGTATTTCATAGGTGGACATATGCTTTGCTCCATCTGCCGGCGCGGGTGAGCATTGCGCCGATTATGTCAGCCACGGTCCCGCTCTTTACCCTTCTTTCTTTGGCTTTGTTATCTCTTTTTGCGACGAGCTGAATTCCGGGGATTTCATTTTCCCTTCCATGACGGTTGGTGACCAGGCTGGAGCAAGTCACGGATCGTACAAGTGGTTCATTGTGCAAATAGCTGTGGTGTGTGTGTGGCAAGGGCTCCCCAAGCGCGCGCTCGGGAGCAATTAGCCGACGTAGCTTCGATACCCCAATCGGCATGATGCGTGGCTGCCGCCTGGCACATAAAACCGGAGAGGGGATGTCGCTATTGCAAGGTAAGAAACATGGGTCGATAATATCGTCAGATCTACCCGGACCCTGGCCGGCTGTGCTCGGATGTGAACGGCGTAACTACCACGCATCACTTAACGAACAGTACCGCAGCCCACGAACCCTTGTGAGCTGTCAATCCATCTCCCTCACCTTCTCTCGGCTGCAGCCATGGCGCACCTCTTTTCCTTGTTCCCAGATGCTGGGTCTGGATACAAGGATGGCCGCAAAGACGACGGGCAGAACAAATTTCCAAACACACCCTACTTCAAGGGCGGCCTGAAGCCGAGCCGCCTGGAGGGCGACATCACGGAGCTCGAGACCAGCGGCTACATCCCGCCGGAGATAAACGGAACCTTCTTCCGGGTCCAGCCAGACCCCCAGTTCCCGCCTGTGTTCGAGGACGACGTGCACTTCAGCGGCGACGGCAACGTCAGCGCCTTTCGGTTCCACGACGGGCATGTCGACTGGAAGCAGCGCTATGTACGTACCGATCGTTTCAAGGCCGAGCGGAACGCGCGCAAATCCCTCTTTGGCAAGTATCGTAACACTTGGACCGACAACGAAATGGTCAAGGGCATAATTCGGTCAGTCCCGGCAGCACCGACGGATGGAGAGGCAAGAACGAAGCCCGAGGCTGACATGGACGCAGGACCGTCTCCAACACCAATGTCATCTTCTGGCGCGGGTCACTGTTGGCGATGAAGGAAGATGGGCCACCCTATGCAATGGTAGGAATTGTATTTCCTGACCGAGGTGATGACCACGTTGCGTATGTTTTGCTTATCATCCTGGTTCAAAAGGATCCGACTACCCTAGAGACGCTGGGCAGATACGACTTTGAGGGCCAGCTGGAATCGCCCACGTTCACGGCACACCCCAAGTTCGACCCGAAGACGGGCGAGATGGTGGCTTTTGCGTATGCCGCCAGCGGCGACGGGCAGGATGCTAACTGCGACCTGGCCGTCTGGACGTTCGACCAGACGGGAGCCAAGACTCAAGAGGCATTTTACAAGGCCCCGTTCTGTGGAATGATCCACGATGCCGCCCTTACGGAGAATTACCTTATCCTGCCCCTCACGCCCCTCAAAGCTAGCCTCGCCCGTCTCAAGGCTGGTGGCAACCACTGGGCTTGTGAGTTGCGCAGAATCCGCATAGCTTGTGTAGATGAATGTCACTAAATCACGCGGCAACGCAGGGGATCCGGAAGAGGACCAGTGGTACGGGATCGCCCCAAGGCGAGGGGGTGGGGACATTGTCTGGCTGCGGTCCGGCAACGCCTTCCACGGGCACGTCGCGGGCGCGTACGAGAACGAGGACGGCCACATCGTGTGCGACCTGACCGTTGCGTACGGCGGCAACGTCTTCTTCTGGTGGCCGCCCGAGGGCGCGCCGAGCACCGGCAACGTGCGCCAGAAGATGGTGTCGGACACGGTCAGATGGGTTTTTGACCCCAACAGCCCATCCGGCACGCACGTCGAGCCGTTCAAGAAGTACGGCACAAACGGCGAGTTCAGCCGGATCGACGACCGCTGGGTGACGCGGAAGTACAGGCACTTCTGGCAGTTGCAAATCCAACCCTCGCGGCAGTATGACATTGCCAAATGCGGTCCGCCCGCAGGTACGTTATGTTATGCCATTCTCTCAGGTTCGTTTTGTGCGCTAACCCGACCATCTGCCTAGGCGGCCTGTTCAACGTCATCGGCCACTACGACTGGGAGACCGGGATCAAGGACGAGTTTTGGGCGAGCGAGACGACCACGTTTCAGGAACCGGTGTTCGTGCCCAAGTCGGACGCCGAGGGCGACGGGTACCTGTTGACCTTGCTGAACCATCTCGACGTGCTGCGGAACGACATCCTCATTTTCGACGCACTCAACGTAGCCAAAGGCCCCGTAGGGGCGTGCCACCTCCCGGTGCAGATCCGGCTGGGCCTCCACGGGAACTTTGTCGAGCAGCGCGAGATGGACGAATGGGAGCGGCGACGCGGAGAGGGCGAGGTTGTAAAAGTGGCCACAAAGCCGCTGCCCTGGCAGCAGAAGCTCCACGACAAGAATGCCAATGGCGGGAAATAAAGCCGGTGATACGATCCGAGGCAGTCGTCCCGAGGATCCATACAGCAGTGGCAATCACGCAGCCATTATTACCAAATTATCTAGTCTGATAGGCCTGAATCGAGACGCGTGCAATCAAAAGACTCGCATCTGCCGTCCGTCTGCCGTCGGGTACCGTATGGATGCGATTCGGTGGGAAAATGCGTGCCAAGGCCGCCAAACGCGCATCCACATAGAGGCAGCACGTATCCGTTAGGGACCTGCTGGTAATATACCGGCGATCATCATCCGTCATATCCACAGTTCGTGCGGGGTGGTTGGTCTTTTTCGTAGGTTTCACCGGGCCCCTCTCCCAAAGTCGGGTTGATTTAGCCGACGGGATCATGTCTGCGTGATCTGAGGGCCTCCCTTTCTTTTGGATAAGGTGGGGGGAAGACGGACGGATGGCGGCGGTGGCGGCGTTATACATGTTTCCGGCGCCGTGAACCGAACGCGCCCAGCGAACATCCTGTCTTGTGTTGTTTCAATCGGATCGATCCGAGATTCCTTTTATAAGAGGTGTGCAACCAAAAACACTCGGGGTATGCCGGACGTACGGAAGATTTGTTGCATGTTGGGATGCTGGTCCGACTCGGCCGACCGATCTGACAGCGATAAACAAGCTTCTTCTGACACCCCAAAGGCTGTGTGCGATTCGCACAAACGACCGTCACTCAGGGCAAACAGCGGACCGCCATTCGGACGAGACGACGAGCGGCGCCGACAACAGGAAACCATGACGACCAGCGACGAGACCGGCGACGAGGTCGCACAGTTGAGACAAACGGTCGAGGCGCTTCAGCAGCAGGTGACACGCCTAAATGGTACGATCGCTGGCATTGCGATGTCCAAGCGGAAGACTAGGAGTCTAAACGGGTGGCTAACGATACCGAGGGCTATGACAGACCAAGAAGAGATCCGGAAACTACAGTACAAGTGGGTGACGACACTCGCTTTGCTGTGGCCATGTCTGACAGGAGCGTGTCCGTTCTAGATACGGATACTATCTCGACAAGTGCTTATATGAAGAGGTAGGGCGCCATTATTCTCGGTGTATCTGTCCTGCCACATATCGTTTGCAATGGCCAATGTCGACAAGCGGACATCGCCACATAGGAATACTGACAGTCGACGCGCACTCCGACTCTCTGAATTCCAGGTCCTAGCACTCTTCTCAGACTCGCCAGATACGTGCGCGCAGTTCCTGGGCGCTCGATTCAACGGGATAGCGGGAGTGAAGCGGCTATACATCGGCCGCTTCGCGCGCAACTTCGCCGGCGGCCGCAACGGTCCGATCCACGGGTTTCTTCTAGAACACCCGCAAATTCAGGTATGAATAGAGTTCTCCAGGGTATCTAGATAAATAAAGGCAAAGAAAAAGAAATTGACACAAAATTACAGGGCATCGTAGATGTCGACTACAGCCAGCAGTCGGGACCGCCAAGGGCCAAAGCCCGCTTCCGCAGCCTGATGCAGGCGGGCGTGCACGCGTCACAGGCGGGCATCCACCCGCGCGGCGCGACGCAGTGGTGGGAGGG
The DNA here is from genome assembly GCA_000193285.1 of Magnaporthiopsis poae ATCC 64411. Lineage (NCBI taxonomy): Eukaryota > Fungi > Ascomycota > Sordariomycetes > Magnaporthales > Magnaporthaceae > Magnaporthiopsis > Magnaporthiopsis poae. The sequence continues at coordinate 458,411 of GL876973.1, read as the reverse complement.
CGGCGTGTACGAGAACGAGTACATACGCGACGGGCCCGGCGGGACGTGGCGGATCCTGCGCCTCAGGGTCAGTCCTCTTCTTGCTTGCCCATAAACAGTGACCGTCCAGCTAATCCCACTCAAAATAAAAGTACAACCCGTTTTGGCACGGAGACTTCGAGCACGGCTGGGCCTACAAGGTGGCCGGGTTCGTGCCGTTCCTGACCAAGACGTACCCCGACGACCCGTCCGGCCCGGACGAGGTGTTCCCCGAGGAGCAGCGCATGATGTGGCCCGACACGCGCGTCGTGCCGTTCCACTACGACCACCCCGTCACCGGCCAGCCGGTCAAGGAGGACGACATGCGCGCGCCCGTGTACGGGACCGACGTGAAGCTGTCCAAGCCTGCGCTGAAGCTGGAATAATGAGGTGGTCGGAAGAGACTGGTCTGTGTTGCTGCTATGATCTATGCTGTTGTTGCTATGGAAATTACCATCGAGCTATTATGTGAAATATAATCACGATCCCAGTAGCCTCATCGCGGCAGCTTCATTGTTGATGCCGAGCAGCGCGATGGCCACCAGCCGACCAACCATCCCCCCGACCAGCTCCCCCGCCTTACACAGCGTGTCTATCTCCTCCTCACTAATCTTGGGAAATGTGCCCGCTCGCGCCACCTCCTCCAGCAGCCATTTGAAGTCCCAGATATCGCCCTCCCCGCCCCTGTCAACCACCGTCACGGCCCTGAACAACAGCAAGTCCGACATGGACGCAACAGATCCCTCGTAGAGGGGTTCTGCTGCGTGCACGCCATCGACACATCCGCCTCCGAGTTCGATCATATTAACCCGAACTCGAAATCCCTGCGGCGCATCGAAGGCGAGCTTGCCGTCGGACTCGAAGCTGAAGTTCGGGGCGCCCGCCATCACAGCCTCCGAGATCTTGATGATGACCTCGGGAGGCGCCGCAACATCCACGTCCTCCGTCTTCTAGACAGAGGAGTGGGCAATGCTGGCCGCGCCGCCAACTAGCACCAGTTGGCGGCGGAGGTCGGGCGGGACCAGGCGGGTGGTTGCGCGGAAGCACTCCAAGAGTGCATCACGCATCGGGGCGGGGATGCGGACGTTGGGTTTCGGCATGGCTGCCACGGGGGTGCGAGATAAGAAGTTATGTAGCTATATAATATGGTTGGTGGTCAGCCGATGGTGTTCCTCGGGAAGCTATGTTGAGCAGCGCGGTATGGGAACTTACACGCGCAGGCGGGGAACGACAAGGGCAATGCCAGGTTGGTCGAGCGACGGAGAATGGTGAGCTCGGCTCTGGGGGCGGGAATGGATAGTGCAATGTATGCACGCATACAAGATGCACACGACAATATTATTACAGCAAAAATAGACGATGTGAGGCTGCCAGCATGTGTAAAAACTCGAATGTTGCTGAAGAAAAAACACTTCGTGGAGAGCATACACTGAAAATCTCCCTCGCCGCGCCGCGTTATGTGGTTGCTGGCAGGTCGATGTCCACCACCCACGGCAGCTGCTTGTCGTCATGCGGCCCTCCTATTGCTGCGTTAACGAAAACAGTCTGTCTTGCCTTGGTGACGGGGTGCGGGTCGCCAGTGCAGAAGCTCCCACCACAACGCTTTTGCGCCTCCCAAGCTGCCCTGAGCTCTTCCTTCTCTGCGACTGTGTCGGGTGTGTCGAACTTTCCCGGCTGAACGCTGGCCAGGCTGGCCACAGCCACCGAATTGTCGTTATCAATGGCCGAGAAGTGAGTCCTTGCAGGCTCGCCGTCCCCGGTCGCTGCATCCCCTCGCCATGCCACAAGTTTTGCGCCCCAGCCTACGTGGATGTGGCCGAAGCAGTGCAGCCGCGGCCGGGAGCGCTCGATCGCCTCGAAAAGGAGCTTGCACCCCACGCTGCCGGACCCGGGCACCCGGTCGAGGATACCCCTTGGCGGGCCGTGCGTCATGGCGACGTCGACGTCGGGGGGGATGGTAAAGTCATGGCCGTCGTCGGGCTCGAACTGGTAGGCGCCGTTGCCAAAGGCGGGGGTGTAAGGGGAGGCGTAGACGGTGAGAGCTGCACCGTTGGCCAGCGTGAACTTGTGGGTGCCTTCTTCGAGGAAGTGGATGCTGTGCTTTGTGGCATCCTCGCCGGTCATGATTGCTCGCACCTCTGAGGACTCTTTTACAGCCAGGTCCAAGTCGAGAGGTGGGAAGGTCTCCTGGACTAGTCGGCGCACTGCTCTTTCGTCCAGCGTCACGTCGTGGTTTCCTGCGATGACGAGCTTGAGCGGCGCATCGATTTTTTGGAGAAGACGCAAGGTGGTGTGGTATTCGTCGACACTGGAGCCTTCCGTCAGATCACCACAGTGCAGGACCACGTCGACGCGCTCCGTGGGCCGCGACTCCTCAGGGAACTCGAGCCCATGGGTGTCGGAGATAATGAGAAATCGAGTTTTGATGCTCATCTTGGCGAGGTGGGGAGATGGTCTGCTGTGGATATCCTTAATCGTCTTCTCGGTGAGGTTCGAATATTTGACGAGGAAACTTGCATACAGCGCTAGATTGGTCTGTCAGATTGGTATATAAGGGAGGCGATGAGACGTTGTGGTGAATCTCTGGGGCTGCCCTGACGGAGATGACTCTAGACGGAACACTAGCGGTAGCGCTGGAAAGCTTGTTACGAGATCGAAAGGTTCCGGCCTGTTGCTTGCGCGTAATTAGCCTCACGCCTCCGCCCTTAGTGTTTTTAAGCTCAAGGCTCGATGTGGCCATCGGCGTTGTCGACTTTCCGTTCAGTTCAACGTCCAGGCACTGGAAAGGAACGGCGGTTCAGGTAAGACACTATGTCTACGTTGAATGGTATGGACTGTATTCCTATCTCACCAGGGATAAATTCTGGAGCCCTATTCCTATTTCAGCGGTAGGCACCTAGTGGTGCTCAAGGGGATTGCTCACCCCCACAATTTGTGACGTTCCAGTAGCCGTTGCACATTCCTCACAGCTCCAGGGGAAGCTTGAAGAGCTTGATTGCGTTGCTCCTAGCGACCGCGTCCTTCTGCTCCGTCGGAAGGTCGACCCCTTTCCACCACCGCTGCCCCTCCTCTATGGTGTCATAAGGATAGTCTGCCGTTTTGTTAGGAACAGTCCGTGTTTGGCACTACGGCGTAGCCTTGTAGAGGTCGACTAACCAATAGCGAACATGCATCTGTCGAGACCAATCTCGTTGATGCAGAACTTGAGGCCCGAGGTGGAGTAGAAGCCCGAAGTTGTGATGGAGACATTATGCTTAAAGTAGTACTCGTAGTCGTGCTTGGACGGCCTGGTGGCCTTTTTGACGGGCTGATTGTACCAGTGACTCGCCCTCCACAGGTTGAAAGGGATGCCCTCGCCGAGATGCCCTGCGACCAGCTGAACTCCGGGAAATTCATCCAGCATCCCGCTAGACAGCAGCGCGTACAGGTGGAAACTGAGGTCCAGGTGAAACTGGACGGCCGCTCCTAGCAGATGCCTGCGCGAGGCATACTCGCTGCCAGTCTTTGGATCCAGGTCCGGCGCGGTCCTGTAGCGAGGGTGCATGTACACCGGCACGTCCAGCGCCTGCACCTCGCGCCAGAAGACGTGGAACTCGGGCCTATCGTAGTACACCTTGCCCTCGCCGCCGCCCTCGACCGCGACTGTCTGGTAGTCGTCGAGGATGGCGCCCTTGCAGCCCAG
>GL876973.1:380918-446607 GCA_000193285.1 Magnaporthiopsis poae ATCC 64411 | reverse complement strand
CCGTCTCGATTGAGCCGGGGTGCACCGACAGCGCCAAGATCCCGCTGTCCTTGAAATAGCGCCGCGTCAGCTCCGACGCGTGCAGGATGTTGGCGCACTTGCTCTGCCCATAGCCCAAGAAGCCGGGGTACCCGCCCTCCGGATCGGTCAGCCGCGTGAGGAACGCAGGCGCCGTGGTGGAGGGCCGCTCCGCCTCGGGGATCGACTCGCCGTGCGGCGGCTTCTCGAACGCGAGATCGGAGAAGCGGATCGGCGAGAGCCGGTGGCCGTGGCTGCTGACGTTGACGACGCGGGCAGAGCCCTTTGGTGCCCCCTCGGCCGCCCGTTTCAGCGCCGAGAGGAGCAGGCCCGTCAGGAGGAAAGGGCCGAGGTGGTTGACGAACAGCTGCCTGTCGAGCCTCGTCCCGTCGCGCGTTGTCATGGGGTTTCGGTGCATGTCATTGACGCCTGCGTTGTTGATCAGGACGTGCAGCTTGTCGTCAACGAAGGCGTCGATCTGAGCGGCCGCATCCCAGACCGAGTCGAGCGAGCCCAGGTCCAGCAGGACCGAGGAGACGTCCACCGTGGGGTATTTTTGGGCGATGTCGGCATGGACCGCGTCGAGCTTGGCTCGCGTCCGGGACGCCAGGACCAGCTTTCCGGGCCCGTGGGCGGCGATGGCCAGGGCTGTGGTTGCGCCGATGCTTGCGGGCGACACGCCGGTGATGACAATGTTCTTGCCCCTGATAGCCGAGTCAAAGGCCTGCCCGACCTCTGTGCCTGTGGTGTGCAGGTCCCATTCTGTGTGTGAAGTCATTTTTGCTTCTTTGGCTACCCGTGCCCTCAGGGTCCTTTGCCAGCCGCGAGGCCAGCCTCTGAAGAAAAGCACATATTGAGCCGGGGATGCACTGGGCTATCCGGCTGCATGAACGATACACAGAAGTCCCCAATATCGCCAAGATGAGTTAGCTCCGGCGACGCTCCGGAAAAGCGGCGCAGGATGGCTGGTCGGAAAGATGCAGCCGAGGCGTCTTGATGCGGGGTTTTAGTCGTCATCTGGTCACCCCTGTAGTAGTCGTTCCCCTGCTCTGCCCGCTTCCCCAACTTTTCGGTCGACACAAGGCGACCCCCAGATCCATCTGATCCTGGCCGGTAGATACCGTCAGATGGGGATGCGGGGGTGCGGACCCCTGGTTCGGGCTTTTGTTGTACCCTTGCCAGGTGACGACGCAGAGATGTTGGCGAGGAAAGGGGTGCGCCATTTCAAAGACTCACTGCAGCCCATCGTGTAACCATTACGTTACCGGCCTAGCCCCTACGCACCACCGCAGAGATGGACATCAAGCCAAAGACCGGCATCAAGGTCATCGTCGTCGGCGCAGGCTTCGGCGGCCTGACGGCGGCCATCGAGTGCCACCGCAACGGCCACGATGTCGAGCTCTACGAGAGCTTCCCGGAGCTCAAGAGCCTGGGCGACATCATCTCGTTCGGCCAGAACGGAGGCCGCATCTTCCACCGCTGGGGCGTAACGCGCAAGGGCGAGGTGGCGGACCGGATGCGGGCGCTCAGCATCGACCTGCACAAGTACGGGTTCAACATCAGGAAGTTTGATACGGGTGAGGTCGTGTACCACCAGCCGACGCCACCTCGTGTGCCCGACGCGCCCGTGTTCAACGGCCATCGAGGGGAGCTGCACGAGGTCGTGTTTGAGCACGCAAAAGAACTCGGCATCCCCATCCACCTTGGTCAGCCCATCGAGGAGTACTTTGAGGACGATGACAAGGCGGGGATTGTTCTCAAGAATGGCGAAAAGGTATGCTTCTTCCTTTTCTTCTGTCTTTAAGTATCAAGTGTCCTACCGTTCTCGCCGCTGACGCAGCCGAGGTCTTCGGAGACGTCGTCATCGGCGCGGACGGCGTCCGCTCAAAAGCCCGCGAGCTCGTGCTCGGCTACGTCGACAAGCCCAAGAGCAGCGGGTACGCCGTCTGGCGCGCCTGGTTCAGCAACGAAGACATGATCAAGGACCCGCGGACCAAGGAGTTCTGCGAAAACGGCGACACCTTCAACGGCTGGCTAGGAATGGATTGCCATTTTCTGTTCTCCACCATCAAGAACGGCTCCGACTGCTGCTGGGTGCTGACGCACAAGGACGACCACAACATCGACGAGAGCTGGTCGTTTCCGGGAAAGCTGGACGAGGTCAAGGACCTGCTGCGCGAGTGGGACCCGATATGCACGGCCATCATCGAGAAGACGCCGGCCGAGCGCCTCACCGACTGGAAGCTCGTCTACCGCGACCCGCTGCCGCGCTGGGTGTCGAACCACGGCCGCATCTGCCTGCTGGGGGACTCGGCCCATCCTTTTCTCCCGACGTCTGCGCAGTAAGACCCGGTCCCATCTTCAGCAAAACCCCGCCTCGAAAATGAACGTTAGTGCTAACAGGTAATTCCGATCAGAGGCGCGACGCAGGCGTGCGAGGATGCCGTAAACTTGGGCATCTGCCTACGGAGGGCCGGCAAGGCCAACGTGCCGGCCGCACTGTGGACGCACCAAGACATCCGCTACGAGCGCGTCAAGGCCGTGCAGAAGACGGGCGAGACGACGCGCGACAGGTGGCACAAGACGGACTGGGAGACGGTGAAGAAGGACCCCACGAGCGTCGCGTTTCCGCGAGAAGACTGGATCCACAAGCACGACGCCGAGGCCCACGCCGAGGAGGTCTTTGACGAGGTCTTCCGACGCCGCCTGGCAGCGGGCTTGGGGGAAACGGCCGCTGGGGATGGCGGGTCGCTGATCAAGGACCAGCAAGCTGCGGTGCCGGTTTCTGTGGTGACTTAGACTGGTCTTGCGGCGTACACTGGTGGCAACATAGACTGAGTTGGCGATTGAGATTGGTATGGCGTCATAGGCTCATTCTCAGGTGGGGCCTCTCAAGGGTATGGCGACCGGCCCACAGCCTGCCATCATAATTTTCCCTAGCACTCAAACAGCATGCAGTGGATAGGAGGTCTGTATTTTCTACCGTCCTCTGTCATTCGTCTTCTGCCATTTCATCGTCTGCTCTGTTTTCCCACGGCACTGGCTTAGACACTTCCCTCCCAACGCGGCTATTCTCACAGCTCGTCAACCTTGATGATGACAGTCTTGGTCTCGCAAAAGTTGTCGATACTGTCGCGGATGCCCTCCCTCCCCTGCCCGCTGGCCTTGTAGCCGCCAAACGGCATGTCGGGCGACGCGGCAGTAGGGACGGTGCAGTTGACCGAGACGGTGCCGCTCTCCAGGGCCTTGCTGACGCGCAGGGCGCGCGAGAGGTCGCGCGTGTACACGGCGGCCCACAGCCCGTACTCACTGTCGTTGGCAAGCTTCAGTACCTCAGCCTCTTCCTCGAACGTGTTGATCACGATGACGGGGCCGAAGATCTCGTTCTTGACGACAGGGGAGTCCTCGGGCTGTGAGACGAAGACAGTGGGTTCAACGAAAAGGCCCCCGCTCTCGTCCAGCGAGCCGTTGCCGCCGAGCGCCAGCTCGCCCGATGCCTTCTTGCCCGACTCGATGTAGGAAAGCACCGTGTCGTATTGTAACCGATCCGCCTGCGGCCCGTGCGTGGTCTTGGGGTCCAGGGGGTCGCCGGCCACCGTCATGGCGGTGAGGGCCTGCTTGACGAGGCCAATGAACTCGTTGGCGACGGACTTCTCGACGTACGCGCGCGAGTTGGCGACGCACACCTGACCGCTGTTAAACTGGACGGATGCAGCAACCTGAGCGGCGGCCCTCTGCAGATCGGCGTCTGCGAATACAATGGCTGGGCTCTTGCCTCCAAGCTCGAGTGTCACGTGCTTCAGATTGCTCTCCGCGGCGGCAATCTGGATAAGCCTCCCCGTGCGGGAGGACCCAGTGAAGCTAAGGGCCCTGATATCAGGGTGTCTAGCGAGCCGCGCGCCCGACGGCTGGCCGTGACCCGAGATGATGTTGAGGACCCCGGCAGGAAACCCAGCTTGGACGACGAGCTCGCCGAGCTTGGCGATGGCCAGCGGAGCCTTTTCGCTACTTTTTATGATGATGCAGTTGCCGGACACAAGCGCCGGCCCCGCCTTGGCCGCGAACATGGGTAGAGGCACATTCCCTTGGTAGCGAGTAGGTTAAAATCTATACAGGGTTCTGGCGGTAGAAGAAAGGCGATAGACATGGTAACAAACATGGGAGAATGCCGGCCACAACGCCGAAGGGCTGACGAAGAGTCATGGAGACATAGCCCGGACTGTTGATGGAGGAGTGTCCCTGCGATCAGTCGTGTCAGTGCCGGCGTTGTAAGCGGCGTTTAAATCTTAAACCGACCTGCATATGGGGCCAAGCGCCAGCAAAGAGTTCGAGCCTTGTGGCGGCATACTCCGCGTCTGTCTGCGTTAATATCGAGAACTAGACTGGAATATCAGGCACAGTCACATACCAAAGTAGGTCGTCACAGGCCGGCCCATGGAGATGGCCTCTAGCCTCGCCAGCTCTGGGCCATTCTCGCGCATGAGCTCGGCGAGCTTCCTCAGGTAATTTCCACGCACTTCAGCGGCCGTCTCGGACCAGGCGGGAAATGCTCTTGCCGCCGCGGCCACTGCCCGATTGGTGTCATCCTCGGTGGCCTCAGGCACTGAGGAAGTCGTCAGTCAGCTCGCTGTCAGCGATTTTGGGTTTGCTGGGGTGGGTGGGCCGGCAGGGGGCAGCAGGAGAAAAGGGTAATTAACGACTTGGTCAATTACCTTCAGCGATCTTGATCTTCACATTGGAGGGACTAAAAATGTCAAAAGTTTTCTTGTCCGAGGATGTTTCAAGGAGCTTCGGACGTCAAATGTTAGCCATTGAACGTTTCCCCGCCTGTCATCCAATATTAACAATACTGTAAAGCCACACACCTCGCCCCCAATTAGCATGCGCGGGCGCACGATCGAGTCGCTGGCCATGGCTGATCCCGGAGTGTGGAGTTGTGGCTGAAATTGGTGGCACGTGCGTGAGTCTTTCTGCTAGCGCAAAGGTTTACATGGCATGGTTTCTGCTCAGCCTCTGGCCTTTATAGCTATCAGAGTTTGGTCTAAAGCCCGAGGCCCGACGCGAAATGCAGGCCTGTCGGGGATAGGAGATACCCCTCAGTGCACAGCATATCGGCGCTGCCAATATTCTGTTTCGCTGGCACTTTCTCGTACGATGCCGTATGCGTGATTCGCCCCTGCAAATCAGCCCTGGATCCCTCCGAGACGCAACCATGCGTCTCCAGGGAACACGGGCTCGTCAGCATGCAGTCTCGATCGCGTTCTTTTCTTGGCCAGCAGCTGGAGGTCATCGAGATGCAGGTGGGTTCGTAGGCCGCCCCACTGCGCTAAAAAGGGGGGGGACCGTGTGGGGCGACTCAGAACTGTCTTCGTGCGGCAATTGGGATGGCTTGCCTAGAGGCCACGACATGAGGCGACCTGACGAAGCCAAGAAGAGGGCCGACCCCAAAATATCCCGCGTGACGTTCGAGAAACTTGCCGCGTCGGAAGTTAGGGACAAATTCCATGGTCCGCGCCGGCAGCAAGCCATAGTATAGCGTTCCGGAACCGAGCGCAGCGTCGCAACACGGCAGCAGCCACCTGCAGCACTGGCGTCAACTACGTCGCACGCTGCTGGAACGACCTAGTTTCAAGCGTCAGTCCACTACTGCAGCTGCCGGTCGTTCATCCAAAATCCGCGCTGCCACAGGTCGCCCGCGATACCCACTGTTCGGCGACGGGCCGGCGCGCGACAGACAGCGTCCGGGCCAAGATGTCGGCCGTACAGAAAGCGGCCAACAAGAGGGCACCTATGTCCTGCGACAGGTGCAAGAGCCGCAAAACAAAATGCGTGGATCCAGGTATGGTCGGCCCTCGTCCTCATCGTCCCCATGGTCCTGTCACTAACATTTTCCGTGACTCCATTGCTCAGTGCCTGGGCCCTGTCAATACTGCCTGTCTCTGGGCGTAAGCTGCCGTGTTGATCCCAGCCGACGGCGGCAGAGGCCCTATTACCATGTCTCGGTACAGTCTGCTGTGTTACCCTGCTCAAGCCACCAGCCGCTAACGCACTGCCACAGGAAGAGGAATTCCGGCTTCAGCGGAGGGCGTTGGAGCACTTCCTCCCCAATACCGAGATCTCGCTGTCCAGCCTCAGGGATCTGATGAGCTCCCTAGAAAATCGCTCTCCGGCCCTCATCTTGGAATCGGCTGATGAGGCTAGCCGGACCAAGGCCCTTCAGCAGGCAAGCACCGACTCGCCAGGGTCCACCGAGGTCGAGGAGACGATTGATGAGATAGACGACTTGCACGGCGAGCTGGGCTGGTTGACTGGTACGCACACTGCCTCGCCCTCGCCTCAACTGACCTTTGTGATTGCTCACGTCCCTGCCCTGCCGTAGTCGACTCCAAAGGCACCTATCGTCATGTTGGAATGCAGGGGGGCTTCGGCTTTAACTCGGCGGTCCGGTCCTTGAAACACCGGCGCCTGTCGGATACCACCAGCAGGAGCGGCAGCGACCTTGTCACCCCCCTGACGGCTGCGCCGCCATGCCCGCCCGACGCTCCTGACTCGTCCCCGTCCGCGGCCATGGGCGGACACGCGCCTCCGCGGCAGGTCTTTCTCCCGCGTCGGGACCTCTGCGAGCGGTGTGTCGGCCGCTTCTTCAAAGACGTTCACTCAATCTACTGGCTCTTCTCCGCCGAGGCCTTCTACGGCTCGCTGGACCGCATCTACGCCGGCGACTCCACGTGCGCGTCTGCCTCCATGCTCTGCTCGCTCTACTCCATCCTCTCGCTCACGTGCGAGAGCGAGGCACGGAGCGACGGCATCTCTGATACGATGGCGAACAAGTATCTGTCCTTGGCCAAGTCTCTCGCACCTATCCTCATGGACGAGGCGGATATCGATGCCATCCGAGCATTGTGTCTGTTGGGGATTGCGCTGCAGAGCTTCATGTGCTCCAACACGGCTTACGTCTACGTGTAGGTTGATGCAACCATTCTCCACGCGAGCCGGGCTAGCTAACCGTGACGCAGTGGCGCCGCCGCGAGGATCGCCTTTACCCTAGGCCTAAATGTCTCCAAGAGCCTCAACCTTCGAAGCAGCTTCCAGGGCCAGACCGACCTGCGTATTTACTGCTCGCTTTACCTGCTGGATCTGGATGTGGCCTTGTGCTACGGGAATCCGCCTTCTCTCTCGGACGAGGACGGTACGGAGACGTTGGAGTTGGTCTCCGAGCAGGTAAGTGGTCGGGATGCCTACCACAGCGTCAACATGGCTGACTGACACGAAACAGATCCTGAGTCCAGGCACCAACATGCCGCTGGATTTTCTTTCCCTTTCATGCAAGCTGGCGCAGCTAAAGAGACACATCAGCAAGCTGCTCTACATGAGATCAGGGGGTGGAGTAGGCGGGGCCTTCAAAGGTGACGGCCAGGGGAACCAGGCCGCGGGCAGCAAACCCAGCGGCCGCCCAGCGGTGCCCATCTCGTCCGTCTCTGCGGCACTCGCGTCGCTTTCGGCCTGGTACGATTCGATTCCGCCGCATCTCCGAGACGTTTCCCAAGCGGCGCCCTATCATAAACGCAGCGTTGCTGTTTTGCATCTAAGGTTTTGGAGCTGCAAAAGTGCGCCCTTATCCCCGCTTCTGCTTGCAGGCGTCATCCCAAGCTAACCAGGCTACGAGCAGTCCTGGCGACAAGGCCTTTTCTTCTCTATATCGTGTTGCAGGAACAACCCCGGAAGAAGCAGGCTGACGGTAACCCGACCGCAGCCGAAGGGTCTTCCGGTAACGCCGGCAGCAACACCGCGACGACCGAGTCGAAACGAAAGTTCTTTGAAGAGTTTGCCTCTATCTGTCTGGAGGCCGCGTCCAAGAGCCTCGCCCTACTGAGCCACATGCGGGACGCCAGCATCCTGAGCTCTCTGGTTACGTTCGATACAGGGTGCTTACTTGAATGCCTCCAAGTGTATTTGCTAGCCCTGGCCAAGAGCAGAGGGTCTAAGCTCTCGTTAAAAACAGAACCGACCGACGAGGACGACGTCAGGCAACGGCAGCACCAACAGACTAGAGCTGCAGATTCGGTGCGCGAGCTCCTGCACATATTGCAGGGCATGGAGCAGATTTTCTGGACCCGACACGCCCTCATTGAGGTAATGGCCCAGCTCGACGAGCACGGGCTGCTCAATGGCGAGAACCGCTTCTCACCTGGTGGCCAGACTCCGGGGCTTTTCTGTTTGGACATCCCGACGCACCACGACGTCGTGAGCGAGATGATGGAGTCGTACTTGCACGACGTGCAGGACAGCTTCTTTGGCATTGATCCCCAGCAGCCGCTAGATGGGCCGATGATGGAGACGCCGTTTTGAGCAGCCCGTCCAGTCGACGTGGCCCCCTGTGTGCTCCCTTGCCCGCTTCGAGCCTTTGCATTTCCTCACTGTCCGGCGTCGGCAGCCTGCCGTTTCCAACGACGGACGACATGAGCCACCGAAAGGACCGGTTCACCAACGGTGGATCTCGCGACACACAAGCTCGAGGGGGGTCTGGACCTGCCGTTAATTAGTACTTCCAGAACGGAATAATAAGTTTATGACGCATGCTCTCGGTTGGCCGAGTCCGATTTGCAGCGGGAATATCGAGCAAACGGCGTGAATAGACCTTTTACCTTTCCGCAAACCTGTGAATTGCGTAATGACGGATATCACGCCGGCTAGGTCCGGTGCCGGAAACTTGCCAGTGAGGTGTATGCATGTACCAAAGCATGTTAGGTAGGAACCTCCTAGGTGCCTGAGGCTTGAAGCTAGGGAAGAGTAAACTCAGAATGGGACCCGCTGTTATGTGGACCTCGGGTCACGTGATTACCTTCCCTTTTGGGACACAAGTGAAAATTAACGCGACTTGGTTTCCTTTTCCAGATTTCTTTCCGTCACGCCAGTCCGGATTCTGATTCCGGATTTACGTGCCTTGGCCTGCACCAGCCCGCCCGACGTTCGCGATTTGCCCAGCTTTCCTTCGGGGATTCTGGCAGCTCATTTGTTTATTTGTTTTTGCTTGCGGAGGTGCTCTTTTTTTGGCCTGTTCACCGTAGGGTGACAGGCCTCTTTTGTTCGCTTGTTTTTGCTTGCTCTCCTAGGAGACTTGCATTTTCTTTTTTTTTTTTTTTCTTCTTTTCCATCTTTGCACCCGCCCGTCCCTTCCCCCCTCCCTCCGTTATAAACAATGTCGACTCCGAACCGTCGTGGAGGCCCCCAAGGCACTGGCGACAAGGCAAATGAGATCAAGTCAAAGCCTCGATCTCTTGGTGTGCCGTGCGCTCTTCTGTCCGACGACCTGACGACCGTGGTCTGCTGCGACAGCAAGCCGTTTGCCCCATCTGGTGCAACCAAGGTATGTTGTCTTGATATCACTGCTAGAAATATCAAGGACACTAACCCTATTCCAGGTCGAGGTTCAAGTGATGAGGCGGATCCTCTCCGACGAAATCTGCAGCATTGGACTGAGATTTCGCTTCCCCCGAGGTGACCGCAACTCCACGGAGGAGCACGGCCATGGCGTGTTCTTCGAGCGTATGTATAAACTCTTTGTTCCCATCATAATACCAACCCACTTATATTCCCTCAAACTTTTTATCTTTTCAATTTTCTACATCCTTTCCAGTTTCTTATATCTTCCTCATCCTATATGGCATCTAGTTTTGCAAGATTGAATTATCAAACTAACAATGTGTAACAATTCTGCAGCTCCGTCCAACCATGGCGCCGTCGGCGCAGCCATCACCGACAAGTACACGATGATGCTGTGGTTCCCGGCCGGTGGCTTCGACTATGTGGCCGAGGACGCCTCGCCGAGCGTCTGCAGAGTGGTCGGCGGTAAAGGGCCACGCGTGCTCATCAAAGTCCGGCTCGCAGGGTCTAGCCGTTGCAGCGTTGAGCGGGGTGGACTGCCGTTCACAAATCTCCAAGACGATACCATCGACGGGATTGTGAACCGCAACCAGCCTATGGCGGGCGGTGTTCACCTCTTTGACCTCATGGCCAGTCAGACGTTCAACGTGGTCCTCAACGGGTCGACGAGGAAGGCCAATGAACTTATGAGCCCCTTGGAAGGCCCGTCCACGTTCGACTACGGCTACGGGAACGTCTTCTACTGGGACGAAGACCGCTACCACGCGCAGTTCTCGGATCCCAGGCTCAGGGGACACCAGTTCGCCATGAACTACATGCACTCAAGTGACGAGAACCACGTCACTGCGGTGTCTCAAGCGGCAGTCCAAGATGTGTTCTGGCTGCACGTCAAGGCTAGGGAGCTCCTGACATATCGCCTGTCAGCCTACGCCGTTACCGTCGGCAGCAGCGGCAATGATAAAGCATATTACTTTATCATCGAGTTTTCTGCGCCTCTTCTCGGCAAGTCCCAAGGGGCCATAGATCGGCTGGTCAAGGGCGAGGTTGGCATGTATATGCTCGCCTTCGACGAAGATGGCGACATGATCGCTCGGTGGGATGCCACGCTGGTGGAGAACCCCAATACCATTGAGCAGCTCTCCATCGATCACCGGACGGATCCCAAGACCGAATTGGTGCTCCTCGTCTGTCGCCCAAAAAGCGATGGCCATGGCCACGAGGGATCGGAGTTTTCGCCCAAGACGTTCCCGGTTAAGACAGCGGCGCTGGCGGCCAAGGAGAAGAGCAGCACTTCATAGGAGAAGGTGACGCTCGACTTTGAGGATATCCTCCGGGAAGCGCGTCGTGCGGTCGACGCTTGCCAAAGGATGTTGCCGGACGCCCCGCCTTGCCCGCCAGCCCGGGCGCACGAGTCGGACCAGGACCAGTTCCAGCTCAAGCAAGCGATGCAGCGAGCGCTTTTCCGTGGCTGTGGGTTTGACGAGTGGCAACGCCCGTCGAACGACTTGGCTGACGCCATGGCGAGAGTCAACATTTTGAGTGGCCCCGTGGCTGGGTTGGTACGCCTGCCAAGAGAAAAGTTGCTCCCGGACGATCCTCTCATGATCAATGTGATCTTCGAGGAGATCATTGAGAAGGATCGCGTTCCCATGGGCCGGTACCTTTCGGCGTGCCCTTGGGGGCTTGTGGCGATTACAGGCGTAAGACAGCCCATCCTATTTCCTCTCATGTTCAATTCCCGCTCGCCTAAACTCTTCACCCCGATTCCATTCCCATTTAGAAGCACTTCCTACGAACCGATGCTAACTTGATGTAAAGGCCGCCGGGACCGGCAAGACGACGGCATTGTGTGTCGCGACCATGTGCCTTTACACTCGAGCACGGTCTTGCGTCTTCGGCACCGGTCCATCCAATGTCGCCGTCACGAACTTCGCATCGAGGTTCGATTTGTTGGCGCGGAACATCGCTGCCAAGTACAACCGCCGCTTGGCCGAGATGGGTGACGAAGCTCCCGCCCCACTCGCCACCCTGCTTGTCGTCCGAGGCTACCACCTGTCCCAAGAGTACGATGGCCTCATGCATCTGCTGGGACAGCCCCGAAAGCCCCAGGGCCGGGTTCGCTCGAGGTGGAACCAGCACCTCAGTCCATCATTTTGGTTGCTACTAGCCTTGGGGAGCCCTCTCGTGCGGGACAGCACCCCCGCGGACAGCTATATACTCGACAAGATCCGCGGCAAGGTGCTGGTTGGGGTCCCTGGCCACAATTTTGCCAAGCTCGTCCGTGAGGAGATCTCCTGGGCGGAGTTCGAGGCCCTCGGGGAAGACAGCATCCCCGATAGGAAGTGCTTCGAGGGGTGGTGTTTGGACATAATCGCCAACGCCCAAGCACTTTTTACGACGCCCGCCTTGGTCAAAGTGACGACCCAAGCCAACGGCGGTGCCAAGGGGGACACTCCGTTCGCCGAGTGGTGGCTCGCCCATGCGGATGTCATCGCGGTTGATGAGGCCGCCAACATGCACCTGTAAGTTATACGCTTTGCCCCGCTCACGATCTCGTGTCTAACAGGAGCGCTAACGCCCATCAGTCATGATTTATTTCAAACGTGGGGCAACCGGCTGCTGCCGTGTATCTTGGCTGGTGACGAGAGGCAACTCTTGCCAACGATCATGTCCGCCCAGGATGTGCACGACGATGGCACGCCCATCAACCGGTTTGCCAAGACCGCGGTGTCTGCGTTGGCATTTGTCATCTCGCATGGCCACCCGATTTGGCGGCAGCGGCAGCAGTTCCGCATGGACATGGGCATGTTCGACCTTGCCCGTGAGCTGTAAGTACAACTACCGACGTCGGACACAATAGGCAACAGTGCTGACCGCATCTAGGTTCTACTCCGACTTGCCCATGACGTACGGGGCAACGTGCGCCATAGACAACCCGGCACGGCAGCTCGGAGTAGAGTTTGAGCAGTTCGTGCGGCGCAGGTACCCCGGTCTCAAGGCGCCGTCGGCGGGCACCCACTGGCCCTTCTTCCTCCACGCGGATGGCGCGCGCGTGCACCGGGATCCCCTCACCGGGTCTAGGAAAAGCGAGGACCAGAACAACGTTGCGCTCCGCCTGCTGGCTGACTTTGTTCGCCAGTACGGCGGCAACAAGCGTGACCTGGTCCGCAAATTGGCCGTCTTGTCGCCGTACAAGTCGAACGTCGACCTCCTCAACGAGATGAGGAGGAGGTTCGAGTTCGAGGTACTGGAGGAGATGCGGCCATGTGCCACGATAGACGGCGTTCAAGGCCAAGAGGCCGATATCGTTGTCATCGTGTTCGGAACGGACACAAAGTCGGGTGGCCCGGGCTTCACTGCGCAGCCCAACAGGTATGTGATTGCAAAGCAGACAAATCAGCAGAGAAATTCGTACATTGCTAACCAGCGAATCGCATACCTAGGCTCAATGTTTCCATCACGAGGCAGAAGTCTGGCCTGGCGCTGGTGGGAGATATCTTCGTGTGTGGACACGTCGCAGGCGAGAAGAGGAAGGTGATGGAGAACGAGGATGGGACGTTTACCAACGTCGGACACCTCAGGGAGCTCCACCGCCGGCTGCAGCAAATGGGTCGCGTGGCTACCGCCCGAGTTGATGGGAGATAATGTGTCTAAGAGAATCTTCCGTGCCGGGCTCATTTGCTTTTTATCAGTGATTGGAAGTACCTACGTTTCTATCAGGTATGAAATTTACACACCTATTTCGGCGCGCACGTTAGCCGTTCGGCATGGCTTTGGTGTGATACCCGCGCTTCCCCGCTTCCAGCGCGCAGTCCAACGGCCCGCACTCGCTTCTCCAATGACCGAACAGCATGGCTGCGCCCGCCCTAGCGGACGACTCGATGGTGACCAGGGGATGGTTCATCGGCGGTGGATCTTGCGATAGACAAGCCCGAAAATAGGGTCCGAAACCCATCTCACCGGCGGGGCCTTGTGCGGGGAAGACGCCCGGCCGTGGACCTGATGCGCCCGTCGCGATAGGAACAACGGCCCGCTGGTTACCAGCCGCACCTTGATGCTCCACCGAATCACCGCGGGCGGGGTGTTGGCTAAGCAAGGTGTGGAAATAAAGAGGCAGCTGCCCGCCTTGGACCTCCTCACCTCGCCTGTTTACCCCCAACCCGCCCACCATGAAGCTCCCGACAACGCTATTATGTGTCACCCTGGGCCTCCCGGCCCTCGCCGGCCCAGTCGGTCCTCGCGCCGTGCCACTCGTGACACTTCAGGGATACGGCGTCTTCTCAGGAATCTCGATTGACAAGACTATCAGCGGCGTCGCCATGCCCTCCGCCGTCGACGCGTGGCTGGGCATGGACTATGCGACGCAGCCGGTTGGCGACCGCCGCTTCCAGCCTGTCGACTGGCCGACATCGTTTGAGGGAGTAAAGGCTGCGAACAAAATGCCGCCGGCCTGTCCCCAAGCCCTGACGGCCGCTCTGCCCAAGGAGCTGCAGTCCGAGGCGTGCCTGCAGTTCAGCGTCTTCCGTACGCCGGGCATACCCCTCGACGAGAAGCTGCCCGTCATAGTCTGGATTCCTGGAGGCGCGTTCAACCGAGGACGGCAGGAGCTTTTCGATGGCGCCTCATTCGTCGCACATTCGCCCAAGCCTCTCGTATTCATATCATTTCACCATCGCCTCGGGTTCCTCGGGTTCCCGTCGGTTGACCTCTTTGAGCGCGCCGGCCTGCTGAACCTCGGAATCCGGGACACTAGGCATTTCCTGGAGTTCGTCCAGGTGAGTGTTGTCGGGCTAACAAAAGTGACAAAGACGAGACGGAGGTTCCCTGGCCAGTTGTTTACCTTCGCAACAGAGACACATCGAGTCGTTTGGCGGCGATCGGGACAAGGTTACCCTGGCTGGCTTGAGCGCAGGTGCACACGGTGTCGGTAGGCAGCCTTGGTGCCGCAATGGTTTCCTGGGTCTTGACCTAAGCTAACTCGAATAAGGCATCCAACACGTCCACGGATACGGCCCCGATGGCGGGCCGCTCTTTTCCCAGGTCTACTACATGTCGGGAAGCAGTACTTCGAGGGCCTTCCCCGGCGTGGACTACCCACTGTACAAGAGGCAGTACAGTGACTTTTTAGGGCGCATTGGCTGCGCGGGCAGCAAAGACGACGCCGCCACAATGGCATGCCTCAAAACAGCATCGCTGGACGACATGAGGGCAGCTTCCGTTGGCGTTTTTCAAGCTTCTGAGCAGCCTATTACCTGGGCCTGGCAACCTGTGATCGGAGGTGCTCTTTTCGAGAGATCTGGTACCTCTTCATTCACCAACGGCACCTTCTACAAGGTGCCGGTAATGACGTCGAATACGCGCGACGAGGCCCGGCTTTATATTCCAGGAAACCTCGAAACAAACCAGCAGTTCTTGGACTTTATGCGCAACATCTCCCCGGGAATGAACGACGAAGATATGGCCGAGTTGGAACGGCTCTACCCCGATCCGCTCACCCACCCAGACAGCCCTTACGCTCTTAGCCCTAATAGCACCCAGTACAGCCGTCTCAGCGCCGCCTGGACGGACTACGCCTACCATGTACGAGCCGTCTCCACCTTTTCGCATTTTAAGCGGCTTGCGGCGTGTTGCTGATGGATACTCCGCGCTCTAGTGCCCCAGCCAGACCAATGCTTATTACCCGGCCGTCGAAGGCCAGCCCGTCTGGAAGATGGTCTGGGAGACGCCCAATTTGCAGCCTGCCTGGCAGGGCGTCCCCCACGCGACCGACGCCGCCTACACGTGGGCCGAGCCGACGGTGCAGTACCCCGAGATCGCGAGAATGCAGCATGCTTACGTGGCGAGTTATGTCCTGACGGGCAATCCCAACGAATACCGCTACCCCGGCACGCCCGAGTGGCCCAGATACAAGCCCAAGGGCTACGGGCTGGACGCGGAGGCGGCGGACCAGCTCGTCTTCCAGCCTAGCGGCCCGGTGGTCGGCAAGGACGACATGAGGAGGGAGGCGTGTCTCTTCTGGAGGGACCCGGTGAGAGCCGCGAGGCTTAATAAGTGATGGGCGGGTCTTTTTCGGGCACATAGGTTTCGATTCCTAATGTACAGGTGATATACCCATATTCTAAGAATGCGCCTTTAGGGCCAATAATGCAGTATCTACATAGTGCAGTCCCTTTTGTCCGTCCACGTAGCGGTGGGAGTCAAGTCGTACGAAGACAAGTGCAGAGGCGACGAGTCCCATCGCAGGCTATATTCGCACGTTGAATGGACCCCTAGTGTTCCCATCTTCTCCGTCGATTTAAGGCGAGAGGCCGCAGCTGAGAGGAGGAACGTTACAGCTCGAGTCGAGGCACCTCTTCAAATCACCTTTGCTGAAGAAGCAATCCTGGCGGCAGAGGGTGCACTGGAAGCGAGCATGTCAGCAGAATTACTATTATGGATCGATTGGCTGGGGTAAAATCCTACACGCGTGTCTATTTGCGGAGTCTTCTGGCGAACTTCGAGGGCGGGGACGGCGAGGACGGCGCTCGCGAAGAGGGCGACGACGACGGTAAAGAAGTGCATTTTAAGGTTTCCGTTGGATTGGAGAGGAGGCTTCAACCAGTGAAGATGATGAAGAAAAAATTGGGATTGAAATAAGATGGAATCGAAATGAAAATTGGGACGATGTCGTAACAGCGTGATCATAACACAGGAAAACAGCCTTTTGGGGTGACTACCACGCACTATTAAGTACTGCTGGAGGTACGTCCGCCAAGATTTTCTGGCGGCCGTAAAACAGCCCGACGACAGCACGGGCGGCAGCGCACTAATTTTAGGAAGCTCAGGGTGTTGAAACGGACGTTTGGGCGCGCATGCGCTTTAAGTTTTAAATCCTCTCTAGTATTATGGATACCACCCTTCCCCCGTATGCTATTACTAGACCAAACCACCGCTCCCCTCCAAGGAACTGCTAACGGGGACGCGACATGCCTTCCACAGGCACTGACGCGCGGATCACGCACGGCTATCGAGTCATAATCCCCATCATCATTCAGTTCCGACTGTTCCCAGGGATCCCCCAACCGCTGCACAAAAATAAAAGGGACCCCAACGCACCGGCTTAGCGAGCATGATCGTCGAATTATCTAAAGGAGGTTAAAATCTCGGGCTTGGCCAGCGGGGAGGCAACAGTTACCCGTTTCACGAGCGCTAAATTCCATCGAAGATGGCCCCATGTAGGAGCGACAAAATGGCAGGGGAGTGATCTGTCCTTGGCGCACAGGGCAAACAGCCGCTCGAAACGGCGGTCGGCCTATGTCCATGGCGCCTACACTTTTTCACTGCAGTCGTGAATATCTAACTCCTACCACTCTAAAGGGACCTGATCTGCTAACAAGCAGGTTAAACGAGAAGAAACCTCGTTAAAACCCTCAGTGGCAACAAGCCACTTTCCGGTCTCGAGGCTTTGCTGGCCTGAACACATGCAGTATCCAAAGCGGTTCGTTCCACCTTGGGTATATACCCTCCACTGCCTGACCCTCCTCACCGAGAGCGAGGGGTGGTGGTGCAAATAGCAGGCTCTAGATGGGGTCTGCGTGGGGCATTCAACGACAATCTGGAGCCAGTCGACAGTGCCGCGGTTCTTGTTCGCCATCGCAACCCCAAACACAGCACCCATGACGTCTGGAATGTGCTGAAGGGGTGCGCCAGGCGCCTCGCCATGTGCATGTCATGTGGACGCCCACATCCACTGCAAGACTCCTGGGCGGGATCAGCGGCGTCAACCTGTTGCCCGGGGCTCGGACGATGTGTTGGCCCATGAACCAAGAGATGCGATGGAGGAAGGGCACAAAGAAGACTTATGGTAAGGCCAGCACGCCGGAAAAGGACTCAGAGGATGGCACCGAGCTGTCCAGGACCGGGAAGAAAAAGGGAGGGGGGTTCGACGGACCTCGGCAACCACAAAGAGGCAAAAGACGGAGGTCCCTTGCTCTCATTAACTACAGTCGCACAAGAAGGCATCTGCAGAGTCGGCAACATATCCTGTTTTGACCCGAAGTCTTGGCAGCATAACGGCGGTGACTTTCACTCAAAGGGTGGATCGCGCCGGTGGACCTCTACAGCAGAGGCTGACAGTGGCGCACACATCTCAGGCACACAGCCGGCACGTACGACGCCGGGAGCGACACGGGCGGGTCCAACGGCGCCGGCATGCGCTACGAGGCCGAGGGCGGCGACCCCGCCAACGCAGGACTGCAGAACGCCCGCGCTTTCCTCGAGCCCGTCAAGGCGCGGCATCCTTGGATCACTTAAGCGGACCTGTGGACGCGCGCGGGCGTGATCGCCATCCGCGCCATGGGGCCGGCCCGACATCCCCTAGCTGCCAGGCCGGACCGGCTTCACTGACGACTCCCAAGCTCCCACCCCGCGGCCGCCTGCCGGACGCGACCCAGGGCGCAGACCACGTTCGTGCCGTCTTTAGGAAGATGCGATTTTCGGACTGGGAGACGGTCGTGTTCTGCGGCGCTTACAGCCTCGGCCGCTGCCACGCCGCCAACTCCGGGTTGCCGCGCCACCGTTCCAAGAAGTTGGGCGACGAGGCGTTGGGACCTTTATCATGCCCGATTCCGGGGTGCACACCGAATTCAACGCGGGATGTAGTGGGATTGGTGCGGTTTAAAGCATTATGCGCACTCTTCGCTGTTAAAAAGCATTCCCTGGTCACTTTCCGGAGTGGCGGTGAATGCCAGGAACACGCAAGTGACACCCCATTGCCTAACATCTGGAATCCACATTGCCCCTTTACCGCCTGGCGCTTTGATGTTGCTCATACGATACTCGTCCCACGACTTTGCCCTTCACCGCGGGACAAGGATTTTAAGGGAAAGGGGCTGGAACGGAGTTATTCAAACTCCGAACAGGAGGCCGTATACAAAGCTATAATCCCTACCGAACAGGACCATTATCGTTCCCCGCTTATTGCTTGTAGGCTGTGTTAACGTTGTTAAGAAAATAAGCTTTCGCTTGGCCGGATCGCTTACCGCCCGTTATTAATAAGAAGCTGCCGCTTTTAATGTAATGGAACGACACGGGCCTGCGGCTTTTGCCGCGCCCCGGGACATCCGGTTTAAAAATTCCTAGTCTCGCTGGCTCCCGCAACGCGTCCTGGTTGGCAGTTTTTGAGCTTTGCAGCCACAGCGGGGTGAAGCAGGGGTTTGTGGGCCTATAAAATGATACAAAGGTTGGATTCGCTTCTCGTATAAAAGCTCTAAGCGAGGGTGACAGGCCGAGGTTTCCTTCACTTAATTCTCCGTTAATCTTTTAAGCTTTAAGAGTCGTCAGCAACCGATAATTATCCGTCCACTAATCAACCCCTCTTATTCGCTTAACTGTTTAACAAAGACTTTGGAAACACTTCACCGCCATCTTTTTAGCGATATTATCAATTCGAAAATACGTATCGCCACGGGGAAACGTGTATAAAAACCTGAGCTGTCGCCCGCCTGTCTCGTTATTCCAAGCCACCCATCACCATCCACCACCAAGCTCACAAAACCACTCTCACAACTTTCCGAAGCCAAACTCACCAAAGCGACCCTGCTTTTAAAAAGGAAAACCTTCGCAACATGCAGCACCCGTTCGTCCTCGTCATCGCCCTTCTTGGCCTCGCCGGCGCCGGCGTGCTCGCCGACAAGCCTTGCGACTCGCAGGGCATCAAGACAGGCAACCCGCACTGCAAGGCCGGCGGCAGCTGCTGCCTCAAGGTCGGCGGCTGCACTACGTACTCTTTCGGCTCTTGCCCCGTAAGTGCTTCGGCGACACTTCTCCTGGGGACGAGAAAGCACGGCAGATATAGAGACGATCATTTTAACTTACTAACGTGGATGCGTTCCCTGTACAGAATGGCGAGGTCTGCTGGGTAAGACTGCTTCCTTACCCCTTTTCTCTCTCTTCTCCTCTCCGCTTCCTCGCCCCTTTTTTCACACTAGCCTGCTAGCAAGTGATAAATGACGGACTTGGAGTGCTCCCCGCAGCAATGAGCTTAAAATTCTCGATACGGAGAAAGCTAACGCTGTACACTAGTGCAACTAAAACACCACCACTTGAACAAACCGTTTCGGGGGGGGGGGGGGGGGGGCTCGGAGGGCGCGGGGATGAAGAGCTGTGATTTACATCGGGCTGGATTAACAGGTGGCGATGGTACTGCGCCGGAAAAATCATCCTTTCGATACTCAAAGGATGAACGCAGGCCTTTGGTGTAATTATTATTAAATTCTAGCACTTCTTTCCCAACACCATGCCCTTTCAGAAATGAATACATGGACAGCAAGGTGAAATTGGGCTGACTACTTATAACAGAGGAAGGTGGCTCAACCCACCAAACCCGTCAATCCAAAAGGCTCTTGGCCCGACACATCGGTTAATAAAGCTGATTCAGTTATATCGGTTGATCCCAAGGCCGCTGCTACGCAAAACTCGTCGGGGAAAGTCTGTCGCAAGGGAACGGGACCATTGTACGTTTGTCTCTCTGGCATACACCAATCTCAGTTTCTTGCGACTGACTTTCGACGGCCTTTCAGCATCATATCACGTCAAATTGCATACAGCTGCTAGCGTTCGGTGCCGTCCCAGGTGTCCATACAATGCTGCAAAGGTCAAAAACCTTTGCCCTAAAACAAGCCGGCTTCGCAGCCGATAGCAGCATCATCAGAATTGAAGAGGCCTAGGTAGTAGCTAGCGTGGAATTCGATGTGTCTTTCCCCTGTGACTCCTGAATCTCTTCTGACTCGGCTTAAATCGCAGTGCCGTACGTATGATCGAGCTGGCCTGAACTTTGGCAAAGGTTGCCACCCGCCAGCATTGCCTAATTGGAAAATTCGTCAAGGAATGGCCGACATGAAAACTCTCAGGAACTCAACGCTACCAAGCTCGTCGGAGATTGCAGGCGCCTCACCATGATTCGACGGAAATTCCCGCGAGCAGAAAGTCGGATTGAAATGCAACGGGTCAGCAGCCAGCTGGACTATGCGAAGCAGGAATGGCAATCTGGCGAGTTCCATCCAGGCAGTCCGGATGCCTATTTCCAGGTCGGATTCGACCGTGCCCCAGCCATTTCAAGCTATTCCGGAAAGGCAACCTCCCGAACCGACCTCAATGGAAGGGAAGCAGCGTTGTCGCGGCCGCCGAGTTTCGAAAGGCAGCCGAGCCAACTATCAAGGGCATCGAGGCTTGGGCCAAGGTCAGGCTTCCCCAGGGAAGGGAAGGCTGCCCGTTTATGGGGTTAAAGGATTGGATGCCGGAAGATCGGGGCTGGAT
Organism: Magnaporthiopsis poae ATCC 64411; assembly: GCA_000193285.1. Taxonomy (NCBI): domain Eukaryota; kingdom Fungi; phylum Ascomycota; class Sordariomycetes; order Magnaporthales; family Magnaporthaceae; genus Magnaporthiopsis; species Magnaporthiopsis poae. The sequence continues at coordinate 425,910 of GL876973.1, read as the reverse complement.
CTCGTGCTACTTGTCCTTTAGGAGGCGGCTTTGGACAATGAATAGATCCTGCAACCACGGCCGCCTGACCATCGACGCCGTCGTCACCATCTTCATCGAATGTATCCTGCTGGTCACCATCAGGATCATGGACTGCAGCAGCGGCGACATCAAGAAAGGGCTCCAGATCAAGTACACGGAGTTCTTTTGCCTGCCGATTGAAGTCGCGTGCCCGTGGGTCACCGCCATCACGGCCAGCAGATGGAAACCGGGTGGGCTGCGGGAAGCCTGAGCCTCCAGGACAGACTGGCCAACGACCATCAGAGCAACATCCGCATGAAAATACGTTTTCCGAACTTTGCGAAAGGGAGTTTCGATAAAGATAAGTACGACGATATATGGGCGACCGTTGCAGCAGCCAATGTGCCTCCGGAGTTCTTCGATCCAGGCGTTAAACTCGATGCGTACAACCCGGCGCTTGAGTTAGGCGGGGCCGAAGAGGACGAGTCCGAGGTTAAAAATGAGCCGGAAGCAAAAATGCAATGCTCATTGGAGACGATGGTAATAATTCGGAGTGAATATATAATTAGCTACCTTGGTTTGTGGTAGTCCTGTGTATCGTTTTGGATGTTGGGTTTTATTTTGGTCGTTCGGTTTTGGCTTGGGAGTTTCTGGTTTTATGCAGAATTATATTGTCCGCTACCAATACTTCATCCAAGCAGGACTGCCGGGGCCAACAGCACCTCAGCCTTCCCGACTTCCTCCTCCTCACCTCTTGTCCTCCCTCCAATCCCGGCCTTTTTGGTACTCCCGCCATCTTCCTCGCTCTAGCACACGTTGCTACATAATCCACGAATGATACCACACCTGCAGACGACCGGGAATACTCGTGGGTCACTATTGTGGCGCGTATAGGCTCGTCGTTTTCAAGCTGCGGGTGATATTAACATGGCGACCTGGGTTACTCGCACCGCGTCGAGTCTCTCTTCACGGTCAGTTTGGGGCGGAAATAATATGTATTGCCTGCTTCAGCGTGCACATGCCAGGTATCGGCTGCGTTCTTCTCCCGACCCAGTCGATTACGATCCTGCTTCGGCAAGTAACATACTCGGAGGCGCCTGGACGAACGAAACATGCAGAGGAGGGCTTGGCGGGCTGATGTGCGACAACGGACAGATGGTACTCAATTCAGCGCTGACCATAGGATGAAAAGAATTTCTCGATGCCCTTTGCGGCTGGGGTGGGAAAGCGCCCTCTCGTCACCACTTGTGGAAGCTTAGACTAATGGGGCGGCGTCCGTCCACGGCCTGTGGACGGCCAAGACCCTGCGCAAGGTCTTGGGCCAGGCCTTGGCAATACTTGGATGGCTGCGACAGGAGACTACATCGGGCGCAATGGTACTATCGGCGAGCGTCAGCGCTGTGCCGACGGTTGGCCGGAGTGTCAGATTGCTAGCCGTCTTTCCCATAAGTGCTCGAGACTCTCAAAGAAGGATTAATGCCGGGGGCATCAGGAAGTTGGTGGCGCATCTGACGCAGCAACGCCGGCCACGGATGTACCGTGAAAAGGCGGGCGTCTCCCGACTGCCAATGTATCTGAAGCCGTCTGCCCCGAGCCACCTCGCTGCGCCGTCTCCGCCCACGAAAAATAGCCAGTTGTTGCCACCCTGAAGCACTCTTTCTGGGGTTTCTGCTGCGGGTGACCTTTCCTTTGGGAACCGAAGAGTGTACGTACTTATCGGGTTGATGTCGCCGGTGATGAGGTCGTCGATAGACTTTTTCACAGTCTCCTCAGAGGGGTCGGCATTGCATGAGCACCTTTTCAAGATCCAAAAGTCCATGCATAATTCTTGCTTCTCGCGGAAGCCAAGGCGCCATTTTTGGCAACCTCGGCGGTTGTGGGCCCAGTCGTAACTTTGCATTACTGCAAAGGCATCAAGCCCCTCATAGCCGATTGATGTTCCAACTAGGTCTGCAGACCACACGCCGGGCCAGAAGGAAACCTCTTCGGGCTCATGGGTAAAAGTGACCGTATTTGTCGAGCCGATGCCGAAATCGGTCATACCGTCGACAATGCGGGCTTTCCGTACACCGTCTCGCGCAGGAACACCAGGCTTGATGTGGATGACGCCGCAGTCGAAGTCTTCCGGATCAGTCGCCTCCAGTGATGGGAAGAAAATGCTCCATCCTCGCTCGCTTACTAGGAAGGCCTTGGAGATGTGCTCCCGTGTGAATCGAGGCCCAAGCAGCAAACGCCCCAGAATCTCGAAGCATACGGCAGGGTTAGGGACAAACCCCCGAAAGCCGCGCTCGTACGACAAGGCGTGCTCTGCGGGTCCGATGTGCTCGAATTGCTCGAGCGAAAGCGGGAAGGCGCCGCAAGTACCACGGTCCTTGACGCGTGCAAAGGCGTATATCAGCGACAATACTGACGGCCAAGACACGCCCGCACGTCGTCGCAGTGCGCCGTCGACAGTATGGGACATGTTCCGGAGATCTTCGGGATCTGTGTCGAACAGAAAAGCAATGGCCGACCGGATCTCGCCTTGCATTATATGGTTCATCGAGACCAGTTGGGTGACCTTGCCGGTCCATGACGAAGAGCTATGGCTTCGAGCTGAGCCGGCTTCAACTCGGTGGTTTGGGTCGAATGGGTTCTTGGAGTGGAAATGAGCCAAACAGTCGCAAAGCAGCCACCGAGCAAGGTGCGAGATCTCATCGTCCGTGACATCTCGGCTATTCAGAATTGTCTTGAGAAACCCTCGGGCTTGCGCTCGGTGGTCGCCATGGAGGTGCGGATCGAGATCGCTGCCAACCAGCTTGAAAACCGGGACTTTCTCGGCTTTTGGCTCCATAAGGACAGCGATGACGTCGAGTTTACTGCGGCACCGGGCAAGTGTAACGCGATGCGGCTCATCTCCAAATGGAATAGACTTGTCGTCTATTAATACGAGCGTGCTGATTCCCAGAACGTAGTGGCACCAGACAACAAGGGAAGCTATCCCCTCGTCGCAAGAAATTTGCAGGACACGCTCCTCTGGAAACCGCTGAACCGCTTCAAGCGACCTGACCATAGCCCGCAGGACTATGTAAGGGATCGCGCGGTCCGATGCGCGGAGCGGCTGGGATTTGAGTTGGCCCGATCGAGGTGTGCCTGAAGTCTTTCGACGCTTCTTGGGTCGGCTACTGCTAGAAGAAGTGGACTGCAGCTCGGCGTTGATCTTGTGCTCAACAGCAGCGTAGTGGTGCTCCCAACTAAAAGCTGCCGTCTGTTCTTGGCAGGCACGGATTGTCCCCAAAAGAGAGACGTAGTTAAGCCCGAGAATGGTGGCCGCCCCGCCCTCGACGAGATCTTCCTCGATAGCCTGTGTAAGCGCCTGCGCGAGCGACTGTGCTTCGTGGGACCAAGCGAGAAACGACACCTGAGCGACAACCGACAGAAGCCCCGGGTCATCGCCTGCCAGGGCATGCGTGACGGTCGGTCCGGCGCCAGATTCCAGAACCAGGCCTTTCATAAAGTGCGAGATTGCTTCTTGGGTCGAGCGAGCAGTTATGCTGCGAAAGTGCACCATGAACGCCGGGTCGAGACGGTTCCGACCAAGAATGTCGACGAGCTGTTCCTCTGTACCGGGATCGGAGCCGGACCGACGGGTGGCGTCGGACATCGCCACACCGCCGATCCGCATGGCCGTCTTTGCTAGCGCCTTGACAACGGCGGTTGCCTCGACGCCGATCTGGATGCCAATGGGAATGGAAGACATGTCGACGGACCTTGGTGGGGTGATCTTGCCGAGGAGACCTTGCGCGAAAATGGCTGTTAGGTTAGGGCTGTGAGGAGAAATATCCAAGGCCAAGAACGTGCCATGCCAGTTGGCTGGGTGGTCAATAAATCGCTGGCCCGCGCCGCCTTCTAAATCAGCAGCACCGGTCGGGCGGTAAGCACTAGCTGGCGGGCGCATTCGCCACCGCCATAGGCGTTCTGGTAGGCTGATCGTCACACCGGCTATGCGCAAACAGGGAGTGTAGCTGTGCTGCGCCACATATTAATACATGCTCAGAACAACCCAGCATCCAAACTGATAGCGGCAGGGTGAGAACGGTATATCGAAGTGTGACCAGGATATCGCGCAGTTCACTGGCAGGTCTAGATCCTGGTGCTTGTCACACTAGCCAAATTCGGTGGCGTTTAGGAAGAGCAGTTCTGTTCGTCGTTCCTGGACCATTAGTGAGATTGTTCTGTGGCGTTTAGCATACGCCCGATCGCAAGGAGCAAAGGGGCATTAATAAGGCGGGACTTTGAGATGCGACTCCAAGCCAGCATAACGACTCGATGGAAACGCGACGACATGCCAGGAAATGAGACGATCTAAAAGGACGCGAATTATCGCAAAATCCACCGATTTTTTCATCTTTGCATGCGTAGCTGGGAGCTCACTCGCGCCGGCCACCACTGAGGGCATCTGCATTCCTTGACCAGCATTAGAGCCGTCGCCATGCCCCACAAACCGGCATGCGCTAATGGGCGGGCATTGAGGAGGATATGGAAGAGGAAAGCTACGTGAGATTAGTGTGAGATCAAGCCTGCCTTGGGCTAATTGTGAGTCGGGACGCCTTGCGACGGGATGGCGCGTTGTTTCTAGCCACAGCGACGCCGGTGTCGTGTCCCATTGCCAGGGGCGGTTGCCGGAACGGCGCTGCTTTTGCCATGCGGGGAAAAACCACTAGGCTCTCTTGGCCGGGAGGGGCGAGGGGCAGTTGTGGGGCGGTTGTGGGGCATTGCCTGTAGCTCATCGTGATTTCCTACCGCACCAAACAACCTGATCCCTCAGGCATCATAAAAAGCGACGCCAGGACCTTCTCGGTCGCGCAGGGATCGTGTGCGCAGGGGTCGTTTGGAGGAGAGGCTGAGGCAACCTGGGGGCCGGCCCGCAGGACAGGAAGACCGAGGTCATAGCAGGCGTCCCGCGCCCGCAAATCGCCGCTCTCTCTTTGCCATTGCCCTTGTCCTTGCCCTTGGCCCCTCCACTGCCAGCGTCCGTTTTCTAGATGGAAGGGTCCATGTGCGGTACTGCTGTCTAGATATAGCACGGGTGATGCGCCCCGTCGCGCGGCATCATGCCGGGAACCCAGCCCCCGAGGTTTATCTTGCACGCAGTGCCTAGCTCGTCGAAATGAATCCGATTCGGACTACGAAGAGATTGTCCTCGGATACCGTCCCCGGAGAATCGGCGCAGAAAGGACTTTTGCCCGATTGCTTCTGCGACTGGCGTTTTTCAGTTTTTATATACACAGGTGCAGTATAAGGGTATAAGCATTCGTCGATCTTGGCTTGTGCGTAGGCGCACACTCGCCCCGGGATCCTGATACTGTATATCCCCGGCGTTTGGCCCGTTCCTTTACGACAATATACATTTCGAGCGAGCCTTCCGACGCCCTTACACCGCCTGGCTGAACCCGAACAAGCAAGAGTCCACATTCTGCTGATCGGCTGGAGATGGAAGTTCCTCATCCTCATCCTCTTCTTCATCCGATTCACTCGAGTCGTCACTCCCAAAATGCACCCCTCCCCTGTACTCAGGTTGCCTATCCTTTAACTTAATATCCTTCCCCAGCCCGAGCAAACCGCGCGAGATCTCTTTGCAGGCCACAGCAAACACCTCCTGCCCGCCTCCATCGGATTCTTTGCCCTCGGCGCCCTTCACGTTGTAGCCGGTCGTCCACGCCGCGGACGACGACCGCTCAGCGCCTAGCTCGGCACCGATGACGGCAGCCAGCTCCCCCCCGACGGGCACGGTGGCCGACGCCCCAGCCCCGACCTCCCGGTTCCCTGCGCGCTTGACCGCGGCGGTCTGGAAGCTCATGGTGCCCACGACGAGATAGGCCTTGCCACCGACCGGGCAGAGACGGAGCATCTCCCTGCGAACCTCGGGCACGCTTTTGAGCGCCGCGAGGTATGCCGACTCTCGCTTCAGTCCTCGGACGGTGATGCTAGGAGAACTGATTTCGGACGATCCGCCCTGGGCGTCGTGAGCGTTGACGGCCGCCACTGCCTTGACCCTTGTCCAGAATGAGCGGTCCTTGGAGGAGGAGGCGGTGATGTGCGCGTCGTGGTCTGTTTGCTCTTCAAGCAGGAAGCTGCTCCAAATGTCAGGCGTGAGCGTTTTTTCCGGGGATTGCGGCGTGTAGTCGGATGTGGGGCTGAGGAAGTTCTTGACGATCTGGCCAAGGACGGTTGCGCTCTCGGGTGCGGGCAGACGCCTCTTGAGGAGGAAAAACTTCAGTTCCTGGGGTTCTGGTGCCATCTTTCCACAGCAAATTATCTTCCTCCATGCGTGTGTGTGTGTGACGGAATGCTGGCTTGCGAAGGCTCGATGCGTATGTGAAAAAGCATATCAGCTCAACGCTTCACCGATCAATTTGAAGGGTGGCGACCCGTGAAGACGAACCTCCACATCCTGCGCTAATGCCAATGGGGCATTTCTTCAGCGGTTCGAAGTTCGTCCGTGACTGCCTTCCGCATGCCAAAGGCCGACGGCATCTTCCGACGGCGTTTTTCCAGCGGCTGAAACTATATGACGTGAAGTCTAGGTTCTAGGGGGCGGTGAGTACTTTTCGGGGCGGCACGTTCCAGCGGCTGAAGTCATATGGCGGAGGTCCGGCTGCGGTGAGCTTGCAGCCAGGAAGAACGCCTTCCGGCTGCGGATTCCAAGCCGCTTCGAGAATACCATGTTCTGCTCGGACACGCCGAAGGCTGACCCAATGTTTCGGCAGTGGAAAGAATGCAGGTGCGGCGTTTGGGGGTTTCCGCCCATGTCGATTTTGCTCAGCCTAACTGCCTCTCGTCACCTCCGAGGCATCCTTGCGGCGTGAAAGATGGAGCGATCACAGGGTTCGACTTGGAATGTCGGCTGGAAAAGGCTCTCGGATCGGGCATGGTCATTTCGAATCGAAGGAAGGGCATTTGTTTGATGTCTCTCTTTTTTCCTTTTTCTTTTTTTTTTCCTTTTTCTTTTTTTTTTTTCCTTTTACTTTCTCCAAAAACATAAATGCCTACCCGCGCTGGTACCCAAGTTGATGTTAGGCCAGCTTCGTGACTACACGCCTTGATCAACGCGAGGGATGACTTTCACTCTTCGCATCTCCGGTTTGGGGGCGCGATCGACCGAGCCCGGTGACGGAAACCCGACAAACACACTCAGCTGGCCCACCGAGCTCGCATCAAGCAATGGGCGGCGGACTCTCCTGATCGCCGACCCTCTCCTCAACAGAGGCAATCCCGCAAAAGACCAAGATTTGATCAAGTGGTACCTTGAGAAGCATGTCAGCGAGCCTTTCGAAGCCACTGAAGCCAACTCCGCATGCCGTCTGATCCGCGAGTATGGGCAGGGCCTGGCTCTGCAGATCTCATCCAGCGGCCTACTTCCTGCCCAGGGACATCTCGAGATCGAGGTTGGCACCCCCGATGGGGAGACTGACGGGCCTGGTCATGCCGTCTCTAGCCTGCAGCGCCTGCACTGGGAAGTGCTGGAGGATGTCACCCTATGGCCTGAGAAACACAAGTTCCGAAGCGTTGGCGTGTGCAGGACTACAACAAGCGCGGCGGACACGGCTCCAGCTGGTACGTCCGCGTTTCCGCAAATTCGGGCCGGCGCCGACGCTTTGGAGCCGCGGGTACGCAAGTATTTCAACATACTCCTCGTGGTGTCCCGGCCCGGAGGGAGCGCCGACGTCGAGCACCAGCTAGTTTCCCGTTGTCTGGTGGACATCGCCGACCGAGTGTCCAAGGCCAGTCCGGACCTGGAGGTCGTCTTGGAGGTGCTTCGGCCTCCGACATGGGCAGCCTTTCAAGCCTGCTTGGGTGAAGACTCGGCGAGACGGTACGACCTTGTCCACTTGGACATGCACGGCGCGATCAGAGAAAAGGAAGGCGTCGCAAAGTACGTGGCCCGAAAGGGGAAGGCTGCATTCGGGAATGTGACCATGGAGATCAAGATCAGCCAACTGACACACTTGTAATGAGGAATTAGGGCATCTCTCTGCTTCTGCGGCAAGCCGAAGCCCAAGTTATCCAAGAAGCACCGGGTGTCGGTGGAGAAGGAGGATGAGGTTGTGAAGGACTGGGTGTGGAAGAAGGAGGTTGCGAAAGACTGGGTATCGGGGGAGGAGGTTGCAAAGGTTCTGTCAAGATCGGGAGTCCGCACGGTCATCCTGAACGCATGCGAATCGGCCAACAGCCGTCGTGGAGATTGTGGTGGAAACCTGGCTGCGATCTTGCTCCGTCATCTCATGGACTCGGTCGTTGCCATGTCCTTCAAGGTCGTCGACGAGGCCGTGGAGATTTTCACCGACGTTTTCTACACCTCCCTGTTGCTCGACCGCCGACCAGTGGAGGAGGCAACCCGGTTGTCTCGTCTGGCCTTGCTTCGGAACCCACAGCGACGAGCCCGTCACATGTATTCGGTTCGGCTGATGGACTACATCGTCCCGGTACTCTACAGACGCCCACGGAATGCCACCGACGACTTGCCAAAAGCCTCGGGCGGAAGCTCGCCCAACCGCGTGTCAGACGCGCCGCTCCTCTGGGATTTCATGACGTTCCTTTGGAATTTCGCGACGATGCTCTGGAAGTTCGCAGCGCTCCTCCAGAACTTGGTGCTGTCCCTCGAGCTGAACGGCCGACTCTACAAACTCCACAAGGACAGCGTCGACCGCGAGATCATTGGGAGAGATGCGGATATCTTGCACATAGAGAGTGCATTATCTGTCAGGGGCCTGCTACTGCTTCACGGTCCGGGAGGCTGTGGAAAGACGGCATTGATCCGGTACTGCGCTCAATGGTGGCAGCGCTCGGGATGGATCAAGCAGTCGGCAACTGTCGACTTCGCCAGATCCTCCAAAGAGACAAAATGGGTCTCTTTCCAGCAAATCCTGGGTCGAATCGCAACACAGCTGCAAATGCCGTCGGATCATCGATCTGAGCTGCAAATTCTCGACAAACTGCGAGGCGAGGCTTGCCTTCTCGTTCTAGACAGCCTGGAGTCGCTTTCCAGCGCCGCCAGCCAGCTAGAATTAATGGAGCTCCAAGGCGACGGGCTGAGCAGGCTTCGCGAGTTTGTGTGGGAAGCTTCAAGGGGGAAGTCGAAAATCATCCTAGTCTCCCGACACCGCAACGACCCCTTTATCGACGGCAAGTGCCTCTACTTCCGCTACCAACTTGCCGGGCTCAGCGTCCTCGGGGGAGCTCAGCTGCTCGAGCAGCTTGCCTATGGCAAGACCGCCAACGTCCCGGAGGCCCTGCGTCACCGCCAGAACATCGACTTGATTCGGCGCGCTGTCATCCTCCTTGAGGGAAACCCCGCCGTGCTCAGAGATGTGGGCCCGGTGCTACGGCGCCTGGGCCACGACATAAAGGCTTTCTATGACAAGCTACTTTTTGGGGTCTGCGATGGACAAGAGGGGGTAACCAGTCGCTTCGCTCGCACCATTGCGTATGTTTGTGCTGAGCTCGAAATTTTTGAGGCACATAATGACTTGGTATTTCCCTTCCAAGTTGCTCCTTTCTGGACGATCGCCCCGAGCAACCCACAGTACTACTTTTGGTTTTTGTACCTTGGGCTTATGCCCACCGTCCAGGAGGGCTCCTACGCCTCCTGGCTCACGGACGATTTCCGTGCCATCGTTGAACTGTTCCAGCGACGTAACAGCATCAACATGCATTGGGACACCATTTTCCGGCGGTTTGAAAGCGCCGGACTGGCGGAAGAGGCCACGATCGAGACCAACGCGGGAGCGGTGATCCGCTGTTATCACGTACATCCCATGGTAACTCTACGTGCTCGAGCTCAGGTGCAGCCGGAGCTTTGGCCCAAGATGAAGTTCGCGTTCGTCCGGCAATTTTTGCTTTGGTTCCCAAAGGCCAGGGTCCAAGAACAGGTGCAGCAGATTTCCAGCGTCACGTGGGACGACGTCGAACAGCACGACGATTACGCGGAGAATTGCAGCGCCGCTGCAATGGCCTTCGCGCTGGAGGGACCTGATTTTCAGGGCGAAGTAGAGCGGATGGGCTGGTCTTTATTCGATTTTGTGCACCTGCATTCACTCAACTCCTTTCTCACCACGGCGCGGCGCGCGGAGGCGCTCCGCCCATTCGTCCAATGCCACCTCAAGCGCCTATTCGATGCTGTGGAAGCCAGAAGCAATGTCCCCACGTCGTACGAGCTTGGGATGATCATGAACTACTCGTGGGAATGCTACAACCATGAGCAGGAAGTTACCGCAGCCGCAGATATCGTTGGCCGGGCGCTGGAAGTGCTTGACCGGTATCAAGCCTTGGTCCCATCCCGCGGGCCCCTGACGCCCACACAAGACTTAACCGTCTTCCAACTGCGCTACGCTGAGGCGTGCATTGTGAACAGGAGAAGAGGCAACATGGATGGCATGGAGTACTTCCAGCGGAACCTTGAGCAGGACGTCGGCGAAGACCACTATTTCTATGCCGCCATTAGGAGAGTGCTCTGGAGGTGCCTTCTAGAATGGACCATAAGCGCCTCGGAGCGTATGCCGAGTGTCGTGCCGCCACAACAGCAGCTCGGTCTGGGGAGGATGCAGGCCGCCCAACAGCTTTTTGACGACCCCAGTTTCCGGGAAGGCGGCGTAGCTGGCGTGCTCGCGGCAACGATAGCACAGCACCCGGAGCTGCTTGACCGCACCCCGGTTAAGGAGAGCATCGCGCCCGTCCTCGAAGCCAACCAGGGCTCCGTCGCTCGTTTTGGCAAGATCGCCCACCGCATCCTCAACGAGAGCATCACCGCGAACTTTGCCGATCTCGCCGCCGCAAGTCAAGCTACGAGCGATGACCCAACCCCTGAAACCTCGCCGCTGCAGTGGCTCCAGCATCTCTTGCGCAACGACGACAACAACGTTCCGGGCAACGAACAAACCCGCGCCCATATGTCGTACTTCAACGCCCAAGTGTGTACGTTGGCCGGCCAGCCCGGCGGTGGGGAGGGCGCCCTCGACAAAATGCTAACACGCGAGGCGCCCTCCTCGACGACCTCGAGCGGGTGGAAGCGCCTGGCGGAGCTGCACCACGACATGTACTTCATGGCGGTGCCGTGGGAGGACCCGAGCGCACGCGACTACCACAAGGGCCTGCGCCACCTCGACGAGTACTGTCGCCTGCTGCAGGGCGGCAGAGCCGAAGACGTCCCGAACCGTGAGCTGGCTTACACGTTCGTCAAGTACGCCGTCTGCTACAACGGCATCGGGAGGGTGGTCGACGCGGTACGCGCGGTGCTGAGGGCGGTGCCGCTCGTGTCACAGGCGATTGCCAGTGGCGAGTGCGTCGACGATATGGACGCCGAGGAATTCGACAGGTGGGTGTACGCGCGGTTTTCGGAGCTAGAGTCCCTGGACGTGTTCCTCGACCGGCAGAACCTGGCCCACCCGCCCAAGGAGGTGGAGGAGATGACCTTCATGGAGAGGTCCTCCATGTTCGTTGTCATGACACGGGCGAAGCAAATCCAGCAAGAGAAGAAGCGACTGGAAGCAACTTTCCAGGAGGCGCTGAAGGCACGAGCAAGGCTGGAGCAGACTTTGGCACGTGCGGCCGCACTGCATGGCCACAAGCCATAGGTAGTCCCAGATAGTCGCCGGCCCCTCAACGGGAGGCCAGATAATCATGACCGACACCTTTTTAGCCCTTCCGCGCGTGCCACCGCCGGTCGACGACCGTTGGCCCCGATCGAGAGGCGTAAAGGGACAAGCCAGCCCAACCATGTGGACGCTCAGAATGCAAGTTCGTTATCATCTAGGATTCGCTGTCCACTGTCGTCCGAGTGATAGTGTAAATAGTCTGATCTTGGGGGCGATTCCTCGTCGACTGCTGCTTTTATTTAGGCACCTAGGTAGTTATCGTCGACCAGGAAACAAAAGGTATCTAGGTACACTTGCCAGGCCGAGCCAGCCATAAGGTGGCGCGAGATGCCCCACCGCCTGACCTATTGGGTACCCCATCACCCCTAACCCGCTGCCATCTGCTCTTCTTGAATCAGCTGCCGCGCTCGTATGGTAGGGCACGGATAATTCCGCAACTCACTCAAATCGAGTTGCCAACGCTGTCCTGGCAGCTTGCGCGCCCTTGCACGGCGAAGCAAGATCCTTGCCCGTTGCTGAGGATGCGCGAGCCGTTTAATTTAGGATCCACTGGCTTGTTGTTCAAATCCCTAAGGGCTTGTCTCTCTGCAGCGATTGTTTCCTTCGATATTCGCTGACGCTGAGGAGCTCCCATTGCAACGGAGAGCATGCCGGCGACGACGATGGAGAGCGCGGCGAGCTTCATCTTGAACGAGATGAAAGGGGTAACCCGGACTGTGGGTACGGTTTCGGCTTGAAAAGGAATGACGGAAAGAATGGAATAGCTGCCAGAGCTGTGGGTAGAACGGAAATGATATTATTAGACTTGCGTCGTTCAAAATCTACTGGAGGAGGTGGTGCCGATAAATACTTTATTTTCTGCATAGCCTCACCCCTGGTTGATTTTGCCGAGGCTCTCCTCCACGTTTGGTTTCCGTTTCAGCGCCCTGGTCTAACAAGGGGCTAGCCTCACACCGATCCCAGACCTTAGCTCCACGCTGTGCAACCGATACTAACAGCTGGCCACACTGTCTTGGCGAAATGCGCGTTTTGTGTCACAGTATCGGGCAATGATGTGCGTCGATGGCGCTTTGACGTCCCTATTTGGCAGATGTGCGTGCCGGCACCAACAACTAGCTCGGCGCCATTGTCTTAGCCGAGACCCCCCGAGCGGCAGCTGCACACATTGGGTCCTCGCAGGCAGTTTGGCCGTCGGGCCCATGTCGTCACGACGCGCTTGGACAGTCAGAGGTGGGGGCGTGTATTATCTCGGCGCGACCTCCCTCAGGCGAGACTGTAGACGCGCTAGACATCACCGTCGAGAGATGGGAAGCAGGAGAGGTGACATTTTTGTCTTCTTTCCTAGCGCCGCCCAGTTCGAGTCTTTCCATAACCCAACTCCGCGTGCACAAAATAACGCCAAAACATAAACGAACCCAAGGACGCCGAAAAGATAAACCCGAAGATAACAAAAACAACAGGAACACATCCGAGAATAACCACGCGACGAACAGGGAGAGAGCGAGCACAACTAAGTAGTCCCTCCCCCTGTACCCATCCGCCTGAGTGCCTCGCAATCGGTGATGAGCACCAGCAACAGGAGCAGACGCAGTCGGCGTTGGCAGCCGTGGGACGAACTTGCGCATGCACAACTCCTCGACCCGGAAATATGCGGGGCTGGTGGGGCGGAATCCACGTCCCGCCACCTCCACACCGCGCGGGAGACCGCGACGCTGGACAGAGGGCATGGCGAGGGGTCCTCATACTTGTCCATCTAACTAAAACCGGGCTAACTTTTACTTTTCAGGTCCGCCGGACCGCTCCCGTCCTTGCCCTTGCCCTGGGCATCCCAACCGTAGCAGCGGGCTGCCTATGATCTCGGCAGTATCCTACTGGAGCTCCTCCGCCTCCTCGGCCTCGACATCGCGCTTCGTGTTGCGGGGAGGGGACCCATTCCGGCGGGGCGACGTCCCTCCGGTCCTAGGTGGGGAGCCTGTCCTAGACGGTGAGTTATCGCGGTTGGGCGGTTGGCGGCGAGCCCATTGTGGCCTAAACCTCTGTCGAGGCGGCGACGGCTCACGAGGCGGCGGGCTCGGGGACCGCCCGCGCTCCGGTTCCGGTCGTCCCCCTTTCTTAGGAGTAGGATCGCCGATACGGCGGGCCTCAAGGATGTACGAGGGGTCGCGGGCTTCAATCGTGCCCTCAGCGGGTGTGGGCAGGGCAAGAACGCCTGCGAGGAGGAAAGGGAGAAGGAACTTGACGTGCATCTTGAATGCTTCCTGCAAAGGGAGGAAAGAAATGCTCGGTGGTTGGGGAAAACAAGATAAAAAAAAACTTGTTACGCAAAAGAGACAAATGAAAAACACCAAGGAAATACAGAATACCCAAAGGGAAAGACCGGTGGAGGGTAGTGAGGGGGAAAAAATAACTAAGATGCAATGCTGGAGGGAAACGGGCGGTTTATATATGGCCGTCTAGACTGCCTGTCGCCACTCTCCTCGGCGAACGACATGACCGCCGTCCATGGTAGGCGGCCCTGTCGCCACCGACGATCCGACCTTGGTGTTGCTTTTGAAGGTCAGGTCACCTTAATAAAAGTTACATCGCCAAAGAAACCTCGCCGCTCGCCACGCCTCCAAGCCCTACCAGACTGGCGGCATGCGTCATGCTTGGGTATTTTCGGCATGGGATGTCGTCGTTTTCTTTCGTGGCCTAGGTTGCACACCATGGACCACCCATGGAGACAAAGGTCCCGCCTGGGGCCTCAACGTGGTGGCGGAGCTAAACTTGGCTTAGCCGTCCGATGCCCTGCCCAACCCCTGCCACCTCTTCTATTTTTTCCTTCCCAAAAAAGCAGCCCGAGTCACGACTTTTGGTAGCGTCGCCGCCCACTTGTGAAGTCCTGGATTCTAATCGCAACCTGATGGTCGGTGCTTCGTGCCGAATCTAATTGAGAGGCTGACTGGTCGCAGGTCTTCTCCTTATAGGGAGACGAGAGCTGCATCTGAGCCGCTCATTTTCGTACCAGGCCGTCCGTGAGTGCGGCTTCACGAACTCGACGGCGTCGGCAGGCACCGGACATTGCCACGCGGGCGGCAGCGCCCTACTCGAGCTTCGTGTGGAAGCATTTGCCATCGTGGGTGGCCCTCATTCCCGCAAAACGGGCTACACATTGACAGAGTCCGCCAAGAAAGGGCAGGTTTGGTGCTAGTTTTCAACAGCTGGAGCCGCCGCTCTCTGTCCTCCGAGAGGAACTATAGCAAGAATGGAGGAGTTTGTGAGGCTCAAGCACTCCTAGGCCAGTTTGGGCGCATCCAGTATCCAGTGTCCCGCCATTGCGCCCAGAAGCGCAGGGCAACCCTCGAGGATCTTGTGGACTAAACCGTGCTCGGAGCTGGAGGCCGAGACTCAGTCTGCTCTACCCGACAACTCAACGGCCCGTCATGGGGCTCGCCGCGGGGATGAGGCTGTCGATCGACGGGGAGCTCGGACAGGGATGGTAGTCGCACAGATTCGGGATGAACGCGGCCGATGATATATCTGCGAGCACTATAGTTCTACAAGATCAGCGCTAGGTTGAAGCCGCACACGGGACGACAGCAGCGAGATCCTCAGCTGCCAGCCACGCAGTCGTTTCTTGTGCTGGAAGTCGCGCAGCGCAGATGTTGCCACAACAACGCCTTGAAAAAATGGTTGAAGAGTTGGGCGCTTCCGTCACGAACGTATTATCAGTCACCTTCCATATCTTCCAATGAATTGAGGGACGGTGCGAGGCCGAAGCCAGGAATCTGGATCTGTTTTGCGGGCAATTTTAAGGCTGTCATGCGTGAAGAGAGGAGGGACAGAGGCGGACGGGGTGATGAACAAGTGGAGTAGCGATGATCCGAAACTGACCTGGTCCATGCTTGGCAAGGAGACAGCGAGCGTGTCCAAGACCGACCAGCGCATTCTCACGGCAACACTCTGAGCGGCAAACAAATCGAGCAATTGCTCCGCGTCAGATGACTGCTACCTGGATGCGTCGTGGGGAGCGCGATTAGCCCGCATGGCATCTCCAATGCCGAAGCTCGAGTGGAGGAAGCTCCCGCGTATCTGGGATCCACCTGCTAACGTTTTTGGAAGCTGTTTGCACACACGCCAAGAATCCCCCCACCGGCGCCTTCCAGAAAAGGGGGGAACGACCCCGTTGCTAGACGACAAGCAAGCGCCGATGTGACACGGAAGACGGCCTCATTAGGAAGCTCGATTTAAGCTCGACTCTGGGCTCGTCACTTCCTGGGGCCAATCCTGCCTGCTCCTTTGATCCCAGGCAGTCGAATCGCGCAATCGCTCCCCCCGGATATGTGGGCGCTATGCTATCAAGAAGCCGAACCATAAAGAACCGGCGGCGTCGCACTCCCGCACGCTCTCCGGTCGAGCTCTGATGTAGTCCGCTCCGCCCCGTTCCTCTTCGGTAGGGACAAGCAAGCCCGCGCTCCCATTCACTTGGTTTGACCGCCCAGACGAAGATAGCATGCATCTGCACCTCTCCGTCGTCGGCCTGCTGGCCGCTCTGGCCGCGGCCGTCCCGGTCGAGAAGTCGGCAGGCCGTCCTGCCCTCGTCGAGGGCGAGACTTTGAGGCTCATCAAGACCTCTCCGGAGGATCTCATTTCCGTGACCGAGAAGGAGCTGGAGGAGAACTACATCGAGAAGAACATCAAGTTCATCGACGTCACAAACGTCGACGCCTCGGAGCTCGCCATCCTGTCGACGCCCTCCGACGCCGACGTGTCGAAGCTCGTCTCGAGGCAGTCGCCGACGTACCCCACCACCTTGTCGCACCAAACCGAGACCAACAGGCTGATCGGGACCGCCTCCGTCGCCGGGCCGCAGAGCCACCTGCGCACCATCACGGGCTTCACGAACCGGCATTATCAGAGCGCCAGCGGTGTGGAGGCGGCCACGTGGCTGTTCAACCAGGCCAAGAGCCTGGCGGCGCCGAACCCTTCGATCACCGTGCAACAGTTCAACCACTCTTTCCGCCAGCCGTCCTTGATCGTCAAGATCCCCGGCGAGCTGAACAGCTCTGTCATTGTGGGAGGTGAGAGTGGGACTGTGGGGCCCCGTCCGTGGAATTTACCATGATGTTAACCCTAACCCCGCGAAAGCCCACTTTGATGGTGTGGGATCAGGCTCGACTCGCCGCGAGGCCGCTGACGATGACGGCAGCGGCAGTGTGGTTATCCTCGAAGCCCTCCGCGTCCTGGCCGCCGCCAACTTCAAGCCTAAGCAGACGCTCGAGTTTATGTGGTTTAGTGGAGAGGAGCAGGGTCTTCTGGGTAGTCGCGACGTCTTCTCAAGCTACCGCTCAAGAGGCGCACGGGTTCTGGCATATTTGAACCAGGACATGGCCGGCTACTCTCCCTCCAAAACCGTCAGTGTGTACACGGTAAGTACATTCTCGAAACCGTCTCATGTGACTGGCTACTTATGCGGTACTAATCCCAACATACTTTTTGCAGGACTACGTCGACACCAGCCTCACCGCCTATGTCAGGTGAGCCTTTCTTCCCCCCTTTTCCGGACCTCTGGGTCGACAGCAGGATCACTGACTATGGCAACCAGGCTCATCGCCGCCACCTACACGGGATCGACCCCGACGACCTCGCGCTGCGGGTACGGATGCAGCGACCACGCCTCGGCCCGGTCCAACGGCTTCCGTGAGTTGCCTACCCCCTTGCCCGTTGTGTGCTCGGCCTTGTACTGACAGAATCTCTTCCCCACAGCCGCCGCCTTCGTCGTCGAGGATGTCTTCGAGAAGACGTCGCCCTACATCCACACTGCCCAGGATACCTACTCAACCATCCAGTGGGATTCCATCCTCCGCCACATCAAGCTCACCATTGGGTACCTCGTCGAGGCTTCCTACCTGTGAGCGTCGGATACGCCTCATTGTTGGACACATTGGATGCCCGGGCAGGAGAGAAGGCTTTGCTGCATGCGTACATAAGCAGCCATAGTCTGTATATACTTGTTCATGGTACATAATTATGATTGGACGATTTCGGAGCCGGCCGCCATTGTCCTTTGGTGCTCGACGAATAGGACGCACAAGTAAAGCAGAGAAAAGTTTGGTCGGGGAGTCTAGCGCCTTCTGGCACCATGTTCCCGGCAGGATGTGTTTGTCGTTCTCTCGAGACGCGTATCCACCAAAGAATCAGCGCATCGGACCCCACGCCCAGTATACTCTACACCGACTACCTGCGTATAGCTTCTACAGCTGTCGCGACGCTGTAGGCTGTGAATCTAGCACGCTCCGCTTTAGGAATGGCGCTCCAACCTGTCAATATTTCCCAGCGCTCCGACCCAAACTCCAGACGCAATCCCAAGCCCTTATTCCCTAAACTACAAATCATGTTCTCGTGATAGTCATTTTTGTCACCACTCCTCCCACCTCACTGCTCTCTCAACAACCGCTCCTGCTGCGCCTTCACATACACCATCGCCGCCCTCTTAAAGTCGTCCGTGTCGCTGAATATCACAGTCTTGTTGACGTGACAATGGAAGTGAAAGACGGACGCCGGAACCGGACAGTCGGCCCCAACCGGGCACGGGCGCACGTCGGTTCCCGGGATCGGCATGGTGACGTAGTAAACCTCCGCGTCCTCCTCGGAATGTTGCGGCGCCTGCTCCACGACGGGGCCTTGTGGCGTCGAAGTCACCCGCATCGCCGGCGCCGGAGACTCTGCAAGAGTGGGGTACAGGACCTTGTTCAGCCGCACTGACGCCTCCTGGACCCTGGCCATGGCAAGGAGGGCTTTTGACTCACGAGTGTGGTTTCCAGAGTTCGGGTCCCTGTTCGAAAAGATCATGTTCTGCGCGTCCTTTCCCGCCTGTATCGCGGCCTCTATCAGGTCCTGACCCTCGATCATGTCCACCAGTGCGTCAGCCTCTTGTCTCGCCTGGGCCTTGCCGCCGCTGGGCAGAACGACGGCGTCGGCAGTCTGTCCGCTACCCTGATGGGTTTGCTGTTGTCCGGTGATTGAAGGGAATCCGCTATTAATCGTCAGGCTGCCCGCCGACCGCTTAAAGTCGCGGACAGTCGGGATTGGGAGCATGCCGTGATGTCCAGTGTGGCCAGCGGGCTGACGGGTGGGCGGTATGGCAGCCGCGGGCTGCAAGGAACCGACGTGAGCGGACGCTGTCGGTTTCGGCAAAGGTGTGTGAGAGCCCGTCGATGCTGGGCCGGGCGACTGGACGGTGGCCAAGCCATCCTTGCCAACATGGAGCTGGAGCTTCTTCACGTGCGACGCCGCCTCTCCGTTACCGCCGGACTGCCTGGCCGGAAAGAAGGCCTTGCTGATGTTCACGAATCCGCTGTGGCTTCCCGGGATTTCGGGCAGTGACTGATCAGGGGCGCTCTGGTTGCCTGCCTGGGCGCTGCTGCTCGGCCAGCGTCCGTCCCCCAGCACGAACGGAAGCGACATACGCCCTAGCTCGTCTGGCTCTACGGCGCCTGCGGGGTAGGATGGACTGTCAGGCTGGTTCTGCGAGAGCTTGGGCCGTTTCTCCCCATTCTCGCCCGTCGCCGCAGGCTTTGGGGTCGGCGAGGTGTTCTTCCGCTTACCAAGCGTACCATCAGCATCTGTCTGGCCCAGCAGGGGAGATGTCTCCGTGTGGTTGAGATGCTGGGCGGCATTGGGCGCAAGCCGAGTATCTGGCGCAGCGGCCCAAAAGACAGTGCTTGGTGTACCAGTCGCAGCACCAGGACTCTTTGTGAGCTGTCTAGGGTTAATCGTGCCCTGAGGCCGGCTGTCTGCTGCAGATGCATTGCGCATGCCAGGGTGGAAATCGCCGATTGCGAACGGAGAAAGCAGGGTAGGTTCGTGGGCCTGGTGAAATGCTTCCAGAACACTGCCACTCCTGGCCGGCACAGGCAGGCTGCGCTGCTCCTTTCGAGGCGTGTTCGGGCCAGGAACACCGCGAGCCATGTCGTCGGTCTTGCGCGTGTCTCGCTCGCGTTCCTGAGTGGGACGAGCGGTGTCAGGCTTGTCTGTCGCTGATGTTTCACCCTTGCTGGCGCTTGAGGGGGCCACTGCCCGCGATGGCTCGATGACATCATTCGGTCGCTGACTCTCCTGGGCTGATTGACGGAAGGTGGCCATCTGAGCAGTGAGGGGGTTGGGGACCGAGCCATCACTTGGAGTCGGGAGGACGCTAGCCGAGGCCGCATTGGGGTTGGAAGCCGCGTGAGGATCGAACCGAACCTGAGTCTGGGCTTGGACTGAAGCTTGGGTGCCCAGAAGCGGAGTTGATGTTTGAGCAGGCGCGAGAGCAGGTCGGAACGCTGCAGTTGTGACGGCAGAACTGGCCGGCCGAGCGGCGTTGCTGGCAGCGACGTTCTGCGGTGCCTGTGGCGACCCGGCGGCGTCATCCGATGCTTCCTCATCCTCTTCATCGTCTTCCTCCTCATCCTCCTCATCCTCCTCCGGCTCGGCTGGGTCGCCCAAGGGTGGCTGGCCGTTAGCCGCCCTCTTTTCGTTGATACTGGCAACCAGCTGACGGAACCCGGGATTGCGAAAGCCAAGCGAGCCCTCTTTATTCTTCTTTCGGAGATATGACACCTGGTTCAGCTCAAACGGGCTCTCAGCATGAGACTCTGGGAACTTGGCTTGGTATTCATCTCGAATGACGGAGTTCTGGTATTTCGCGTCGAGGCGCTTCCGCACAAACTCCTCTTGCTCCAGCGTGTAGCGGCGAACCATGGCTCCGACGGATGATAAGAGGCGCGTGGAAGACTTATGGACCAGCGTGGCTCCGACGGCAAGAGGTGGCGATGGTTGTGTTCTGCACAGGAAGCCGCGCTGAGTTGGTGTCAGTGCTGCGCGGCTGCGCGGCTGATACGGCAAGCTGGCGCAAAATTTTATTTTGGGAAAGTGCATCCGTTTCCTTGGTAGTGCCTAATTCTGGGCCATATCGTTGAGGAAGGAGCGAGTTGAAACCTTGGAAATCTCTGATCAACTACCGAGTTCCTTCCAAAGAGCCGGGTAGCACTACACAGGCAATAAGTTTAAAAGCGGTTGCAACATACCATAATATCAACCGTTTTTTAGTAGACACCTGGTATGTCGAGAGAAATTTTTCTTTTCATCCCAGGTTGCCTTTTTTAAACCTTTTTTTCTTTGGCATTCATCTTTCGGTATTTTGCTTCCTTTTTCTCTTTTTTTTTGTGTTTTTTTTTTGTTTCCTCTTTCTCATTTCTCGTTTCGGTTTTCCATTTCATTTTTCTCATTTCTGTTTTCTGTTTTCCGTTCCTCTTTCTTGTTTCTCTCTTCGGGCGTCCGCTTCTTTTTCATTTTAATCATAACGCAGACGGATGGTGTCATAAGTCAGGAGAAATCGGTTAATAAAGTGTTTGCAAGCCCGAGAACCCAGTCGACCTCCAGGCAGAAAAATCCATGACCTCTTTGAGAATTAAACATCAGCTACAACAGGAACACCTGAAAACGTGCCGTTGGAGCCGCCGGATTGGACAAGGCTGTGTCCCGGCTTTAGCGACTCTAACGGCAAGCCGGGGTTCCCGCCGTTAGACAGGCGCATTGACCCAGAAAAAAATTGGGTCCGCCACCTAATTTGATTAGCAAGACTTCTCTTTCAGGCTAAGAGCTGCCAAATTTTTTTTTGGGCCGAGCGACAGGGTTGGTCGCAATGCAACGACTTGCGTAAAGGGAGCCCCGATACACGCACCCATGTACGCGGAAAGGAGCCTGCAGCACCCGAAAACCTTCTTTGCGTGCATGGGGGCTCCCTTCTCGCGAGTCGAATGCAACAATGCGACATCTGTCGATGCGACACCTGTCGATGCGACGTCGTGTCCACCTGGTCGGAACCTCATCAGCGACCTGGAACGCCAAGCTCGCTAGCGTGGTGCGGGGGTCGAGCGCATAGGGGGCTCGAGTATAAAACGGGAAGATGCGCCGTTCTTTTGGCGATGTACACCGTTCCACCTCAGGCCTAACCGACCTTTTACATTCGCTATCATTCAGCCATCATGTTGTCCCGCCCTCTCATCTTGTCTTTGTTCAGTCTTGCTGTGAGGCCAGTCACGGCGGACCTCACAGCCACCATCACTACTGGACAATGGGGTGTCTGGGAGGGCTGGGGCACATCGCTCGCCTGGTGGGGGGTGGCATTCGGGGACCGGGACGATTTGGCGGATCTCTTCTTCTCGCGGAACACGGCCAAACTCGGCAGTCAGAGCGCCCCCGGTCTCGGTTTTAATATTGTGCGCTACAACGTCGGCGGCTCCAGCAACAAGCCCGCTGATGGAAAGTCCATGAAGGTTCCCTCGACCATGAACCCTTCTCGCCTTGTCGACGGCTACTGGATCGACTGGAACAGCAAAGACCCCAAGTCTGCCAGCTGGGATTGGTCGGTGGACGCCAACCAGCGCAACATGATGCGGAAAGCCAAAGCCCGCGGCGCCGACATCTTTGAGCTCTTCTCCAATTCTCCAATGTGGTGGATGCTCTATAATAGCAACGTTGCTGGCGCGGATAAAGCAAGTCCTTGTTCCTTTATATCTCTTCTCCAGTGCGAGTGTAATAGTATTCTAACGGCACTTGTGCGGTTTAGGGCGGGAACGACAACCTGCAGGAGTGGAACCACCAGGATTTCGCCCTCTACCTGGCGACGGTCTCCAAGTACGCCAAGGACAACTGGGGCATCGACTTCCAGTCGGTCGAGCCCTTCAACGAGCCCTCGGTCTCGTGGTGGAACTCCAAGAGCGGCACGCAGGAGGGCTGCCACTTCGACACCAAGACGCAGGCCACCATCATCAGCATGCTGCGCGCCGAGCTCAACTCGCGCGGCCTGAACAACCAGATTATCGCCGCGTCGGACGAGAACACGTACGACGACGCGACGGCGAGCCTCAAGGGCCTCATCAAGGCCGGCGCCGCCGCCGGCATCGGCCGCGTCAACGTGCACGGCTACCAGTACGGCGGCGGCGACCGGCAGAAGCTGTACGAGACGGCCAAGGGCGCGGGCAAGCGTCTTTGGCAGAGCGAGTACGCCAAGGGTGACGAGTCGGGCGCCGAGATGGTCAGCAACCTGATCCTCGACTTCCGCTTCCTGCACCCGACCGCCTGGGTCTACTGGCAGGCGATCGATGGCGGCGGATGGGGCATCATCGACGGCGAGAACAAGAACAAGCAGCTGGGCGCCATCAACCAAAAGTTCTACCTCCTCGCCCTCTTCACGCGCCACATCCGCCCCGGCATGACCATCCTCGACAGCGGCGAGTACTGGGTCACGGCCTACGACGCGAAAGCCCGCAAGCTCGTCATCGTCGCCGTCAACTGGCTGGACGCGCAGATCCTCAACTTTGACCTCTCCCGTTTCAGCAAACCCGGCACCGAGGGTGCCCTGGTGCCGCGGTGGAGCACATTCGTAGGAAAGGGCGAGCAATATGTGCAGCACAATGACACGAAGATTGTCGGCAAGAAGTTTTGGTCGCAGTTCCAAAAGAACCAAGTACAAACATTCGAAATAGCAGACGTCGCAATTTAGATGTCAAAGTTGGCCTCCTGTCATCTTTTTTTTTTTTTTTTTTTTACTTTTTTCTCTCCTCATTTTCGTTATTTCTTCGGGTTTCTTTTAGACGTTCGTTTTCTCCATTTGTCTTACCTAGATACTTTTTTCTTCTTCGTTCTTCTTTTTTGTTCTTCCCCCCAAGGCTTCCCTTGGCACCACACCCATGAGGGGCAGAGCATATACATACTTTTGTCCGTAAATAAAAACCTCATGGCATTGTTCACTCGTTGGCGAAACGCCTGTCGCAGTCGCAATTTTTAGTAGCCGGGTTCATGCGTTAGGATGCCCAGGAAAAGCTCGCGTGGAAAGTCCGGGGCAACATGGGTGTGTGACAGGAACAACCCCTTGATTTGGCAACGTTCCATCCAAGTCCGTTACGCGATCGACACGTCAGATGCACGACGTGCGGAGCAAAGTACCGTAGCAAACCACTTCCCTGGATACACCTTCCAGTTACGGCGCGACATCAGTGACGTCGCTAACCCGTGCAATAGTGATACTTTCGATTACGCGCATCGTCTCTGCCCGTCCATCTCACTTCCACTGCGTGAGAGCAGTCTCCTCCTTGCTGAGAGATGTGTACCGAACGCTGCTCGTCCACAAATCCTTAAGCTTTGCTTTATCTCGGGACTCGGCGCTCGTCTCCCGCAGCGCATTGCCGTCAAAGTAAAGATCCTTGGGATGCTGGCCATAAGGGGCATCCTCGGAAAACGCGGCGTTGAGGAGGTCGGTCGCCGACTTCTCCGTGCTTCGCATCAAGGGGTTCTCTGCAAAGAGGGCCATGACGGGCGTGAGAAGCGGAATGAGGACTCGGGCGACGAAGAACCGGTAGTAGAAGCTCCCGCGCCTCAGGATCGAAGTCGGCATGGCGCCAGGGTCGACAGCCGACAACGATATTCTGGAGAGAGCCGGGTCTGCTTCCAGCCGAGGCTGCAGCTCGTGACTATATCATCCTCGTCAGGACATCAGCATTATCTCTTCGCGAAAGGAGTTAGACGACTTGCACCATCATGATCTGGCACAGCTTGGCGGCGCCATACCGCCTAAGGCCGACACCGCCACCGAATTGCCCTTTGGCCAGGCTGTCGGCGTCTGGGAAGAGGGTCTTCCATTTGTCCTCCGCGTATATGCCCATCGAGGCAGTACGTCGGTCGAGCGGGCTCCAGAGCAATCACCGTTAGTTTGGAGTGGAACCCATTTTCGCGGGGGACGGAAAAACCAAAAGACTCACTCGTGGGCATAGCTGCCCACCACCACGATTCTCCCAATCTCCTTGTCTATACTTTGTAGCAGCTTGAGCGTAAGAAGCCAGTGCCCCAGGTACGTGGCGTGAAAGGTCATGTCGAAGCCGTCGTTGGAGAAGTTCTGCTCGGAGTGCTCTTGGTACGCCGCATTCTCGATGATGGCTCGAATGGGCGGCAGGCGGCCGTCGGCGACGCGTGCGTTGATGTCGTTGGCCACATCGCGGGTTGATGCGAGACTGCTGAGGTCACAGGCGACGACCTCGATGGTGCCGGGGCCCTTCTTGGCCTTGTGCGCGTCCAGGACTCCCTGCAGGGTTGTGGCGGTTTCGACCTTGCGGACGGTGAAAAGAACGTGGTAGTCGGTGTAGGCCGGTTCCGACAGGAGCTTTTTGGCGATGGTGGACCCGAGTCCGCCGTTTGCGCCGGTGACGATCACGGTCCCTTTAGCCATGGTGTTTGCGCTTGTGTTTTGATGCCTTCTTTCGGGCCTCGTTCGATCTTTTTCCAGTCGGTCATGATCCCGCCTCGCTCACTTTATATCCGCCGGTAATGTCCCGGGCCATGATCGCAAAGCTGAGAGCTCAATGCGGGCCCCTCATCGGACAGCTGACCCGAGCCGAGTGCGAGCTGGACGTGTCCAAATCTGTCTAGGCTGGCTGCAAGGCCGGCAGTCTGGACGGCGCCAAGCCCGGATGCTGAAGATGTGGCATCACGCCGGTTTCTGGTGCCGGCATCAAATCTGAATAAATCTGTAGCGTAAGGCCCTTTAAAACTGGCAAGGGATACGTGTACTGGCTTAAAAAGCGATCAGCACCGACGGATTCCCATAACAACAATACGTTCTTATGGCTCGAACGCGGCTGGCTTCTTTCTCGCGCCTACGCTGACGGCTCGCGGGGACGAGCGATGCAAATCGGACTGACACCCACCCAGCCGCTGAGGCCAGCAGTACCGTTTTAGCCGACCGAGCTTTCTAAAGAGTGGAGGAGATTGGCTGGAGATGAGGTGACGAACGTGCGCTGGCCAGGAGAGGCGATGGCGTTATTCCCGGCGATTCCATGCGTCACGACCCGATAGCGTTGCTTTCAAGCACGGGGAGCGTGTCGTCCTGCCACCTGAACCTCGATGCCATTAATTGATAGCTCCAGTGTACGGGTTCACATGAACAGTCTGATGTTACGCAATCGCACAAGCAATCCACGGCGGCAAGCGAATGGACCTCGTGCGAGATCTCCACTCACGCCATCAATATGACCTCGTCGATGGTGCTAAGATGGACGAAGACGCGTGGCTCCGTAGGCTTGGAGTCCCGGCCACAGCCCCACTGTCCGCCGCCCTGCCGAACTAGAACTTCGGGGTCCAATTCGGGCTGGCAGCCACAACGCGCCCCGGCGCCCTCGTGATGGCGCAAGCTCTAGCATCATTGTTCTTCCCGCAGAGACTCTCGCACTTCAGATCGCCAAACAAACGATGCGCTCGTGGCCATGTAATGACAGCGTTTCGCGTTTTACTCTGAGCCCTCCGCTTATGTACCAGCCAGGGCGCGGGGTCTACGACGCTGTCTCCTCGTCAGCGCCGTTGCAACGTCGCGCCTTGACACAAATATTGCGAGTCGCGCGCGCCATCCGATCGCCGCTCCTAGACCCTTCGGGAGGATCATGACAAAATGACGACACTCCTGAATGCACCGTGGGACCCCTCGTCCCTGCCTTAACTCGCTCGCCCCAGTTCAACTGGCGTAAACGCAAGATTTGCGTACCACACATCGAGCGCGCAGTATTTCGGTCAACTCAACCCGTAATCAATTGCCAATTTAATTGCCATTGATGTATTTAAACGGGACAATGTTGCTGATGCATGGTTTTTCTTCCTTATAAAGGCTTCGTGGCAACTGGATTTAAGCTTGTGGTGGGGCGGTATGCTATCCAAATTATGAATTGACAGGCACATTCATTGCTTTCAGCTGCAGGAAAATACATGTAAGTAAGGGGTCCATTATTAGCAGGGGCCAAAACGCAGGTCGCCCATTCCTTTCTACCTGCATAAAATGAATCGTAGAAGTCATACCGAAGCAATGGAACACACATCGATGGCGGGTGACTCCGGCCAGGACCAATTGAAGGCCATTCCGAAAGCGAGCGTGATAGCGACTCGTTTCGATGTTTCAAAACGGGCCCGCATGCCACCGTTTTCTTATGACGCCGTTTCAAGGTAAGAAATATCTGTCATGTAGTGTTGCACTGCATGGAAAGATGTTAAGCTTCTCGAATGTCATAAAAGTCCTTGCAGGCTTTCTAGTTGGGGCACAAAGCGTGCTGGGGTCTCCGACCTTAGGCCCTGATTCAATTGGCTGTTCCCGTTTCGGATCTTTCGGCCCACGTCCATCACCCGTCGACGGCGGTGAAACAGCTAGGTCCCGCGTGCCTGGCTTCTCCAGCCGGGCATTTTACTACCAGCGCACTCTGCCAAGACCTATCATCTGGAAGTCGGATGACCCGACCACCCGGTCGGCACCGCCCACTATGCTTCAGCCTGTGTCCACGTCTCCAAGAAAATCCCACAGGTTCCTTGCTTACAGGTCGGCCGCATGGAGTAAAGGCTAGCACAATGGATGACGTTCTGACTGCAACGCCTCAGGATCTAGGTTCCATTCTCAATATGACCTTTCGGCCCGCGTTGCATTTTTGCTTCCGGCGCCGTCGGTCTTCTGGAAGGAAAAAGAAATATCCTCCAGTATTTGTTCAACTCTTATCTTCTGCAACTCGTTTACATCATACCATACCATCATGCGTTTTTTTTGCCCAACCCCTTTCCCTTAAATTCGCGCATCTTGCTACCTGACCCCGCGTCACGAAAACTCGCAGCTGCAATCTTTTGGTTCCACCTCGGGCGGATATCTCGGGATGTCTACAGTATAGCTCGCCGTCTTAAGACGGCTGGTACCTACCCCGTGCATGAGCCAGTTGGGGAAATCTGACATTAGGTAAAATAAAAGTAATGCCAGCGGCGCTCGACCAAGATTCACGCGGTTAGAAGAACTTTATGCATATTCCACGCGTCTTAGAAGATGTCTTCCCCACGGGGACCCCGAGAAACGAGAGTAAAAGTACGTAAAGAATACATCTCTCTGGGAGGGAAGAAAGCGGTGGTGATACTGTTGCGCAGGGTGTCGATGTTGGCTTTTGTGGATCCGACGTCATGATGCAGGGGTCTTCGAGCGTTCCTGACCGATGCCAAATACGGTTGGTCGATGGGTCCGTTACGTAACCAGCCAAGGGCGAATTTTGCTCCCGAAATGATCCGCAGCTGAGTGCAGGTGATCATCTGCCGCCTCGTCCAAAAGCTTATGCTATTCTTGGCCGCTATCTGCCGAGGCAGGAACAACAACGCCGGAGGCTCTGCGGACCGCTAGGTCGATCATCACACCTCGAGGACTACCTACTCCCTCGGGCGCATTCTTCCCGCCATCCAACAGCAATCTGGACTTGATTGGCTTTCGTAGGGCCTGCTTGTCGAGATGAGGTTCGCCCCAGGGATCCCTCCAGACACTGGCCTCCCCAGCACGCCCCGGCTTCGACCGCGTATCCTGCGGGACCTCTCCATTTTTCGTCCCTTTTCCTGACACACCGAAACCGTTTGCAGCCTAGGACAGGCGGGAGAAGGCGGGAAAAATGAGGTAACAAGAACCCGGCTTCGAGTCAAGGGCTCCAGCGGGCTCCCCACCAGGATCCCACCGTGATGGCCCGATCGTCGCGTGCCTTGCTCGCGGCTGGCCGCTAGCCGCGCCCTTTTACATCCGCAATGGGGCCAAGGCTCCCTAATCGCGCCTCGGTCATTCGCTGGCTGCGTGTTTGCCCTGTGCATGGTCCAGACCTCACTCGCCGAGTGCCTGCCGTTGGGCATGTTGGGACCTCCGCGGACGGCAGGGACACCCCGTCCAGGTGCCTCGTCTGGAGACAAACATGGGAGGAGCGTCCCCTCGTTTCTCCGGGCGCGTGGCCGGCACAAAGGACGGACCAGTGACAGCCCCCAGGGGCGCGGTACGCCGACCAAACGCTGGTGGCGGTTCGACGCCCCTGACTGTCCTGACTGCAAGACCCTCCCCCGGCAATCTCTTCGACAGGCCTCCCCACACGCTGTCGACTCCATTGGTGGTCCCCGCCTGCTTCTCTTATCTCGCTCATGACATATTTCCTGCTATGATGCCTACGGTATCTTTGCGCGTCTACAAATCTCGGGGATCCCCTTCTCTCCAGCTCAGACGGTCTCTCTTTCCTCCTCCCCGCCCGCCCCTTCCCAAGTCCCCGCGACCTCCGTCGCGTCGTGTCGTGTCCTGCCCCTCGTCCCTTGACTACTGCTTCCCTTAGTCAAGTTCCTTTCGCAGACCACCTGAATCCAAACTCCACACCTAGACCATCGGATTTGCCACAGGTACACGACGGCACGTGGCCTCGGTTGGGGGTCTCCGCCACTATCTACCTAGTTCTATAACAGTATCGGGCTCAAGGTCTCTGTTTCTACTAGTTTTTTTTTTTTCTTCCGGCATCACGGTCAACATGTCTGCCAAGGAGCTCCACGAGAAGAGCAGCACCGAGGAGCCGAACAAGGCCATGGAGCGCCAGGTGTCTAACGGTGCTGTCCTCAGTGGCGAGGTCGGCCACATCGGTAGCAGCGAGATCGACATGGCGGACCGCACCGCCGACATTGAGAAGCACAAGGCTGTCGCCGGAGCTGCCCACTTCAACCGCCTGGGCTGGAAACGCCTGACGGTGGTGTTGATCGTGGAGGCTATTGCCCTCGGAAGCTTGAGCATCCCGCGCGCCTTTGCCCAGCTCGGCATGCTGGCTGGTGTAATAACAACCATTGGTCTAGGCCTCGTCGCTATTCAGTCAAGGTGGGTGCCCTCCCTCTGCGTTGCTGGTGAAATGTGTGATCGGCGCGGAAGCTAACATGCCACAGCTTCGTCGTCGGCCAGGTTAAAATTAAGCACCCGAGCGTGAGCCACTACGCTGATGCTGGCAGGCTTCTTTTTGGCCGTGTAGGCTATGAGGTCGTCGGCGTCATGTTTGCTCTACAGTAAGATCCTCCCATATACGAAGTTACTTGACACAATGTTTGGCAAAGCCATTGGTGACAGCCGCGATGCCCGCGATGACATTGACTAACATCAGCCCAACCGCAGACTCATCTTCCTCGTCGGCTCGCACGCGTTAACTGGCGCCATTGCTTTTGGAAACTTGACCGACTATGGCACCTGCTCCGTCGTGTTCGGCGTCATCTCTTCCATCATCCTCCTAGCCCTAGCCATTCCGCCGTCCTTTGCGGAAGTCGCGATTCTTGGTTACATCGATTTCGCCTCCATCATTCTGGCCATCCTTATTACCATCATCGCTACTGGAGTCCAGTCCTCACATGCGCCGGGCGGACTGAGCGCCGTCGACTGGTCGCTCTGGCCTCAGCCGGACCTGACCTTCGCGCAGGGCTTCAACGCGGTGACCAACATCGTTTTCGCCTACAGCTTTGCCGTTTGCCAGTTCTCCTTCATGGACGAGATGCACACCCCCGAGGACTACGTCAAGTCCATCTGGGCCCTTGGCCTCATCGAGATCGTCATCTACACCGTTACGGGCGCCACTGTCTATGCGTTCGTCGGACAGTCGGTCAAGTCGCCGGCCCTGCTGTCTGCCGGCCCTCTTCTGTCCAAAATCGCCTTCGGCGTTGCCCTCCCGGTCATCTTCATCTCGGGGAGCATCAACACAACATGCTGTGCTCGGTTAGTATCACTTTCTATGGCCTCTGACTTGCCGTCTGGGTATGCTGACGCATTGTGTGCTTTAGGTACATCCACGGCCGTTACTACAAGGATAGCGTGATCCGGTTCATCAACACCAAGATGGGCTGGATTACCTGGCTTACGCTGATCACGATCATAACGGTGGTTGCGTTCGTGATCGCCGAGTCCATTCCCTTCTTCTCGGATCTTCTGTCGCTGTCGAGCTCCCTGTTCATCAGTGGCTTCACGTTTTACTTCCCCGCACTCATGTGGTTCATGCTCATCAAGGAGGGCAAGTGGTATGAGCGCCACAACTGGGTCAACACGGGCATGAATGCGGGCGTTTTTCTGATTGGTGCTGCCGTCTTTGGTATCGGTACCTATTCGGCCATCCACGACATTGTAAGTCTGCTCCTTCTTATGCGCTGTTATCTATCGATCTTGGCTGACCCTTTTTAGATTGAGAAATTCACCACTGGTAAGCTCAATGGTGTTTTCTCTTGTTCGCCCCCTGCTTAATTGGATGTTGGCTGTGGCGCGTTTGTGTCCATGGCTGGGGCTCATGTATGGAATGTCGTATCTGGATAGCGAGCGCCCATCAGTTTTTTGATTGGTACTGGTCTGTTATATTAGGGTCGTGTTTCTAGGCTTGTCAACACGCTTTTCCCGAATGTCTATCCTGTTTGATGCCCCGCCTTGCATGTTTTTTTTCTGGGTCGAGTGATTTAACGCAACCCCTTTTCCGCACCGGATCTCGGCAGTGTGGAAATACCGCGGACAGAGTCTGCACAGCCACAGCACCCCTCGGTGGCAAGTTCGGCATGCGCCGGCCCCGCAGCTGCCCACGTGGCCGAGCCAATCGGCGGGATGGAAAACGGCGCGCGGCGGCCACAGTCGGCGCTGCGGACCGTCAGCTCCGCGTTTCTGTTTGGGCCTTGCTTTCTCGGGTTATACAAGGCAGGGGGCGTCGCGGCATTTGCTGTGCCATGTCGGTCTTGCTGGTGCTGAGTTGGGTTTGTATAGATTGAACATTCCAGTCGAGATGGGTTCATCTAACCGTTCCCAACGGCCGGCCCCAGACCCGGCTCGATATGCACCCAGCCCGCTAGGTACCTTGCTAAGTGACGTAGGCGGCCTGCAGCTACCCCCGCTTAGCTGAGCTCACCGATTTCGGGTACAAATCGAAATCGTCGGGCGCCGTGCGGCTTCGGGCTTCAGTCCGTAGTTGCCTTGCATGCCCACCCTATTAAGGTAGCCAACCCCTAGCCATCCCGGTTACTTGACTGAGTCGAGAGAGGGCAGACGCAAGCATAGCAGGCACACGCCCACCATCCCACCTCGCCCGCCATGACAGACATAGCCGCATCCCGCGATGGGCGCTACGAGCTCACCAGCCCGACGGCCATGCCCGCCGCCGCCGGCTTCCTCTGGAACCAGCGCATGATGATCCAGGCCACCTGCCGCGGCTACGCCACCGCGCAGTTCATGCAGCCGGAGCCGGCAAAGTACTCGTACGCCCCAAACGTCGAGGCCAAGACGTTTATGCAGCCGGAGCAGAACTACTACGCCCACCACCCCGGCCGCTTCGTCTACGTACGCGACGACGACTCGGGCGCTGTGTTTTCCGCCCCCTACGAGCCCGTCCGCGCCCGCCTGGACAAGTTCGTCTTCTCCGTCGGCAGGAGCGACATCCGCTGGCGCGCTGAGCTGGGCGGCGTCCGCGTCGACATGGAGCTCATCCTGCCCACGCACGACGTCGCGGAGCTGTGGACTGTTCGCGTTACAAACCTGTCCGACAAGCCCCGACGCCTCAGCATCTTCCCCCACTTCACCATCGGCTACATGTCGTGGATGAACCAGTCGGCCAGCTGGAGACCGGAACTTGGCGGCATCGTCGGCAAGTGCGTCACCCCCTACCAGAAGGCCGAGGACTGGTTCAAGAACAAACACCTCAAGGACCGCACATACTTCCTGTGTGAGAAGGAGCCCCTCGCCTGGGAGGCCCGACATTCGGCCTTTGAGGGCGAGGGTGGTCTGCATGCTCCTTCTGCGCTCCGCACCCCGACGCTTTCCAATAGTGACGCCAACTATGAGACCCCGACCGCCGTGGTGCAGTACCGCGAGGAGCTGGCGCCGAACACCCACGCCGAATACCGCTTCCTGTTCGGGCCGGCATACGACGACGCCGAGGTGCGCACGGTGCGGGAGCGCTACCTCAACAACGGCGGCGGCGCGGCCTTTGACGCCGTCCGGCGCGACTACGCCGCCTACATCGACAAGGGTCGGGGCTGCCTGCAGATCTCGACGCCGGACCACGGACTAGACGACTTTGTCAACAACTGGCTCGCGCGCCAGGTCTACTACCACGGCGATGTCAACCGGCTGACGACAGACCCGCAAACGCGCAACTACCTGCAGGATAATATGGGAATGTCGTACATCCAGCCCGCCGTGGCGCGTGCAGCCTTCCTCAAGGCGCTGTCGCAACAGGCAGAGACGGGCGCCATGCCTGACGGGATCCTACTCGCCGAGGGCGCCGAGCTCAAGTACATCAATCAGGTCCCGCATACGGACCACTGCGTCTGGCTGCCCGTCACGCTCGAGGCGTACCTGGCCGAGACGGCCGACTACGGGCTCCTGGACGAGGCCGTGCCGGGGACCTCGGACGGGAAGACGCTGACGGCGTTTCAGCGCTTCTGCCTCGCCATGGACTGGCTGCTGTCGGACCGGGCCCGCGACGGGCGGGGGCTCAGCTACATCGCCCAGGGCGACTGGTGCGACCCCATGAACATGGTCGGTTACAAGGGCGTCGGCGTCTCGGGGTGGCTCACGGTCGCGACGGCGTTTGCGCTCAACATCTGGGCCGGCGTGTGCGAGCGCCGTGGTGAGCACGACCTGGCGACCAAGTACCGCGCCGGCGCGGCCGACGTCAACGCCGCCGCCAACGCGCACTTCTGGACGGAAGACGGAGGCTGGTTCGCGCGCGGAATCACCGACGACGGCGTCATCTTTGGCGTCCCCTCCGACCCACAGGGCAGACTGTGGCTCAACCCACAGAGTTTCGCCATGCTCGGCGGCGCCGTCACGCATCCCAAAAAGATCGAGGGGATTTTGGACCAGATCGACGCGCAGCTTTCCACCCCGTACGGCGTGCAAATGTTCGCGCCCGCGTTCACGGCCATGCGCGAGGATGTCGGGCGCGTGACGCAAAAGGCGCCCGGGTCGGCCGAGAACGCGGCCGTGTACAACCACGCGGCCATCTTTTACGCGCACGCCCTGTATTCCCTGGCGGACAACAACGGACACGGACACGGACAGGCCGGACGCGCGTACGAGGTGTTGCGGCGCATGATCCCCGGCCCGGACGAGGAGGACCTGCTGCGTCGGGGCCAGCTGCCCGTCTATATACCCAACTACTACCGGGGCGCGTGGCACGAGTTCCCGCGCACCGCGGGGCGGTCGTCGCAGCTGTTCAACACAGGGACCATCAGCTGGGTGTACAGGTGTCTGGTCGAGGGCCTCTGTGGGCTGCGTGGTGATTCTGTTGGCGGGTTGTTGGTTAACCCGCAGATGCCGCCCGCGTGGGAGGGGATGAGCGTCACGAGGTTGTTTCGGGGCGCGACGTTTGAGGTTAGGGTTGTGAGGTCGGCGGAGGATAAGGTTGACGGGGTCAGGGTGAGGTATGAGGGGAGTGCGGAGTGGTTGTCCGAGGCGCGGATTCCGGGCGGGGAGATTGAGGCTGGAAAGACGTATCGCCTGGAGGTGGTGGTGCCGAAATAGGTGGACAAAAGTTTGGCTTTTGGATATGGTATCAGGCTGTGGATGCACAAGTGGATTGGAAAAGTTTGTCTTTTGGATATGCTATCAGGGGTGGCTGATGTATGTTCATCGTGGCTGCACGCTGGATTACAACGGCTGGATGGAGGGGTTTTCTTGGTCTCTTTGGCTTACTCTATCTGGAACATTCCGGGCTGGGGTCAACGACATTCATCAAAAGGAAGGGCCACATAGTCATTATTAGATGATAGAACAGCGGGATTTCCCTTCTGGCAAAAAGATGAGGCTGCGCAGGGGATGTGTTGAAACAATAGGATGGGAGAAAAAAAAAAGCTATAGAACCCGGGCGTGGCTCTTCGATGCTGCCAGGTTCCCTCTACCGGGCTGCCCACGCCAGATAAGGGATTACGGCCTACGCCGCGTCGTCTGATTGGCAATTTCACGCACGCCGATCCAGGTTCATCGCATGTTCTCCCCATCCAGCACCATCCTGGGCATGTCATGCTTCTTGGGCCAGCTACCGCTGTTATCCGGGGTAAGGGTGCCCTCGTATCGAACGCGTTATTTATGGTCTCAGCGCAACCCGATCCATCAACAAGATATGCGCCATGGAACTCGCCCCGGCCGTTGTCGGCGCAGTCCTTGATCACAGTCCGCACCAGCCACTCGGCGCGCTGGCGCATGTCGATGTCCTCGCGGCCGAAGACAACGCAGATGACATTGTCTGCCCTATTACTCTTGCTCAAAGCCAGCTCGATGAGAGATGAAATCTCGAGCAAGAGGCACTAGTTACACGGGCCTTTGAGCAGCTCCCACTTGATGACGTCGAGGACCAGTTCGGGCCCATACACGGCGCCCATGTAGACCCAGTAGCCCATGTCGATCTTCGCGACCACCGCGAACTCTTCTTCCATACCGGGTGGCTCATCTAGCGGCCTCTCCATAATAGAGTGAGTCGTCCAGCAGATGTGGCGCAGTGCCGTCGCGTTTTGCAGGGCCATGCTCACGCGCAGGGGCGGATGATGTCGGCGATGCCGGCTGGGTCTTTTCGCTTCTCGTACGTGATCGTGAAGGCTCGAACCGAACCCGGGCGGCGCCGGACTGCAAGAAGGCGCCGCCGTTGACAGGCGGAAGCCGTAGGGGAACAGGCCGCAGCACTCGTTGGACGCCTGTTTGTACCACGGCCCGGTGCCGGCTATCGAGGCTCTGCATGGCGCCTATGTCGGTATGGGTGGCCCCGGGTTTGCCCGTGTCGGGCAAAAAGACCGTGACTTGGATGCCGCAGTGGAAGGCCAAGTGGTCGCCGGAGGGCGTGAAGCCGATGCCGTGGTCGAGCGCGTTGCAGATGGTGGAGCCGTAACACCTACTCCGAGCAGTCGAGCCATACGCAGTACGGGAGCTTGTGCTCGCGCAGGTGATCCTACAGATGCATATACGTGTCGCCAGGTTCGCCCACGGCGTAGCATTCATCCGCGCTGGCCTCTAGCATGCGGTGAACCTGCGTACCTAGGTACTCAGGCTCACGACGACGCTTCCCGGCACCCGAGGCGCCACGCCGCTGTAGCTCGGGTTATGGCCCTTGTTGAAGGTCCACAGAGGCGCCTCGAAGTTGGTGCAAGCGCAGGAGACAGCTATCGATGAACTCTTCGCCGTCGAGCAGGCAGTGCATGTGGTACATCTGGCAGCCTAGGTTGACATAGTCCACGAGCTACGGTCATGAGATACCTGCATGTCATTGAAACAACAGGCGGATCTCCAATCCTGACACTCCAAGCACTTCGGCGTGTTCTACTGAGCATAGAACATGAAATAGTTCGGATGCTCCCGTCAGGCTCTTCGGTTCTTTTCTGGGCGAGCAGCTTGAGCGCCACACAGCCGTAGACGGACCGCTGGCAATATTTGCGGGGGACGTTGAGTAATAAATGCTTTGGTCGAGATTTAGACGAGTCTCAAAATATGTCAAGAAGTGTGGGCTCATGATGGAATCGTGCCTGGATCTCTGCAAATTTCCCGGCAGTAGATAAGCAGTCATGCTCAAGGCCCTAGCCGTAAGATTTGTGTTAGTGATAGACTTGAAAGAAGGGAAAGGTTGGGATCACTCATAGGAGACGTGGTAGCCACGAAGCCGCTGTTTTAGAATCGCCTAGATCTACCGCCGTGCGCAGTGTGACTTCTGGCAGCTTGCAAGGCGGCTGGCGGTGACGTCTAGCCGGTGCCACCTAGATCTGGTCTATATGATGAAAGACAAGAAGCCACTGGAGTGCCCCTGCTGTGCTCATCATCTACATCCATCTATCCATCTATACCTTTCTCATCAGCAGATCACACATCCCAGTGCCTCAGTAATTGCTCCCCTGCCTTGCATAGCCAGGGCACATCAGCGATACTAACCCCTATGATCTCAATCACAAAGATGGCGGCAACCGTGGTATTTGTGTCTTCCTAAGGGGTAGGCATGGCGGCTCTAGAGTCCCTGCTGTCAGGCTCGGAGCTGATCGGCGGCCATGAGCGCCCTTGGACCCCTAGTGCAACTGGTGGTACAGCGTTGCGGCCTGCTCCTGGCCATGCTGCTGCGTGAATCGGGCGCCTACACCGTTGACTTGATGTCGGACCAACTACGACTGTAAGGCTCACCCTTTGAGCCGTCATGGAGCCTTCAGGCCGACGAAAGTGCCATCCGCTACGCCTTCTAGCCGCTTTGGGACGACACGGGCACGGATGAGGACCGATAGTCTCCCGGGTGCCACAATGCCGCCGCCGCTGCCCCTGCTCAAGCAGGCCGCCGGCCCGGGCCGGCGCATGCCGGTGGAGATGCTGGCAATCGACAACATCGACCCGGCCGACGGGGCCGCGCGAATTAAGATCTACCTCTGGCCCGGCCGGACTGCGGTCCTCAGGCCGGGCAGCTCCGTCACGGCCTCTATCTGCAATCGGAAGGGCGGTGAGTGCATCTCGTCTTACTTTCCGCCCTCTGCGCATGCGGATCACGGTCCATGAGTGGTGGACGTGGTTATGGCATCGGTCCCCTGTGCTTGTTCCGTCCAACGGCTTTTATTATTCGCCGTTTGGTTTTGCCCTCGAGCAGGCCTACATAGGAAAGCTAGCTGGAGTCTTGTAAAAATTGTTTTGGCGGCTTCGTTGATTGTGTCGCTAGGGAGGGAGATTAGCGAAAGGAGGCAGCAGCCAGGCAAGTTGCTATTTTAGCTTCTCGATTCCATGCTCTTCGGCATCAGAAACTCCCCGAGCAGGTCAGAAACTGCTTTATTCTACATGGTAGAGTAGCATCTAGATGCCTGAGTAGTGCCTTTTAAATCCACAAGCAACGATTAACAATGCAAAACGCCCTTCTCGCGCCTCGCCTCCCGACCGCGGAAGTTGGCAGTGGGGATAATATGACAGACGGAACCTTGGCCCGCCGTATGATAGCCGGTGCCGGACTTGTTTGCCTTCGTTCAACCTTATGTCGACTCATTGGCGCCATTACAACATCTGGGACGACCTGCCGCCGCCTTTCACATGTGAAGCCGCTGGTGCGGCCATTGCAAAAGGTCCGCCCTGGATACAGTTGGCGGGCTCATCCAAGTCCGCGCACCGAAATCTCCGTTTTTCCAAGTCCCGAATCTGCAACTTATTATTCACACCGCATACGGCAAAACAGCCATGGGGAGACCGCTATCAAGTACCCTCAGCGAGCGGATTACCGCCCCCGGCAGAGCCCGATAGAAAATGGGAGGAGCCCCTGAAGCAGCTGTTGCTAGTGCTCAAGAACCAGCCAGGGGTAGTCCTACACCTCTGGGCCAGTGGCCCGAGGACCCGAGCAGGGTGGGGTATTGGTCGGTATGTCGTCGCCATTCCCGGGTGCGGCGTGGGCACGGAGATCCAGCACGTCAATTTCAACTTCCCGATTAGGGGCTGCCGTCACGCGAGTAGCATGTACTTGGGCCAGCTCCGCATGTTTCTTACTGCTACTATCTCCCAAAACCCGACGAGCCCGGTTCCCGCGCCGGGCACAAGACGTTTAGTGCCTTTTCTTTTTTGTGTAGTCGTTCAATATCATACCAGAGCACATGCGCAGCTGCGCGTCCGCAGCTCAGGCTTTGGGACGGATGTGACTCTTACCAATCCGTCTTTTGAGCATCCGCTTCCGTAGTGGAGTATGTCAGGTTGATATTGGAGGCCGTGTCGGACGGGCAAGAAAAGACTTTGGGCAAGCAGTCCCCGCGTCGGTGCTGAAGATTTGTATTCGGGCCTAGCGCTACGCCAGGGAGAGATGTCAGTCCCGGGAATCTACCAACTATAAAAACCATGCCTCCTTAAAGTTGGATAATCTCCTTGCAACCCCTCAGATATAGCTCGCCGGGTATCTCCAGGGGGCCGGCGGGTAAAGAAGAAGAAAGTTTGGAGATGTCCGGCCAGTCGCTGCCATTGCGCAGGGTCGCAAGGAGCAGCTCGAGTAAATGCTGATAGCAACTAGCAAAGTGGCTTAGGAGAGAGGATTGAACTTCCAGAGCCCTTCTGCTGGCAGCCTGTCCGCATATAACATAGCTGACCAAGAGCGCCGACTGTTCGCTGGGTTTTCGGCAGCATAGTCGCGTTGGCTTCAAATTAACCCCGAGTATTGGCGAGCCCCTTACGCCTTTGCCCGTAGATTGAAATAACGGCCAGAGACGCACCAATCATAGTCACAGTGACTGCTAACGAAATAAATGGGTCATACCGGTTACAGGCAATGGAAGACAGGAGGATTCTGCCCGGGGCCGCCATTGCCGATGTATGTCTCTGCCGTCCTCATGCCGCTCCCTCACCATCTACTAACCGTCCACCGCCACGACACATACAGGCCACAGAAGGCGTCGGCAAGCCCATCTTCAAGCATTTCCTCGCGTCCTAGTTCGAGGTGACATCTTATGGCGCAAAGGCGGCAGCCTATCATCGGGCAAGGTGTGGCTTCCCAATGCAAGCGCCGCGTCCGCGGTAGGAGTCGACTCGAGCTCCCTCTCAAGCCCAACCTCCGCGCTGCGCAGCCACAGCGCTGCTGTAGGCGCCCTCGACGATGTCATGACTCTCCCGTTCGATGCCGCCGCCGACACAGGTGTCTACCGCTTCGTGCCGTCCGACTGGAGCCTGGGGCCTGGGCCAGCTCAACCCCAAACTCAACGCGCTGCCTATCTCCGCGGCACGCTCCCGGCGGCACGCGCGTCTGGCGGCGATGTGCGCGGAGTCGCTAAAGACGCGGTGTGGGCCAGCGGCATCAGCGGGCCGTTGCTGGACCGGAACCTACGCGCGACGGTTGTACAGATCGGCATGGTCAACCACAAGCCACGCCCGACGACGATGTCGGCCGGGCCGTGGCCGAGTTGCTCTGCGGCCAGCGGAGAGATGGAGAATAGGGCCGTGTTCGTGCAGACGTGCGCGCGGAGCCCAAGCCGGACGCCGGAGCCGTACCGGGAGGCGCTTGGTACCGCGCTCGACAACTGGGATGTCAGGTGCGCCGGCTCCAGTGCCGTTTACGACTACGCCATGAGGGAATGTGCGGCAGATAGGGCGGACGATGCGCACGTGCTTGGCTCTCTAGTTCAGAGTGTCGGATGCTGAGCTGACGCAGGTCACTAGGGAGTGCGCCAAGAAGGGCTCGGTGATAAGCCAAAACTGTCTTCTAGCCTTTGATAATTGGAGAAGTACAAGCACTGCTATCTGCCAGCCTATTCGCCCAAGGCAACCGCCCGCATCCCGCTGGTGATGTCGTCCACAGAAGCTGGTTCTGTGGATTCATCAGAGTCGACGAAAACGATCCGCTTCGTTGTTCCGACTCGAGAGACGTGCTCGGCGGGCGCATTTCTTTCAGTGCTCCGAATGGCGCTACCCGGGATGCGATGTAGGAAGATGAACTCGTTCTCCCCGTGTTTGTAAGGGATTCTCATCCTGGAGGCGAGTTCTTTCGCATCGAATATGTATACCCCGTCGGATAGGTTCGTGGTGTCGATCTCGTATATCTCGATCCAGCGGACCCCGTTCCCCCAGTTCCTCGCGTGGTTGTAGCAGCTGAACGTCGACTGAAAACAGGTCGGCCTTCTATTTTCCCACTTGAAGTGATCTTGTGCGGCGAATGACAATCGCAATTTGGTGGTAATCTCGCGGGTGGGGTCTGCGGCTACCAGGTCCCCGGACAACTCGTCTCGTTTAAACTGGGAGTTCCAGTGCTTCACCTTCCAGAGCGTAGCCGGAGGGGAGTGGCATCTGTAGCTATCTAGATCGAAGGGCATGGATGGATAGGTACGTGTGTGTTTGGGGGTCGATCGATATCGGGGAATACCAAAAAATTGTGGAGCTAATGCTGAGGGAAGCTGAGTAGAAGGATTCTGGCAGACCTCTATTTTTGCAGACACCGGGGAGCTCGGCTCTTATAAGCTTTCCTTAGTAGCCCCACTTCCCCAACACCATAGGGCGAGCCAACAAGGTCGGTTTAAGCTAACAGGATTTTCATTCGCAAGCCGCTACCTCGCGCTTCTTTTAGTCGCGGCCTAGACCAAGTGATGACGTCGCGCGGGGCCCCAACGAGCCCCCTAATCCCAGAAGCTCCCTCCCGGCACCAGCAGCCTCCTAGCTGATCAGCTCCCTGTCACGGAGCAAGCAATACGTCGGCTTGGGACTCAGCAGGCTCAGTGAGCTATCGTAGCGCCCATTTTCGGTCTTCACGTCCACGTAATCCCTCGCCTTGCCGTCCACCCGGTCCCAGTCGAGCACCGAGGTGCCTACGCAGCTGCCATCTGCCTTGATGGCGCCGAGCGCCTGCTCCGCCCAGGTGAGGGCCATCCACGAGGGATCGCCCTGGACAAGGGGCACTGCCATCAGGACTTCGAGCAGATGCGTCAAGTCCGTTATCTTGGCGATCAAGATGCGCGCGAGGAGGTTGGGGCCCGTTCTCACATCCTCCGTCTCCCAAGAGTCGTATTCCCAACGGCGGTCGCGGGTGTACTTGACCTCTGCACGCAGTCCAGGTACCGCAGATCCCTTCTCCTCTTTAGGGCCGATGATGAATCCATACTGGTACCTTTGATCAAACGCGTTTTAGCTGGTCTGATGGGTCGGGGAATGGGAAGGAATTCTCTGCTCCTGGGCCACGGTATGCTACCCACCGCATCAGGGGCATATTCTTGATACCGCTGGGGTAGACGGCCCTATTCTCGGTTCGTTAGCGAGGCTTGGCGGGTATATGTCTTGCGTGGAATGCAATTACAGGTAAAGTCTTTTTTTGCCGCGCATATTCACGGGATGTTGACTGGAGATGCTAGTAGAAGCAGCGGTAGGATCGTGGCTGCCAAGTTGGAGAAAGCGGACAGAAGAAGCCAAGAAACATTGTCGTCGTCATATATACACGAACCCAGATCACTCGTTCAGAACGAGGACGGTTACGTCATCCAGAAGCACGCATGTGCGTGTGTAAGGCATCACTCGGAGGCATGGTCACCCATCACGGCTGCAATACAACTCACCTCTCCTCTCGTATCTATAACACACTCGTCATTCATATGAACCTCTTCGACCAGGTGAACCGATTCTTTTCCGAGGATCGCATGCCTATCCCGGGATCCGGTGAGCGTCGCGCTCGCGACAATGTTCGGCCCTTGGTCCTCGAGATCCAGAATGGTGATTTGTCCATCAAGCTCAAATACACTCCGCAATACAACCCGGGTCTGTCGGACGAAGCCGCTGCGAGCATGAACCGATTCCTCAACAAGACCATCGCCGCTTTCTGGAATCTAATCTTTGGCGGACTAGCAGCCGGACGAAAATGGCTAGAGTCGATCGGCACAGGTACCGGGCGGAAGCCTGCTAGGTGAGGCGTAAGCAGGGAGTGTTGGTTTAATTTAATACGCAAAAAAGGGAAGAGGAAACGGAATGGGAAAGCAAAAAGTAAAGGAAATAGGAAAGGAAAGAGGAAAGGAAAGAGGAAAGGAAAGAGGAAAGGAAAGAGGAAAGGAAAGAGGAAAGGAAAGAGGACTTTTTTCCTCTTCCCTTCTTATTTCCTGTCCTATTTCCTTTCCTATCTCCTTTCCTATCTCCTTGCCTATTTCCTTTCTTATTCCCTTCCCTGTTTCCTTCCCTATTTCCTCCTTTTTCGTTTCTTCCGCCTCAACTTGCCACACTGACTCCATACCCAGCAAGAATATAATCCCCGTGCAAGTTGCTCAGTGGTGCCGGCCAGCCGGGCGCGACGACGCGCGCGGCCGCCTAGGCATCTAGGAGACCGTCTCTCTGCCCTCGAGCATGTCGAACGTCGGCTTGGGGAGGGCCATGCCCCCAGAGTCGTACCGCCCGCCTTGGCGTTTTTGGGCGACGTACTCCCTCGCGGTGGCTTCGATATGAGACCAGTCCAGGACAGCGGTGCCGACGCATTTCCCGTCCACCTTGATGGCCTCCAGCGCTCGTGCTATCCACGTCCGACATCTGAACTCGGGATCGCCCTGGACGAGTGGAATGCTGCGCAGGATGCCGAGGAGGCGCTGCTGGTCCGTGATCTTGGCGATGACCAAGCGAGCGAGGAGGGATACGGTGCTGCGGACATTTGGGATTTGCAGCTCCTCATACTCCCAGATGGCGAGCCGGTTTTTGACGTGGCAGCGCATGCCCTCAACCTTCTTCTCTTTCTCGTGTTTGGGCCCAATAAGGAATGCCCAATGATATTGTCGCTCTTCATTGCCCGTAACACCGCTGGGGTACAGCGCGATGTAAAGCCTGGGCTTGTTGGAAGACATGTCGAGATGGCGTAAATTCGTGGTGAGATCGTGACGCACCGAGAGCGAAAGCTGAAGACCCTCAGAGGCGATAGTGTAAAAGACAAGATGGGTTGGGAGCGATGGTGCGCAAGAGAGAAGACGGCAAGGTCTGGGGCACGGTCCCAGAGAATCAAAACAAAAGACAGCCAGGACGATGCCTCTTTCTATATCCGTGAATCTGGCAACGTTGTCACACATATCAATCCACCACGCCGAATTTTATCGCCCAGCCCTCCAAAATGTAGAGGACGCCCTGCCCCTCGAGCCTGGTCTGAAATGGGCCGGCGCCTGGGTTTGGGGGCGGTCAACGGCGCTAGCCTGCAGGGCGGCACCCAATGGCGACCTGTTATGACGTTTGCCAGAAGCCGCTCGACAGGGTGGGGTGGTATGTGCTGGCGCTTGTGTGCCCCAGTGTAGACACTATATCCTCTCCTAGCGTGGGAGGCAGGCACGCATGCCGTCCTAGTTGGCCTGCAGACCGGGTAGGTGGGTAACACAAAGGCTGGGGCCAGCGTTGGAGCTGGGGCCGGAGAAGGAGTCATCCTGAGAGCGCTGGAATTACGACGCCAGATTCTTTAGGGAGCCGCCGAAGCCGGGTGACTAACCCGTCAGCACTCGTCGAGGCGTTTCGGTTCCGTCAGGTCCCTTTTAAGGAGGAACGGGAGGATGCAGTTGCCGTTGACTTGGCCTGATGCAGATGCAAAAAGGTGTTGTACTTGAGCAGGTGTTGAACTTGATTACTTGTGTCCCGAATCTGCCCATGCCGGTCATGGCCTCATCAGATTTCACCCCACCACCTTCGGCGGGTGCGCTCCATGCGTAAAGCGTCGGGATACGGTTGCAGGAACTTGTCGATGTCTTTCTGCCACTCCTCAATCATGAAGCTGACGGTAAACGCTGATGTGTACTCCCAGTAATCTGGATAGAAGCCGGCAGTCTCCCAGTCAATGATGCCCGACACCTTGTCGCCGATGATCATGATGTTGG
Organism: Magnaporthiopsis poae ATCC 64411; assembly: GCA_000193285.1. Taxonomy (NCBI): domain Eukaryota; kingdom Fungi; phylum Ascomycota; class Sordariomycetes; order Magnaporthales; family Magnaporthaceae; genus Magnaporthiopsis; species Magnaporthiopsis poae. The sequence continues at coordinate 382,165 of GL876973.1, read as the reverse complement.
CTAGGTTCAGGTCGCCGTGCGTAAAAACAAGCTCGGGCTCGGGCTTGGCGTCTTGGAGGGCGACCATTTCGTCTAGTTCCCTCCATTCATCGTCGGTCAAGGTGCTGACGGCCGAGTCAGGGCGCTCGACTGGCGGCTGGAGGCCGTCGCGGAGCCAAACGTGAAATTCCTGGACCGACTTGAAGGGTCCCATCCGGGGGAAGGCCCTGGTGTTTCGCGGGTCGCGGAGTGAGCCGCCAGTAGAGCTCTGGACACCTGCGCCGGGGGGCGGTTTGATTGACCGCAGCTCCTCAAGAATGCGCCGCAAGCTTCCCAGAACGTTCGTCCATGCCTGGTCGTCCGACCGCAGCCTCTTCCAGACCGAGGCGAGCATCTCACCCTGGACGCGATCCTGGACAATATAGGCCATATCCTTGTGGACAAAGGCGCAGTGGACTCTGGGCACGGGGACGCCCGGCGCGTGCTCGGCGACGAACCTCATAGCTGCCGCCTCTTCCAGGTGGACCATGAGGCCCGTCTTGACGACAAGACGCTTGGATATAGACACACAGGAGCCGCAGCACGACTTGGGCCGGAGCAGCCTCGTAGCTCGAACGGCGAGACGAGTAAGGATCCTGCGCGTCCGCGTGTTGTTGATGGCGAGGGCCTCGCTTCCATTGTGCCAGCCTTCGAGCTTGTCCCAAGGCGCCATGGACGTGGCTCGCGAGTGTGGATTGGGAGGTTGTGTGTTCAGGTGCCAGAGGCTCGGAAATTGTGGGTTCGGCGGATGTGAATTGAGCGATGCCCCAAGAACCCAGCTGTTTAGCGCCGATGACAGGGGCAACAGCCGCTAAATGGACTGGGCGTTGCGCTAGAGACACGTGATGAATCATCTCAACTGTCGTGCTCTCCGACCCCTTCACGTCTACGTCGATTTTCAGATGCTGGGATTGTACCCGTTTGTTGTATTATTTTATCTGTAGACCCAGTGTCCCTCGCAGATCCCTTAACCAAACCCTCCCACGTCATCAAGCGTCTCTTCATAAGCCAATATCGTCAAGGAGCGTGATTATATAAAGTAGGTAAACACCAAACATTAACCAACGCCATCACCAACCCCCTATCCCCTACGCGCAAAGCGTAAGCGTTACGCTCCGCGACGACGTGCAGACCTTGACCTGGCTGCCGGCCGGCGGGGTGCCCTGCGGCCACTCGATCCTGGGGCACGTGGGCTCGTCGCTCGCCACGACCAGGTTGCTTCCGGGCAG
>GL876973.1:362215-380629 GCA_000193285.1 Magnaporthiopsis poae ATCC 64411 | reverse complement strand
CGAGGGCGAGGAGGGTGGCGGCAGCGGTGGTGGCGTGCATTGTGGTGGGTGGTTTCGTCGTCGGAAAGAGCCGAAGTGTCTTGTTTGCTTGTGAAGCAAGTAAAAGCGAGTGAGGAGATCGGGTAGTGTTGCCTTGAGTCTGTGTCCAGGAGGGCTGATGATCTTGGGGAAACATCACCACTCCTCAGCAGGGGAACCGTGTCCCTTTTATGCTCGGCCAGCTCCGCAGCTCACGTTGCTTTTGCGTCCATATTCGGCCCATGGGATCTTCCTATCTTCAGCCCCCCGACAGGCCACCCGACATCAGGGCGGTGGCTGGAAGCGAGAGACACACGTGGTCATCGGCCGGCGTTGGACGTCGTGGTGCAGTACCCAGTACCCAGTCCCCCGCCTCGCCGGTTCCATTCCAGCGCGCGCGACAGCGCCTGGTAGGATCGACATACCCACAATGATATCCAAATATAGGAGCAAAAAAGGCAAAGCTCGGCTCGCGACGTGACGTATCGCGGCGCCCCTCCGTTTCTTAGTTGTACTTACCGCTCCCCAGTCTTTCGGTCCCGTCGTCGCGGTAATCCGTAATACGAAGCACCGCATATATCCCATGGGGTCATTTTTTTCTCCCACATGCTGCAATGCAGTGTATCCCCGCGGGCGCAGCATCGCAACTCACATGGACATGGCCCCTGCCGGCAGCCATGGGAGGAAGCGAAAGTGCGCATCTTGTCCCGAACTCGAAGTGCTCACCTGATTTCATGTCACTCTAGCCGTTTCTCGCGTCAGCACGCGCTGGCAGGGCCTTGAGTACCTCCCTACCTGCCTACTATACTACCGCGGGGCGCCTAGCGAGTGCCGGCGGCCGGCGATTGTCTTGGCTGCGGAATGTGGGGGTGGACAGAGGAAGCCTGGCTGGCGCCTCTGCGGCTGACGGTTCCGGAATACGAGAATGTTACGTTAAAAGTGCGGTTCCTCAAATGGCCGATGGCGTTCCGACGTCGTTGGCTGCTATATTGGTTTGGGGTGTCATATGACGGATGACGACAGCGGCCGATCGGTTGTTTTTTCTTCTTTTCCTTCAGCTCAGTGCATGGTACTTGCATAGGCGTTGTCTCTCTTGTTGCTCTCCAAGTAGTGGCCCGTTGGTGCCGTATGTACGCCCCTCGGAGTTCGTTTCCCGTAAGCATTGACGCCAACAGCTAGCTGCCTTGGCAGGACATCAACACCTCCATCCCAGCCAGCTGAGGGCCAGCCGCATGGCCCCTGGCTTCCCCAACCGAGCACCTCGGAACCGTTAGGCTGTAGTCCATGCGTCAAACCCCATCTCGCCAAGCACTTCTCATCTTCGTATTCAACGTTAAGAAATGCGGGGTCGGCACATAGCCGCGGCTTCCATCTGTTTTTCTTTTCGCCGTTCCATAAAAACGGGGTTGTAGTAGCACATCTGCCGAGCAGAACCGACCGACGAGAGTGACATAATGGCACATTCCAGATCCTACATCCCATCCCTCGGCGACAAAAAATCACGTCACCGAAATGGGAAAATGTCGCACAAAGCTGGCAAGCAAACATTGCACCTGACTTCCTAATGTGTACGGCAGCGGCGGGACGAAACAAAACTCTCAACCAGGCAAAATCAAAGTCTGACCTGACCTGACCTGACACCCCGGCCCGCTTCAAAGGGCTGCTCAGCTATTGCCATTGCGGTACGCCCAATTATGTCCGCCCGGCTCCTCTCGAGGTCACAAGAGACTGAGGGGTTTATTTTGTCTCCCGACCGAGTGAGCCGCACTTCGTGTTGTGAAATGTACCAGCCCAGCCGCTTCTTCTGGAAGAGTTGCGGTGTGGAGTCCGTGCACCCGTCGCGCCACGTTTTCTCGTATATGCCGCCTTCCTTCGTCCTTCTTTGGTAACCAGTCAAACACCATCGTGTGTGCCAGGATCTAGTGGTGCTGCCGCCGGGGCAAAATTCGCCGTTTATGGAAAGCAGGGCGGGGTTCTCAAAGTTGCAATGTCATCTCTAGATGGCGCTGCCGGGGTCATGCACAATAGTTGGCACGAAGATCCAATGATGACCTTTATTAACATCCACAGAGGCAAGCATAAGATGCTCTAGGACGATAATGCAAACCAAGGGCTCCCCTTGAATCCCAACACAACTTCATACAATTTTATGCTCCCTATCCAACAACCGTACCAGCTCCGGGAAAAAGCGTAACAGAGAAGCAGAAGCAGGAGTAGTGAGCAGAGAGGAAAAAGTGCTCCTATAATAGAAAAAGACACCGCCATGAAACATGCCCGTAAAACGCTCCCATCCATCGTGATTATCAATAGGTCCCATGAAGGTCCTCAAACAAAACACTATTTCAGGTCCCAGACCCTTTATCCTTCTTCTTCCCCCACCGCCAAGGCTTCGCCTTCCCGCCCACACTCTACTCGAGCGCCCTCGAACGGCGATTAAACTCCTCCACCGCGACCGCCACGCTCCGGTACAGGAATGCCCGCCCGCTCTCCTCGCCCACCGGGATGAACGGCCCGTTAGCCCCGCCCCTCAGCGACAGGCTCAGCCCCGTGCGCTCTTTGGAGATGGTTTGCACGTCCTTGAGCGGAATGTCCCACTCGGCCGTTAGCCGCCGGCTGCGGATGAGCAGGATGCGCGCGTACGTCACAATCACCACCACGTCCTCGCGCGGCAGCTCCACGTGCGCCACGTACTCCTCGTCAAAGTACTTGCCGTTGTCCACCTGCTTGAGCCACGACTGGCCCAGCGCCTCGCGCTGGCTGTACGGCCGCACGATGCCGTCGCGCGAGATGAAGCGCGTCAGCCGCACCCGGTCGAGCTCGGACCCGTCAAACACCGTCGTCGTGTTGCGGATGCCCTCCGACACGTTGGATGCCAGGTCCAGCACCCCGATCACGGGTTTTGTCGTCAGGCCCAGCACGCCCTTGCCGACGCCCTTGAAGAAGCCGAGCGCACCCTCCTGCTCCGCCCCTTCGAGTGGCTTGCGCGCGAGCCCGCCCACTGCCGACCCGACCGAGGTGAAGAGCGAGTTGGCGCCAGTCGTGACACCATAGAGCGCGTGCTTTGGCCGGTTGCGTGCCCGGCTGATGCGCCTGCGGTCCTGGAACTGCTTGTCCAGCGTCGCGGCCGCGAGTCCCTTGGAGATGGAACCCGTGAACTTGGAGAATGAGTCCGAAAATCCGTAGACCGTCTTCTTTGCAAAGGAAGCCGCACCGCGCGCCAAACCCACACCAATGTCCTCGGGCCGGTCTGACATGATGAGCCCCTGGTACGGCTCGTAGAAGACGTCGGCCACGCCCGAGCTGATGTTGTTGAACAGGCCCACAGGGTTGCCGAGGAAATCGGCCGAGCCCAGGATCTTGTGCACCTGGTAGAGCGCCTCTTGGCTGTAGTGGTTCGACACGTTCTGCGTCAGCAGCGGGATGGAAACCCGCACGTTTTCCAGCATGAGAGCATTCAGCCGAAGCGGCGCGTCATTGACGTTTCCGATGGCCATGGTCATGACGTTTAGGAAGAACATGAGCGGGTTCCGCGACGACGTCTTGTCCTCGGCGTTGATGCGCTCAGTGCGCACAAATGAGAGGTCGAGCTGCATCGGCTGGATGTTCAGCAGCTCAAAGTAAATGTCCTGCGCCGCTTGCTGCTGCCTGGGCTCCGGTATGTCCACGCTGTCGTCGCAGAGTTTGCCCTCGTCCACTTCCGTCTCCCACGCTGCCCCGGGTATTTTGGAGTAGTCAAGGACCGCGTACACAAAGTCCTCGTCCAGATCGACCGTCATTTGTTGGAGGAGCACTGTGGCGTACTTGATATACAGCACTCCGTACGAGTCGTCCTTGACACGCGTCACCATGGCGTGGAGCGATGGGTGGGCGTCAATCTCCTGCGCCCTCTTGGGGACGACGCTGGGATACAAAATCATCGGAAAGATGCCCCCGTACAGCTGGTTGTCGATCTGGATCCACTTGACAGCAAGGCTGACCGTCTGGTACAGCGGCGACTCGCTGTAGCGGAGTAAAACGTCGCGCAGCGTCACGTAGGCGAGCTCCTTCAGCTGCGAGTTGATCAGCGATATGCCAATGCCCGCGAGCTTCAGCTGCGCCTGGAAGGTAGTGCCAACGTCCTGGCTCTTGACTTCGAACCCGCCGTCCGTGCTCATGCTCGTGTTTGTACGGCGCAGTCCCGTCTTTTGTCGATACAGACTCTTGGACTGCTTGAAGTTGCTCAGGATGAGCGTCTGGGTCGGTCCCTCCGCGGCAACGTTGATGTCGATGATCTTGGCCTGGCCCGACGGCGCCACAAACTTCATCGGCACGAGGTTGCCGATCTCGGCGAGCTTGACGTGCCGCTCCTTGCCGAAGGCGCTAATGACAACCTCTCTGTGCTTGGCAGCCGGAAAGTCCCAGGCGTACGGCATTATACTGCGCGGGGGAAGGCGGTATCTGATCTGCCGCCAGCCCGACCTGTCCTCCTCGCCGTCCTCATCCACATTGGGATTGGCTTGGTAGAAGGTGAACTCGGTGTCGCTCTCGTTGCGCATGCTGAACGGCCAATTCTTGGTCTCCATGCTCAGCGTGACGAAGATGGTGGCGTCCTCCATGAGGATTTCGGCCCGGATCAGCCGTTGTCTCTGCCCTGGTTTGGCAAGTTTGACGTGCGTCGTGCCAATATCGGAAATGTTGAAAGGAGACGTCCATTGGCTGTTGACTCCAGGGTAGCAGAGGCACAGCTGCTTGACTGACGTCCTCTGGAGGAAGTGCAGTGGCTGCAGCGCCCCCGACTGTAACGACAGAAAGCTCGACGAGCTGGGCTCCCGGATGTTGATTTCGTCCCCTAGCTTGTTTTGGATGACGAATCTCGGGGCCAGAGTTACGACCTTGGTCATCTTGTATTTGCCTTCGCCCGACTGCACCGAGATGCCGACGTGGATCTCGGCGTTGCGGTTGGTAGACTGCAGCACGACGTCTGTGGTGCTGCCAATGGCGTCGAAGCTCTGGTGCTTGCTCCATTCCGAGTCGCCCACCCTGAGTGATGCGCGGTTGCGGTGATCGTCGTTCCCAAACGAAAACATGATTGGAAGTGTCTTGGGTCTGTTGCTCTCCGACACGTCGACGAGCTGACGTCCTCCAGAGCCGGGCGCGGCCTTCGCGTGCTGCATGAAGCCCCTGGACCGGATGTTGACGTCGAGGCCAGTCTTATTGAGGACCACGTAGGGGCTGTAGACGGTCACCTTGAACGCGCCGCCGCCGTTCGGAATCCGATAATAGTGCATGCGCAAGTTCAGGTTCAGCCCCTGTTCGTCCCTACACGTCAAAGTCGTCTCCTTCTTGAAATCATCGGTGCTGCCAGGGTTGATGATAGCAAACTCGCTGGGCTTAAAGACCGTGTCTTGCATGTCCACGCTCAGAAGCAGCAGGTGCGACAGCTCGACAACGTGTACCGGACTGACACCGCCCTTTCTAAGGAAGTTCGTCCAATCCTTCTTCGTGTTCTTGTCGTATATGCGGTACTTGAAGTCGTATGGAAGCAGGTTTTCAAGCACGACCGGTGCCGACAATTTGACACGCATGTAGGGATAAGTGCTAGAGATGAGGTCAGCCAAAAAAAAACCGCGCTCGGGGGAAAAGGCCGTTGAACATACTTGGTCAAGGGGCTGCCCTTCTCAAAGGTGGCATGCAACTGAAAGTAAAAGGGATCACCTTGCTCCCCTTTACAGACCATAGTGCGCGTTGGCCGCTTGATAAGGTCCTTCCACCACAGCGTCTCGGTCGACCATGAGTAGCCGAAGCCCGAGTCCGGACGTACTAGGAGCGACTTGAGATAAACGGCCCCCACCGGCGCGGGTCGTGCCTCGCCCGGAGCGATCTTTTCGATCTTGAGCAGATGTCCCTCCTGGGCGTCGTAAACCCCGAGCTCGACAGGTATCTGCGTCTGGTTCTCTACTAGGAGCGGTGAACGCAGTGTGACATACTTCACGTTGTCCTTGCCTAGCGACACTTCGACGAGCATTCGATGGAGTACCTTTTCGGCCTTGGGTTTGAGTCCGTACAGGAATTCGCCCTCGCGATTCAATCGAATGTTCTTGACAGGGTCGAACCCGCTTCCCTCGAGCTGCACCGAAACATTACTGGAGTTGGCCTCGGACACGAGGCTCTCGCGCATCTTCTCCCAGTGCTCGAAACTCCAGGGGGCCTCCTGGCCCTCCTCCAGCCTGAGGCTGATGTTTTCTTCCGACTTGGGGTTCTTAGCGCTGACGACCACATCGAACCCGGTGTAGTTGCGGATCTGGTACGGCGCCTTGACGTCACGAGGCTTGCCTAGCACATCCTCGTCTTGGGTGAGAAACGCAAAAGACTTGGACGCAAGAGCGATCGTCGCTGTCGTGATGGTCACATCGAATGTCTGCCTTGAAGTCACGTCAACGGAGAGGAGCCCGGAGTCCCGGTCCCTAGCGACACCAAATCCAACCTTCCAAGGCTCAAGCAGCGGCTCCCACGCCGACTTGGAGAAGTTGTAGACGTTGATGTACATGTCGATGGCCGTCTCCGCCTTCAAGCTGCTGGACCAGTCCTCCGCCGAGGCGGTGAAGTCTTTGATGCTGAGATCGAGAATCGGCAGTTCGTGAAGATCGCCAATCAGGACGACCCGAATCCCATCGATGGTGGCGGTCAGAGACTCCCGTTTAGGAACCGGTTTTGATACGTCATGCGGACCTCCGGATCCTTGGAGATGATCCCTGTTGCTACCAGAGGTCGTGACCGTCTTCGTTTTATTTGCTGCTAGAGTCGACGGACCCTTTCCACTGGCTGTGCGCTGCTTAAGGCCAGCCTGCCGTAGCTGCTTCGCTTTCGCCTCTGCCGCACTCTCTTTCGAGTCTGATTGGTCGTTGCCAGAGAGCTCCGAGGCCTTTTGGATGATCTGGAGAGCGATGAGGATATCTCGTAGGGAAAGTCGGAGGATAAGCGGCTCAATATCAATGTGGATGTTGGTCTCGGTCGGCTTTGAGCTGTCCATCGATAGCCGGATGGAAAAGTCGTCAATGATCCTCAGGCGAGACTCCTCAAAGCGATCCATCCGGCAGAGATACATGCCAATCTCGGAGATCTGGAAGGTCAATGCGTGCTGTTGTGAAAGAAGCACCTGCTTGGTGCCTAGCACTATCGCCTCTGAGCTGGGACTCAGGGGATTCGCGATCAGGATGACTTGAGCGTCGACGACGTTGACGCGGAAGGCAAGGTTCATGGTAGACTCGGCCTCTGTCGGCGGCGTCGTTGAGGGCTGCTGCACCTCACGGCTGATACTACTCCTGCCAGATTTCTGCCCCGCGAAAGCCACCTGCATCGAGTCGGCGTCCGATTCGTCCGGCGTTTCTATTGGGCTTTGGAGCTCTTCGATGGGAACCCCGGACGGCTCCACGGTGAGAGCGGTCGTGACAAATCCTTGGATCATGAAGAGGTAGTCTAGGGCAAAGATGACACGAGGGCTGTCGATGGCGACCATAGCGATGACATCGCGTATCTTGCCGCTTGTCATCGAGACGCTAGCCATGAACTGCTGCACCTTCTTGTTACGAGAGGTCATGATCTTCTTGAACTTGTTGTTCTCTTGGGATCGGCTGTCGTAGATGGTGAAGGAGTGGATGACGAACTCGGCCTCCAGAGCGCCGTTCGCCTGCATCCGCAGCTTCAGCTTGCTATCGTCTAGCGAGAACCTGGATAGGCTGGCTTGCTGAATATCCCCGATAGGCCTATCCTCGAACCCATTGATGAGCTCCAAGCCGATGGTGTGGACGTTGAATACCAGGTCGAGACGCGTCCACGTTGGTGACTCGGTGCCGATCTCGGGGCCGAGGTTGACAACGTCTTCTCCAGACGATCCACTGCTATCAGATGACTGGGTCTTTGCCCTCTGCAAGGTTCCCGGATCCACGTCTTTTTCGGCCGCCTCTTCGACATTCTGATCAGAGTCCCCGGCGAAAGCGGCGGGAACCGACCTCGAGATTTCCAGGAGGAACCGAAGCTGATGCTGGGTGACACGAAGATAAAAGTCCGTCATGTGGCCCTCTATTTCTAGGTCTGGCCGCTTGACGCCGTCCCTGTGCTCGGCGTAGGTCATCTTGAAGCCAAAGTCGACGTGATCGATGAGCTCGAGCTCCTCTGACTTGTCTTCAGGATAGTGGAAGAGCGATGTGAGCCTGATATTTCTGATGCCAGCCGACAGCTTCTGTCCGATCTGCGAATTTTCCGAGTCGTCTAGCGGGACGAACTTGTTCTGCGCGTAGATCTCTCCCAGATAGGCCGTTATCAGATCCCGCTTTGGGTTGTTATTCATGACGACCCGTGGGAAGACAACAATGGGCGTCTTGATGACAACGTCGAACTTGATGCGGCTGTTGCTCTGCTGAAGTTGAGTCGCCTGGCTTGCTGCCGCCTGCCTGGCCGCGTTGAAGATGGCCTGCATCTTGCCAAATTTGACAAGGAAGGCGACGATCTTCCTGAAGGGCTCCTCCATGAAATTGACCTTGACTGAGCCGGCGCGGAGATGGATCGATGAATCGTAGCCAGGGTACGACTTGGACTCGGAGTCGTAGGTCTCGTACCGGAAGTCGGCAAGGTCATCTCCCTGGATCGTGACCAGCTTGCGGAGATTGGACTCCTCCGAGACGCCGAGGTTAACATCGTCAATCAGCGACAGATCTCCAAGTTTTGTCGACACACGCATAGTCCTGCCCAACATAAAAACCCCGACATCTGCGTGGTTGAACGAGAGAGTTGCGAGACGGATGCCGTCGTTATTCAGAATCATCCGGATACTCTTGAGATCCACCTTCACCTTGATGGCGCCCGCCTGTTGTTGCTGCGGAGGCCCGGTCGTTTCAACAGTGATGTCCACCTCGGAACCGTCGTCCGTGATGGCCTTTTGCGGCGTGTTGTTGTTATTAGCAAAGGTGATGAGGATGAAGTCCAGGAGCGTCAGCAGAGTCTTGCGGGTGACGATGAGGTTGATGGTGGACACAGCGACGTTGACATTCGTCTCCACGCCTTCGTAGACCGACATGAACTCTGGCGAGTCCTTGTTGACCCTAACAAACTTGACGTGCACAAGCTCGCGCTGCTGCTCGCGATCCTCGATGTCACCGGACGAGACGATAGACTTGAACTCGGCGGTGGGGTTGGACACAAAGTCGTCTACGGTAACCGAGCCCAGTGAGACCTCGGCCACCATGTCGAACTGGCGGATGAAGTACTCCAGATCAAAGTTCTGTGCAACCAGCTCGACTAGCAGCGCATCAGGCTTCTTCCCGTCGGGGTCGCTACGGTACAGCGAACCACGGAGCTCGTCGACGGCAAATTTGAGCTCGAAAGTCCTTTGCTGCATCTTGAGTTGCTGGTTGACGGACCCGTCGCTGGCATCTTGGAATTCGTCTTCGTCATCGCCCGCGTCGCTAAGCACGATGGCGGTCTGCTGTGTTGGCGCGAACGAGATGATATGCGATGAGCTTCTAGCGCGTGATTTCTTAATCGCAGATCGGCTGGACACATTGCTCAAGAGGCGCGGTCTCTTGGGCCTCGACTCCGTTTCGGTCTGCGTGGTCTGCGGTTCGTTCCCGAGTTTCGGTATGGCAACGTTGATGATCTGCATGAGGTTCTTGTACTTGGTGTCGGACGCAACCGCATGGAGCACGGGCATGTGGCCGGATATCTTGACGCGAGTGAGGTTGGGAGCCTTCGGCATGATGGAGATGGCGACCACAAAATCGACGTTGATCTTGTCCACCACGTGCATCATCTTGGACTCGTCTCTCTCCACCAGCTGTGTCTTTGTCTCCTCGATCGAAGTGCCGATAAGGAGCTGTGTCGAAGTGAGCTTGACCAGGAAACGATCATACATCAACGATTCTAGGCGCTTGAAGTCCTCTTCTGTGTAAGACTGACTCTGCCTGGACTGGACCTTTTTCATCGTGTCTTTGTCAACCAGCTCGCTGTTGACGCTGATGTGTCCGGCATCGAGGATGATGCATGTCGAGTTATTGGTCGTGATGCTCAACGGGACGATAATGAGGGGCGCCTGAAGGTCTAGCTTGGCGTTGATGGTCTTGTGCTCTTCCAGCGCGAACTCGAGGCCGGCACGGGTCTGCTCCCGGAGCCCTTCCACTGTGGCCCCGGCGGACTCCATGAGGGCTGTGATGGACTCCATGTGCCTCTCTGGTGGCCTGAAGAAGTCGACAATTCCGACGACGATGTTGGGGTTCCAAACAATCTCAAGCGGGTTCAGCTTTGCCGTGACCGCGATGTCACCCTGGCCGTCAAAAGGGTTCTGTTCAACCTGGAGCTGGAAGAAAGCCTCCTCATCGTGCTTCTCGAGCTCGACAATCGACAAGCGTTGCTTTCTCCTAGTATCTGGGGCATCCTTAACTCTGACGATCTCAGGGAAAAATGTGTTGGGCGTTGTGCCGTCGTTGACTCTGAGCCCGCCCAGGCCCAAGTCAAGAAATACCGAGTCCACCCTCTTGATGGCCTTCGCTTTGAAGAGGTCAAAGTGGAGGCTGACGAGGTCTCGAGTTTTGCCGTGAGGGTTCTGTTTAAGCGTCAGGCTTCCCATGCTAAGAGAAGCCTCGATTTGCACTTTCACAGTCTCCCGCGGCTCGTCGATGGCATCGGCAAGCGCCGTCTTCTCGTCCCAGTCAATGACTTCGTAAAGCTCCTTCCGTTGCTCTTCTGTGATCTTGGTGTTCTCGGCATCCTCAGTAGGGTGCTGCTCTGTCGCAGGCTTGGCCCCCCATACCCAGGCAAGCCATCCCTGCTGCTCTTCCTGTTTTGGGGGCTGATTCTTCAGGGCGGCAGCGTTCTCCTTCTTCAGCTGATTTCGTGCCAGGGACCGCCAGAAGCGCAAGTCTTCGTAATCGAGCTTCTGCTCGAGTTTTGTGATCTCTACAGTGTCCTCAGGGTCAAGGTTAGGGTTCTGCTTCCGCTTCTTGAACAGCTCGATATATCGCAGGCGGTCGTCACGACGCTCCTTGAAGTAGCCCCACGACCATCGGCGATTCCTCTCGTGGATCTTGGCTAGTACGGCATTACCCGCAAACCGAAACCAGGCCCTGGGATCCTCCTTTGGAGTGACGCCCTTGGGCTGGTACTTCTTGTACTCTTGATGGCGGATGAAGTAGTGAAACAGATCCACCATCATCAGCCCGTCCCGGTACTGGTCGTCATCGAGCACCAGACCTATTTCGTCGAACAGCAGATTGGCCTTGAATTTTGGTACCTCGGTCTTCCCGGACTTGTCCAGCTCGATCTTGGCTTGACCACTCACGGGCTTCAAGATGAACTGGTGACCGTGGTTCTTGGAGCCATTGTCGTCGGGGATCATGTCCCGGAACTTTTGGATGAGCTCATCGTGTGTCGGGGCATCCTCCCCAGGCGTTTCTGCCTCCCGACCAGATCCAAAGAGCTTGGCGTCTGTGTCCCAGTACACGGCAAGCGCGCCCAGGGTCGCCAGCTTGTGTGTGGTGCCAGTTGAGTCCTGGATGAAGGCAGGCTTCCACTCCCCGTTGGTGCTGACGGCGCTGAACTCCTGCAGTGTGACACCGAGGGCGAACGGGTGGCCCGGGGCGGATATGGAATCCTCGTAGCGGACGTGGATATTCTTGATCGTGACCTGCAGGTTGTCAACGATTTTTGTGGCGAAGCTCTCCATGAAGCTCTGGCTGCGCTTCTGCTCCTCCTGGCTGAGTCCCTCCTGGGACCTCTCCTTCAGCAGTTCGGCCGAATCAAGCTTGTCCATCTTGATGCGCTGCCTCCGCCGCTCCTCCTCGGCCTCGTCATATTCGGCCTCCTCCTTCGGTGAGGCGAGGAGGAAGACATCTTCGATGTAAACCTTGACGGGGGCGCCGCGCAGGTTGGACCACGGGATGACAAGCGTCAGGGTTCCGAGGTGGCCTTCGACGACGTTTAGAGGGAGCTTCAGCTGGTCGAGGGCTTCGCGGCGCAGTTCGAGGTTCCGGAGCTTGACGTCACCAGACCAGATGCCAACCTTGAGCTGGGCGGGATCGAAGTTCTTGACATACATGCCCAGAAACCGGTTGATCAGACCGGCCACCAGCCCTTCCAACATCGCGATAGCAGGGCTGCCGTGACCCAGGCAGGGACAAGCTTAGGGTGTAGCTTTCAGGAACCGTCGAAGGAACTCATGGGTGACAGGGCCAGTAGGCGCAATTGTAGGGTATCGTGGATTCGCGGGGTGTCGAGGCAATGAGGGGTATTGAGGATGGGTTGACGTCGGCGAGACCGGCGCGCACACGTGGAATAATAGGAGCTACAGGAGGCAAAGGTCCGTCAGCAGGCAGCAGCACGAGGTAGCATGCAGCTTGGTGGGGTGGTCCAACCGTGAGGGCGAGATACTTTGTCCGCTGTCAAATCTAGTAATAGGATAATGCTGAGAAGGAAGTCAGCTGCTCGAGGCAGGCAGACAGGTAGGAGTCTTCAGTGTGGCATCTGGACCCGAGATATGGAACGGAAGCAAGGAACAAAATAAGGCGCCGACCGCTCCTACGTCCTTGGGCTCTCCAGGTTTTCGTGGCGCAGCGAAGAGCTGGAAAGTGGATGACGCGTGGGATTTGGTCCGTGCACCTGCGTCATCACTCAACGTGGGGTTTGGGTTTGTGGGGTTGATGGATCAGGGGAGTTCCCGCCCGTCGACGCCTGCCCCAACAACGGCAGTGCAGCTTCTTGCGAAGAGTACATGAGATGGATACGGTTTCCAGTAAAAGGCTGCCGCGCAGTCTGCTTCCTGCTGCCCAGAATTCGAGACGATTATGTCACCCATCAGTCGGGGCCTTGGGCATTCCAAGTCTGCAGCCGCGATCCGCGAGTCCAGATTGGGTGAATGTGCTACGTCTGACGTCACCATCAACGGGTAGATGGGAGCTTCCAACTGGGCGCCCGAGCAAAAACATGAAAACTGCAATTCGCTGCCAGCTTCGGACAAGAGGGTCGTGTGCTTTTGGTAGAAAAGTGTGCATCTTCTTCGTCGTAAACTACATTCCACTGTTCATTGTCTTGTTCTAGCGCGCCGCAGCGGCGATTTCGACTACTGCGAGATAATCTATCTTATTTTTGAGACCCTGAACTCCGTCACAGCTTCCACCATGCTTCGATCTCCCAGACAACTGATCTCGCTGTCGGCGAAAGCAGCCGAGATTCGAGCGGCTGCAAACCTCGCACTAGCACAGGACCGAGCTCGGGCCCTGTCGACTCTCGCGGCTAAGCCAAAAGCTCCCAGATATCACATCGTGCCTGCGCGATATGCTCGAGTCCTGTATTCGACGAAAATCCCCGTCGGCATTGACAAGGAGCGCGACAAGGAGGTCGCCCGTCAGAAGCTTCAAGCGGACCCCGAGGCGGTAACCTCCACCTCTACTGTTCGCGGCGTCTTGGAGGAGTCGGGGCGGGAAAGCCCGAGCAACGATGAAGTCACACGAGGTCTCAAGTCAGATCTGGTAAGAATAACAGTGCGCCCATATCCTGGAGCCCCAATTGATCATGAGAAACAATACAGAAAACGGTCAAAGACACGTTTGACCTCTCCAGCGTTCCTTCGCTGTCGTACAAGCTCGGGCTTGCGGGGACGCTTCCGTACCTTGGCACGTCGCTCTCGACATTGTATCTAGGCTGGAACCTCAACGCGCAGTGGTCATCCAACGCGCTCTTCAATACCCTCTTGCTGAAGGACGCGACCGCGCAGAGTCTCCTCCAGCAGCTCGAGGCAATCCAACTAGGATACGGCGCAGTCATCATCTCGTTTCTCGGGGCAATCCACTGGGTAAGCCAAACCGCGCGGCTTGTGTTCGAAAACGCTCCGCCAAGTTTAGATGGCTGACATCTTGAGTGCGTGCAGGGACTCGAGTATGGAGCGACTACAATCGACCCCAAGCGGACCAGATTCCGGTACGCCCTCGGCGTCGCCGCCCCCGCGATCGCGTGGCCGACGCTCCTGATGCCGGTTGAGTACGCGCTCATTGGCCAGTTCGGCGCCTTCATGGGCCTCTACTACTTTGACGCACACGCATCCACACGCGGCTGGGCTCCGCCGTGGTATGGCACATACCGCTTCGTGCTCACCTTCGTTGTGGGCTCGGCTATTATGGTGAGCCTGATCGGCCGGGCCAGGATCGGCGAGGGCGGTAACAAGGAGGCCGCGGAGAGAATCAGGGACGCGAAACACGGGAGAACTGTTCGAGAGATGTCGGAATCAGAGTGGCGGAGGCTCGAGGCTGAGGAGAAAGAGAAAATCCGCAAAGAGAAGGAGGAGGCAGAGCGCAAACAGAAGGAGGAGGAGAAAGAGAAGCAGAAAGATAAGAAGAAACAGGACAAGGGCGGCAAGGAAGACAAGCAAGATAAGGATGACAAGGGCAAAGAAAAGCAACAGAAGGGCGACAAATCGTCCGAGGAGGAGTCTGGCGAGGATGATGGTGACGAGGGCGAGAAGAAGGATTGAATGATGGAATGCGCTAGGTGGGGCGGAGAAACGGGAGACCAGAGCAAGCCGTGCCGCTAAGCTATGGGATTTAACGGAAACAGCCCTATAGCCCACTAATTTGACCCTCAATGTCGTCGGGCTAGCCTTGAGCCTGCATCCCGGTAGAACTACGCGTATTGATGACACACAGCCTGGCACGGCGAGACCCATTGTCGGCACTTGTTATTCTCTTTTTGTCCCAATTTCTTCTTCTGTTGGCGGGTTTCCTGGCTAACGGAAGCCATTCGTGGTGGGCCTCTCTTTGGTCTCTTGTCCAGCTCACACTTGGAACCTGTGAGCAGCTCCCACAGTCCCTAGAATGACGATACCTCCCACCTGGCTGACGCCTACCTTTGTCTTGTGTCATGCACCTTGGTAGCGCCAAAACAGCTCCGAGCCAAGACGGTCATGAACCCTGTCCATCACGGTCGTCGGTGTGACGAAGCCCAGCGTCGGCGTTTTTCACATCGCCGCACGGCATCAAGGATGAGATCCCGTTGGCCGCCCAAAGGTTCCAATATCCTGGACGCCGTAAAAGCGGGGCCAAGTCCGAGGAAGCTCGGACTCGGCCTCCGCAGACGCCCGGGTGGCGACCATGGTCCAACCAACGAACGACGCCAGACCTCCACACCAAGGTTCTGCGATTGAGGTTTATGGGGTCGCCAATTTTGGCACGCCGCCGCGTCCCCGGGGATATAAGTCCAAGGGGCCGGCGGGCGCCCATCGCTTTAGGGACTTGGTCGCGGTTCAATCCAGATTCTCGAATTGGTCTCGTCCGAATGTGGAGAATAGGTTACGGGCCCCTCCCGCAATTTTTAATCGCGCCCTCTCTTTTTCTTGATCCGTCGTTCTATCGATCGAGGCTGTTCTGAGCGTCAATTCGGTTCTCACCATCACATTCATCGCACGGTCGACAGCAGGCAGGCCTGGAGACACGAGACACGATGAAGGTGCTGATAGCGGGCGCCACTGGCACCATCGGGAGCGAGGCCTTGCTCCACTGTCTCGACAACCCCCAGGTCACGTCTGTCGTCGCCTTTGCCCGACGACCACTTGCAAAGGATGCCCAAGAAAACACCAAGCTTACCACCGTCCTCATGGAAGACTTTGGCGAGTGGCCCGAGGACAGACTGGAGTCGGTGAAGGACGCAGACGCCATGATATGGTGAGTCTCAAATTTTTTATGGCGCGGTCAGCCATTTCTCTGTCCTTGGGCACTTACCAACTCCCTTCCAGGGCTCTGGGAACGCTCGATGGGGACACCACGGCCAATCTCGATTACCCCATGGCGTTCATGTCGTCCTTTGTTCGTATTCTCCAAAACAAGACTGCGTTGGGGTCCGAAGGTTCCGAAGCTCTGTCAAAGTTCAGATTCGTCTACCTGAGCGGACAGATGGTTGAGACGGACCAGAGCAAGGGGTTACACCTGATATCCGCCGCGAGGAAGATCAAGGTAATTATCTGTTTCGCATGTCAGCGCCTGGATTCAAAGATGATTACTGAAGATATGTCCACATATGCAGAGCGTGTTTGAAACCGAGGCTATCAAGTTCACAGAGAAACATAATGAGCTATGGCAGACGCTCATTGTCAGGCCCGGGGGTGTGTTGCCGAAAGACACCATCGCAACTAGCGTTCTGGGCCTAGTTATCGGAAAGAATTGGTCCATACGCGTCGAGGAGTTAGGTTCGTTTCTCGCTCACCTTGCGGTCCATGGGAGCAAGCACAGAACCTTCTTTGAAAACGAGGATATTCTCAACAAGGCGCAGCAGCTGCGTCAGGGCAGAGATACATCCGGTTGATATGGAAGCAGTAGACGGACCGCAGCGTCTTTGGACTTTTTAATTCATAGAGGTAATAAAAGATTCCGGGGCACACGCCCATACTAGACGCGCCTTCTCGAAGGAGGTACTGCGAGGGATCTTTCTCCTACGGAAGTAGAAGTTAACCAAGCTGAAAATAACGAGGAGAAAAGATACCCAACGATTAGGAGCAGCCAAATAATGGTATATGGAATGTAGAATCCGCACAATTCTTACCCCAGCCTCGCCTGGCCCTCAACCGAGATGTGGCTGATGAGGGAAAATAATTACACCCTTCCAGGATTATAAAGGTTAGATTCAGGCGAACACTCAATCCTATTTTGTGCGGAAAAATAAAAACTTATTCTGGTATGGGAAGTGTTCGGATGAATAGCGGGAGGACCGACTTTATGATCATGGGTGTAGTATTATGGACGGGTCGGGTCAGACGGCATCCAGGATGGCGCAAGTGCGCAGCCTATCGGCGCTGCCCGTGGGCTGCCAAGACCCTTAATCTCAGGGCCGAACCACCCAATAATTGTGTGCTCGGATCAAAGGGGCCAATCACAGCCTCCATGCATCGCTATCC
This sequence comes from Magnaporthiopsis poae ATCC 64411, assembly GCA_000193285.1. Taxonomy (NCBI): domain Eukaryota; kingdom Fungi; phylum Ascomycota; class Sordariomycetes; order Magnaporthales; family Magnaporthaceae; genus Magnaporthiopsis; species Magnaporthiopsis poae. The sequence goes on along the minus strand of GL876973.1, from coordinate 363,708 downwards.
CATGCATGGACCTATCGTGCCCAGATCATCCTCAGCCCTCTCCCCCGCACGAAAAGGAAGTCCTCAGGCCAGGAAAAATACTGACTACAGCCAATGGGATAATCCTACCTCGTATCACAGCATACGTGGCTGGCAACCGGTGAGACCAAGACCGAAGCTACTGGTGTTACTGGAAGGCGGCAGCCATGGGGGAATCCTTCGTGATACATAAAGTGTGCGCCTCCCGGTTTGTTGGGATAGCAATCACAAGCTGTGCATGCCCACGTGCTTCGCTAGAAACCTTGGGCCATTCGATACCAGTAACCCCCCGCCGGAGGCCACTGCGACAGTGCCTCCTACGCGCATCCTCGTAAAGGCGGGTGCAGATTATCACCGAGCGGCCCCCCACTCGGCCTTGCGCCCAGCGTCTCCACAGACGCCGACGCCAGCGGCTTGCATCTCGACTATCAGTCCTCGAGAGTTATAAAGCCCCTCCCTCGCCCTCTGGATCAGGGGACACTGTTTTCCGGTCACGTCTAGTCAAGCCTCAATATCCCGTCTTCGTCCCCAATCCGCAACCATGGGGATCTCCAACAAACTGCCGCAGGATTTGGAGGAGGTGGATGTTATCATCGCAGGGGGCAAGTGGACACGATGTCATACTAATAGGACGCTCTCAATTCCAAGTGCTTGTGCTAACGCTGCATCCAAACATCCAGGAGGAACGGCAGCATGTGTCGTGGCAGGCCGCCTCGCAGAGTCGGACCCGGGGCTGAGCATCCTGGTCATCGAGCGAGGCCGTGACAATTTTAATGTGCCCACCATCGTCAACCCGGTCTTCGCGCCCGCAAATCTGCACCCCGATATGAAGATGGCAATCTTCTACAAGGGCCACAGGTCCGAGGAGCTCGGCGGGCGCGAGCCTATCGTCCCCAGCGGCGGCACGCTCGGCGGCGGCTCGTCTATAAACTTCCTGATGTACACCAGGGCCCAGCGGTCAGACTTCGACTCGTGGAAAGCTCCCGGCTGGGGCGCAGACGAGCTGCTGCCGTATCTCAAGAAACTGGAAACCTACCACGGCCCCGGATCCCCGGCCGTGCACGGCGACAAGGGCCCCGTCCATGTCTCCGACGGCACCTTCCGCTCCGAGCGCGTCCAGACCGAGTTCCTCGACTCGGCCGCCCAGGTCTTCGACGTGCCAAAGATCGCCGACCTCCAGGACCTTGACGCCAACGACGGGGTCGGGCCGTGGCTCAAGACCATCTCGCCCGTCACCGGCCGGCGCCAGGACGCCGCGCACGCCTACCTCCACCCCAAGCTGCGCAACATGGACAGCGGCGAACCGACCAGCGAGTACCCCAACCTGCACGTGCTGACGGAGCATCTCGCCGTACGCGTGCTGCTCGAGGACTGCGTGGACGGTAATGGCGCCGCCTCGAAGCGGGCCGTCGGCGTCGAGCTGGTCCCCACCCCAGAGCTGCTGGCTACCAACGGCGCCAGCAGCAGCAACCCCG
>GL876973.1:344274-357744 GCA_000193285.1 Magnaporthiopsis poae ATCC 64411 | reverse complement strand
GTTGTGCTTGCAGGCCTGCAGCACCGTCTCCTTGCCTAGGCCGATGTTGGCACCCGTGACGAGGATGACCCGGCCCGAGAGGTCGGGGATGTCTTTGTCCGGGTTGAAGGACACGCCGCCGCCGAAGAGGGAGAAGAACATGGTGGGCTGTTGATTACTTTTGGCGCGGGCCGCGGTCTTGGCTTGATTGATTGTTTGGTTTGAACGTGGATTTTCCTTGGTCCCCCAATTGGCAGCCCGGTGGTTCCACACGACGGCGTTGCGTCGGTGGGTGGCCTTGGCCGATCCCATCCCACCATGCATCTGGTCCAGGATCCCCCAGACTTGGCTGTTATTGAAAGCATCCCAATATTAAATCCACAAAATCGTAACAACCGGTCGCTGCCACGGCGGCCTGTTTGGCGACCGCCTAGGAATTTCGATGAATCAAAAAACGTCCCAGCACTCTGGACACCGGCCCTTGGCGACGACAGGGGACAATTGGCCAGCTTGGCGGACGCGTGCGCGCATTAATTTTCCCCTCACGGCCAAGACTTGCGTGATCCTCCCGAGTGCCCTGTGTGGCCTCCGATGCATGAACAATGTTTAATTGCTGTCTGCGTCACATGTCCTGCGGCCCGCTGTTCTGCACTGCATAATGGATCGACCCTCCCGGATTGACTCGGCTTCCCTTTACACACATACCGGCCACATCAATGGAATGTCTTGCCCAAGCCCCACGGAGCGAAACCAGCAGGTTTCAACGGGAATCTGTCGGGTTGTCTTGGGCAACTATCCGCACGCAACAGGCGGAGCTGCCTACGGCCAGGTCACGGAGAGATCTCCGCAGCCGGCAGCGAACGTTGACCGGTCCCCGGGCTCCGGTTTGACGTCGGGTATGCAAAAGTACAAACCTGGAAGGCTTCAGCAACTCAATGTCGTTCCATTCCGCATTGACCTCCGGGTGCCGGGCGGCATCACCATCACCATCATTGATTGACATTTCAAGGTTGCGGGGTCCTCACCAGGCCTGGCCGGTCCCCGTGCGAGTTGCCTAGCCACTCGTCTCCCCTACTTACCTACCCGGCCCGGTGGTTTTTTTTTTCCACGATACCCTGGCCAGCTATACATGGCAACCAACCTCCCAGGTAACCAAGCTCTAGGGGGAAGGGGGAGAGGATCAGACCCGATTGCAACGGCACAGAGTCAGGAGAGCCGCCCGGGTAGTCGGGCGGGGTCTGGACAAAGTCGCGCGTGGCGAGGGAAAAAAGATGCGCCATACGATGAATATTTCCCCTTTTTTTTTTGGCATCCGGGAACCCCTGGCAAACTGTCGTGCAATCGCACACTAGCTGCCGATCAGCGCATGACGGGATCACGATGACTGGGACAAGGGGAGTTGCGCAACTGGACGCCTTTGTCAATTGCCGAGGATAAACCCTGCCAACACTATGTAAAGAAAGTGGTGAAAAAGAGAGGAAATTCGTGGGTATATTGCGAAAGAAGCTCGTGTTTTCGGCCCGCCCAGCTCGAAGAAATGAAAAGTGACAAGAAAAAAAAGTAACAAAAGTAAAATAGAAAACATCATCCAAAATATCTTGGCGGTTACGCAATACTTAGAATAGGAGGAAGTATCGCAGCAATGCCGAGCTGCATGTCGTCATCCCGCATCGGGGGATTCTTTTTCTTGTTCAGTGTTTTTTTTTTTTTTGATGTTTTTTTTTCTCCTCGACTTTGCCCAATCCGGCCTATATCGCATAGCCTGGGCGCTCGGGCCGGCCCTGCCACATCATCTCGTAGCTGTTACCGCCATCCGCCTCCACGTCCCGCCCCCGCCCGGCTCCCGCGGCGTACGCGGGATGATGCTGCTGTGGAGGGAACTCAGGCTCGTTGCCCGAGCTGGGCGAGGCCTTGACGAACGCGTGGTAGCCCAACGCGCTCCGGTGGCGGCTCTTGTTGGTCGACGAGATGCCGCCGCCAGGGCCACTGCTGGGGCCACTGCTAGGGCCACTGCCGCCCTTATTCTCGCCGCTCCTGAAGTAGCCTCGCGACGAGGCCATATCCCTGAGCAGAACGCGCAGCACGGGAATGGAGGCCGCTATGATGGTCACGGCCGTCTCTGCCGCGCCCCAGGTGACGAGATCCTTCCCCTCATCTAGTACCAAGTCAAAAAAGTAATCATGTTAGCAATGCTCGCTTTCGAAACTTGCCGCTCGGCCTTCGCCGTCTTGGTGTGTTTTATGGCCTGGTGGGGGCGGTGTGGAACCACTAATTGCCAAAGCGGCCCCAACTGGATGGATATTGCCTCCTTGGGCTTCGGTCCGCCAAGGAGGGCATGACCAGGGGATCGCGTGGCTGACATGACGCGCCAGGCGAAGCAAGAAGGAATTGTACGGTACTTACAGACAAAATCGGGAGAAGCGAGCGTGCGGAGATATGACGCCTTGACAAAGGCAGCCACACCAGCGCTGTCGAAGATCGAGATCGAGTCAGTCGTAATGCCTCGCTTGGCCACTGGTGGTTTGGATCAAGGAGAGACTCACAAGGCGCCCATGCTCATGGCCAAGGCGACGCCGATTTTTTCCTTCGTCTTCAGATTCAGGCCCATAAGCACCTGCCACGGGACGATGGACAGAGCCAGATCCGAGAGGCCCGAATAGACGCTGGCGAAGATGCCGTACGAGATGTTGATTTCGGGGTCCCAACACTGGCCGCCTACCATCAACGGCGTCCAGGCTTTGGAGAACGGTGTGCACTGGACCCAAAAGAAGATGGCGCCTTTCGGAAGAAAAACAGAGCCGGTGTTAGCCGAGAGCGAAGCAGGGACGTTCAGGCTTAGTTTCTTCCAAACAAGGCGAGGACCTACCCAGAGTCATAAAGACATTAATGGTAATGATAAGGAACCAGACAAATATCTTGGTCTTCGGGCCTGTAATGCGCAAAAGCGTCATGGCGAAGCTCGTTTTGCTCCACACCTGGCCCATGACGACGACGGATATGGCGATGAGGCCGTAGAGCGCCATCGTGTTGGAGTTTTCGATCGCAATGTCGTAAAAGTGCTTCCCATAGCCCATGCCGGTCTGAATCTGAACCATGATAGCGTTGAAGAGTAGGCACAAGTAGGAGAGGAAGAGGACCCAGTCCTCCCAGAGCAGTCGCCGGCTTTTGAGGATGCGGCAGTAGATGCGCAGGGCAAAGAAGACGGTGGTGACGGCGAGCAGTATCCAGACCGTCGCCTTGACCTCGCCGCCCTTGTCGTCGTGCGGAAGGAGCGCAGGATTGAATCCCGGCGGGAAGCCGGGAGGAGCTACTGAGCCGCCCGGAGTCGGTGTGCCACCGGTAGGCGGCACCACGAACCCTCCAGGTCCAGGCTGGCCTGACGACATGGTTGCCCGTATGTATGTCTGGCGGTGTGGCGCGGGTACGGATCCTCTCTCGTCTCGGTCTTCGTGGTGGTGAGAGTCCGGCTCCTGAGGCGTTCGTTCGTATTGTTACCGCCGCTGACTGCGCGGTGCGATCGTTCGACGAGGGGACAGACGATAACAAAACAAAACAAAAACGGCTGGGGGGTAGGTATCGCCCAACTAAAAGGCAAAGATGTCGTTGAGGGAGATCAGTGGCCCAAACCGCGTGCCCTGCCACATCTGCGGTGGAGGCCCCTGGCGAGGGCGTGCGTCAACGAGCGGACCTGTCGTTTTTCTATCCGATGGCCTAGGCCGACGCGCAAATATCTCCGAGGCGTGTGTCGAGTCGACCCCTAGCCCGTAATCCTAGCTCGATCTAGGGAGCTACCAGGTCGTGAGTGAACTGCGTAGGTAGGCGGTGGAGGTGTTGGCGAGTGCCGATGCGGGTTGCCAGGGAGGACAAGCCACTCGTGCGCCTTCTGGTCTCGACCGAACCGACACAACGTCTAGTGGGGTTCAGAGCGGGTATTTTTTCCTTCTGCCTGTTTTAGACGAGGAACATCGAACTTCGCAACGAAGCTCTAGGAGGGGGTCAACCTTGCTCGACCTTGACGGCCGAGAGCTGTCCCGGGCTGCCTGCCGCCCCACGGGCAGGACACCACCCTTCTCTTGCATCCAAGGTTCACACCTCATTATATTTCATCAAATATTTGTGGGAGTCACCAGTGCGTTAGCCACCATCAAGGGCGGAGGAGAAGGGGTGAAAGGGTTCCCGAAAGACAACTCGCACGCTCCCCCGGAGGGCGGGAAATAGGGTGGGCTGCCATCCCTCCCAGTTATCCCTTACGTGCGTACGAGGCAGATGGGCCGGAGGCAGGAGGCCGTTTTGCATGCAGCCACATGTGAACTTCGGCTCTCATATAAGTCATATTGTGTGATTGGGGTGCAGACGATGTGAAAGGGATGCAGCACCCCGGCCGTGTGTCGCGGTCCAGGAGATGTTGTGTGTTTGGGGAGCCCCCAGGATCGTGGACTCGGCTTCGGCTAGACAGGGTGTGAATGGGTACAGGGGGTCCGCCCCACTCTTCCATACCTTGACGCTTGGGCCTCATGTTTGTTGGCGCTCACGGCTCGGGCTCGGCCTGCGCCGTTGGCCTCCGTCTTTTTTGTTCTTTCCGACTTGGGTGGAAATTGCCTGACAGCTCAACGCCAATAAAACGACACTGGTGGCACCTGTCGCTTCCTGCCGTGGTGTCATTCTGCACCTTTCTGGGTTTGGTGCGTCTTTGAGCGCAGGAGTAATTCCTGTCACATTAGGTGTGACGGACCCCGCATTTCCGAAAACAGGCCTTCTTTTCTGGAGGGTTGTGTCATGAGATTTGAAATGTCTGTCGGTGGCGAGCCGCAGCAAAATGCAGCCCCGTCGCAAAGTGTCTCCGTGTCTGTCCCAAGACCTCCGTCCAAGACGTTGCTTGCGCCGGAGCTGTAGTGGCTTTCTTGTGATTGCCCATTTATCGGGGAATGGGTGAAATAGGCAGGTACCTACCTACCTAGCTAGCTACCTAGGTATCTGGGTGGCATGTGAGTTAGACTCGTATATGCCAACCGAGCTGGTCTGCTGCAGTGCCGGAACGACTACCAAAAGGGGCCAGCTCGAGGCCCCGGCTCTAACTCTTTAAGTATGCACCTCCCTAGACCAGATAGGTGGGCATGTGATGCGCCTGGCAAACCGGTCGATGTCGTGCGCAGGACATTATACTGACGCGACGGGCCGGGAAGGACGTCTAGATTCGGAATTGACTTTTGGGCTAATCAGGCGAGAACACCTTTGGGTACAGTGTAAAGCATCCCCCGGATGGATGGTAATCGCAAACGTCTTGTTAAACCTCGACATGGTAAACAAGCATAACTCCATGTTTTTGAAGCGTAAAAGTATCACTCGAAATGTTAGTATTAGGAAATACAAAAGTGATTCAAACATCGCTTTTGCATGGTGAAATCCGGTTGGGTTTGGAGTTTTGTCAAACTGCCAGTTTGGCGCTGCTTGTGCGTCGTACGGCTCGCTCCAGCGCACGGATCAGACAGGACGCCTTTGAATTAAATTGTTGCCTGCCGACGAAGCATATCCTGCTTAATTTTACCGTTTAGGTAACGCTGCGACTGCGTAACTTTTCGCAGCTGAGAAGCCGTGACTCGTTTGGCGGCCGCGGTCGCTAAAAACCTACGGCAAATAATTACAAGTAAATAAGGTAGATGGTACCTACCTACCTTACCTATACCGCCTGTCACTTTACGAATCACCGTATGCCGAGGATGCGGCTGCTTCCCGGATTTTTAATATCACCAACCAGAGGAATCATCCTAAAACACAGAGAAAGAGCCTCACACACGAAGCAAAATCCGGGGTTTTGCAGGTTCCACCATCGCCTCCACTCCCACGAGTTCTCAGAACCCGAGTCTGCGGCGCCACGGTTGCTTGACGGGGCTAGTGGAGATGACGAGCAGTGATCGAGAATGTTCCCGCCCCAGCCGGCTATCCATCAGCAACACGCTAAGCGTTTCGTTTGCCCCCTCTTCCGCTCCGCGCCGTGTGTCGTGTCGAGCGTAGAGTGCTCGGACGGCTCAAGACGCTCCCGTCCGTCGAGATGTCAGATAGATAACCGCCTTCTCGGCCCCCGGCCTGTGACATCGGACGAGGAGGTGGCGGATTAGGTGAACAGAACGATGACCCAGCGTCGGGCAAATTCTTTCTGGTCTTTCCATCTGACGCAGATGCAACGCTGGCGAAAGACTGGACTTGCACCCTCTTCGTCCTCGTCTGCGCTTCCCAATGCCACCGGCTTGGCTTGGCGCCTCCACCACAACCATTAGAACTACGGACCTAATCGAGTCAAACACTTACGGCTCAAGCCTTTCCGTCGGGTTGCTCGCTTCTCCGTCATGGACCCATCAAGCCGAGGATTCCGGCACTGATCAACTGATCAACGCACACGGGGCCAGAGCCGGTACCGCAACCAACGCCCTCGGTGCCCGGCTGTGGCAGAGGATCACGGACGTGTCAAATCTTGCCCTAGCATGATGCCTGCTGTGCGTGAGGCTCACCTTTTTATTCCAACGTCCTCGTATGTAGCAAGCATCCACCTACATTTATCCAAGCCACTCTGGCACTGAAACCTTGCCCGAAATGGTATCGCGGCATGCACATTACCTGTATCCATTGCGCTAGCCCTCAACTTTATTACTACATTCTATGGTGGCCCGAGAGCTGGATACCACATTACCGGAGCCTATGCGCACGGAGGGCAGAGAACGGGCAGCCACAAGCGGGAGCTATGAACGGACAATCGAGCTCCAGCCTCGCTCACCCCTTCCCACCCGCCGGGGTTTTGTTCCTGCTTTGACAGCTCCTTCGATACACCAGCACTCCAATTCGGATGACACCCGCCAAGCACCGATTCGGGCTACGTCTGCGAAAAGGTTGGTCCAGCCAGCAGTGATGGTACGGCCGGCCTGTGAATCGACGCTTTGTCATTGGGGGCTTTTCCTGTTTAAGAAGTCATGGCTTCCCGTAGACTGCGTGTCGGCGGCGGCGCTTCTAGTGCCGCTGTATGCGGTGCGTGGTTTCCGCTCAACGGAGGGACGCCATCGCGGCGGGCAGGCCGAGCAGCATCAACGACCACCCGACTACTCTCGGGGTTATCCTATGCTTATTAAACTATTAGCTGTTGGGCAGCCACGTGGTTTGCCACCCTAGTTCATTGATAGCGGCCAGGTCTCGAACGCGATGTGTGTCCTATCACCATCACACCATGTGATGATAGCGCACCCAAGCGACCACCCCCTTGCCGTATCCGCCAGTGAAGCCCTTGAATCGGAATTCTTGAAAGACAGACAGACACGAGTTAGTAGGCGCCAGCCATGACGAAAAGGAGCGCCGAGAACGTAAACGGCAGGACGGCCAGTCCCAGCGCCGCGGGAATCTTTGTTTCTCTAGCCTCGACTTTCCTTCTACCACGAGACACGAATCTACGACTTGAATGCCGCGCAGCCGCCTATGACGCCCCGAGGCGCCGACGCAATGCCGAGCACGGCCCTTCGCCGCCCGCCTGATCCCGCGGTATCTGCGAAGAAAAGATATGCCGGTATTCCGCCCCAACGTCGGCCCAGGCCGGCCGCCGGCGCCTTTGCCTGACAGGTATTGCTTATCCCCTTGAGTGCCGTTAGGTGCCCGACACCGGAATAGAGGGCGTCCCCAGAGTTTATCCCTGGTGAGAATATCTGGTTGGCTGAGAGGAGGGATCGGCGGGTCGGGCGCCTAACGGCACTCAAGGGGACAGAGAACCCTGTAGCTTTGCTATGCCGCCCCCGAACCGAGGTATTCAGCCGTCCGTTTCTATCACCCCATCACCACGGTCTAAGGAGGCGAGCACCTATCCCCCTACTAGACAGATGCCACTGCGCGATCCTAATGTTTGTCCCTCGGGACTGAGGAGCGCGTTGAGGGTAAAGTGGCTGGTCACAAGTTTTCAGCCGGGCACGTGTGGGAACGACGCACGGCAAAGGACATGCACCGCAATGGTTTACACTGTGAGGCATGTCCGACCAACGTCTTGCCGCCGGTCAGTCGCCAGCTTCGCCACCTGAGACCGCAGCGACGCGGGGCCTGGCAGCATGAGAAAGCTCTTGGAGCTAAAGACTGACTGGCCACACTCTGAACCCCACGGACACTTTGTATTGCCGCCAGATGAGCGTGACTGGACAGGTCGACGCGGCTTGGTCCCCGCAAAGAGACCTGCGGGGGATGATGTTGACAGACATGGAGATGATGGATCCCGTGTCGAAGGGAGAATGTACTTCAAGCAACCGGATCAGCACCCCCGTCGTCGATAGTCGTGGTCGTGTCTGCCGTCGTCGTCGCGGAGCTGCCAAACAACTTGGCTGGCTCAACATTGCCGGGCGGATTTTCATTTTGTGGTTGAACGCGAAAACACGTGCAGACCACCTGCACTGCAACACTCCACGTCGCGAACCCCTTGGATCCGGTCACCTCCTGACCGCGCCGCCATGTACGACGAAATCATTGAAGACAGCATTCGCAAGAGAGCCAAATTGGTACGTCGAGCCCATCAAGGACCGGATCTGCTACCCCGCTTCGGCGCGCCACGGCGGCGAAGGCTGCGACTTCTTCCAGAACCTCAGGAAGGGCAGCTACAACGTCTGCTCATTCGTGCGCTTCTTCCGGCGGCCTCGGCCAACCGTGAGCCATACGCCTCACCGACGGCGACCGCTAGATCGTGCGAGTGCCCCTGGCGCTTCCGCCTGCACGCTGTCACGGTAGCACCTGCACCAGGGAGGCCAAAAATGAACGTTGTTGTACCGAGGGTTTACAACCGTACCAGCTCCTTACAGAGGATTACGCCGTGATAATACTGTAAAACTGTGCCACCCCGTTATACACGCAACAGCTAGGGTTTTGGTTTGACTTTGAAACCACCCCAGATCGTAACGCCTGCCATCAGCGGCTTGCTTGAATCATATGTATCAAGATGCCTTTTGTCCGCCCCAAACTGATACTTTTTCCTTTTTTTCCTTGCCTTTAATTCGATTTTCATTTTGCCATCCTACGTTTTCTTTATCACCATCCTCGCCGTCGTCGCCGGCCTCGTCTCCGCCGTCCCCGTCTCCGCCGTCCCCGCTGGCAAACCGGAAGAGGTGTCCACTGTCACTAGCTGCCCCGTTGGGCCGGCTCCGCCAACACCCCGAAAAAGACTGCCGACAAGCACTGCCGCGTGCCTGGCCTGGTTTAGGCGCCAAACCTATCAACAAGGAGCAGGATCGGCACCAGGACTTTCTTCCAGACTGAATCATCATGGACAGCGTTGAGGGATTGCAATAGCGGCAAGCGGACGGACAAGAGATGCAGGGGAGTCCTCACGTACGACGCCTCGATGCTAGGCAAAGCATGAGTAGGGGCTTCCAAGGCGCATGTGACCTGGCCAGCTGGATTACGCCAGCCCCTAGCATAAAGGGTCACACCTCGGTTTCCTGTCAATACATTTATCTCTTTCTTGGCTTTTCTTTGCAGCCACCGTGCCGGTCGTGATATGTGGTCGCAACTTTGGCTTCGCTTTTCCATTTGGGCAAATTTTTTGGAGGGCTTTTACTTGTGGCAGACACCTAATCGCCCAAGACCTGCGAGATTACCGATTTATGTGCCTGCGTGGGCGCGCCCGGCCGCCCCCACGCCGACCCTGCTACCAAAATATAAAAATGATTCTTGTGAGAGGCTTAAAAGGTGTTTTAAATTAGGCAGATAGCAGGTAAAGTTTTGATAAAGGTGCAGGGAGGTCAGATCCCGCCGTACGCAGAGGGGTCCTGCGATCTGTGCAGGGTTTGAGTGCGGACCGAGGCGGGTTTAGATACAAAGGCTCCCGATTCAGGCGCTCGAGCCAAGGGCCCATGGAAACCCCCCCGCCCGGGCTCCTCCCGCAGCTCACTGCTCCCTGCCATCCGGGGTAGCCGCGGGTGCCAAGAACCGGGCATCGCGACAGCTGACACCCCCCGGCCCATCCCCGCAATGCTCGGGTTGACCGGTCTAGAACAAATTATGCTCGCTATCAATAATGTTCCTGACAAGGCATCTCTGCCTGCACGCGCACAGATTGCTGAACTGTGCCGGGCACCCCTTTATAAACGAAACCGTCGAGGTTCCTAGGGGTGTGGGAGGATAGGGGGCATTTCATCCTAGTCCTGGGTCGCGCTCAAACGACATGCGTCTAGAGTCTAGAGCATGTCGCCAGCCCGCCACAGCCGCCGTGTTCTTTCAAGTCTCATACCCCTTCGCCTCAGCACCCTGGGTTGTTATTCTCAGCGGACCCTCGGACGCCGTCAGGCAGGAGGAGCAGCATTGATGTTGGATCTAAAATTATGACATCCGTTTGCTGGATCGGCCGATTCAGGGGGTGGGCCGTGGTGTTGGCCATGGGGCCGAGCAAAGGGCTTCCAGTTTGCTTCCGAAACCACCTCGGGTCGTGATGCACGGCAACGAGTTTGTCTGAAAGTGTTTTGCCATTAACGGCTTATCCGATTTACCGCCACGAACTGGACCGAGTTGAGAAGAGAAGGTCGTGTGTATAAAGATGCTTCTAGTCTGCCCCAAACTGGTTTTTTTTTTCCCCTTCCCTCCTCACCCCTAACCGGTTTTCATTTCTGTCAACCCACACTTTCCTTTTTTTTTTCTCTCTTTATCTGTTCCATTCTTTTCTTACTACCAAACCAAACCAAAGGTTTCCCGCTCTTTTGAAACCTGACAATCAGCCTGCAAAAGCAACAAGGAAATTACAAAATATCCGTCAACATGCACGCTTCTACCTTCATCGCCGTCCTCACCGCCGCCGCCGGCCTCGTTTCCGCCGCTCCCGCCGGCACCGCGGCTAAGACCCCCGACACCAAGACCCCCGCTCCCGCTGGCACCGCAGGTCAGACCGCCGGCGACAAAAAGGAGGCCAGCTGGTTGGACAAAGACCCCGGCTGGCTGAAGCTCAAGGATTACGCTCCGCCGCAATTTCCCCAGATCCTCTACCCAGAAGAGTATCCCGTATTGTCAGAGGCCCGGAGGCCGACCGACCCTGCGAAGGTCGCCGCCCGGAAAAAGGTTGCCTACCAGCGCTGCACGTCGAATGAAATGGACATCGCGGTCTGGAAATTGGAGAAAGCGCTCAGGCCGGATGGCACATCCGACAAGAACTGGGTTCAACCCTGGCAGCAGAGGAAGAAGCCCGAGGACGGTCCCATGCTGCCCAAAGACTGGGTCAACCCCTGCAAGGAGTTGATCGCCAAAAGCAAGCCGCTCATCGAGGCCCAGAACAAAGCCAAGCCCAAGGACAACAACTGGGTCTGGTGATCCAGCCTTCCTTCCTAGTTTTGTTTTTTTCCTCCCTCATCTTTTGCTGTGCTTTGGTTTGTGTAAAGTGCAAAGTCATTCGGCATGTAGACTTTGCGGTTTTGTTGTTGTGTGGGTTGAAGCGCAACCGCAGTCATTCTTTTAGAGAAAAAAAAATTACAAAACGGTTTTTAACCTGCAATACATGGTATGGCAGAGAGGCCAAGCTTACGAACCACCCAATTGCGCTTGTACTTGCAACGCCACCCAGTCATTCTTCGGGCATGTGATATTTAATAATGACTTTAAATGAGTGAAGATGTGGGAAGGTGTTGCTGAAATGGCTTGAAAGATGGACGGGGATGCGTCACAATGGTGGAGGCGAGACACAAAAAAATTGCGTCCAAGGGCCGGCGCGGAAGGTCGCATATGTGGGCAAATAGTATCCTCTATGTTCGTGGCAGAAAGGCAAGAAAGAGTGCTAGAAAGGCAAGGAAGCGCTGGCTGATTGCGCCAGTTGCAATACCAAGCCCAAGATCGGTATCGAAATGTCGCCAGAGCGTTCTGGACAGGCAGCAAGGCCAAGGCACAACAAAGCCACCTCGGCATGCTCCTGATGGGTGTGCCATTGGATCCTGATCCACTGTGTGCCGATAGGGTTGGGTGACGACGTCTCACCCTGGCAATTAATGCTCCCCCAGCCCCGATCTTACAAGCGCGTGCCTGGTGAATGTTGTCTTCCCTGCGGAAGGTCCGTCGAGCTGTTGGATGCACCTACTGCTCCAATCTATAGCCTTGCATACCGCTTGGACCCGTCTTGAAGGTGCAAGTGCCCGCTTACCAGTCGAAAATGCCAGAAGAGAGTGGTTGAGGTATTCGTTGTCCTGCAGGTTGGTTCTGTCAGCCGCCGAGCTCCAATCAGATGTTTCTGCGATATGCGGGAGGCCAGCCGCGCCGCAACCTCCCGAGGACTCCTGCCGCCTGAGGCACCCGGCCAAGGCTCTCTGGCGGGCAAGCGGACAAAGAAGCAAAGGGCAGGGTTTTTCTACAGCATTCTGTCCAGTCGACTATAAAATGTAGCGGCGTTCTCTGTGATTTCCTGGGGTTATCAGAAGCAACACAAGGCATACCCGCAACTCAACCCGTCCTGCCTTGGCTCCCATCGCGTGATCTCCTCTTCTTCCACACGCAGAAGCCAAACGGCGGCATCATCAACCATACCATTCCCACAGAGCCCCACATCGACCACAACCCAAGAACCCGGCCACCAGGATCGTTCGCCGCCAAGACCAACCTACGCCATGTCCACCGCCCTGGCCACCCCGCCCCGGTGCGCGTACTGCAGCAAGATCACCGAGCGCTTCACCACCCGGTCCTCGAACCGCAAGGGCAACGCGGGCAGGCCCTACTACAAGTGCGTGCCGTGCGACAACTTCGCGGTCTTCGACGATGAGCGCGGCAACGACAGCCGCAACCCGCCTTGCAAGGGATGCGGCCACCCCAGCAAGCGCCAAGTCGCCGGCCACAACACCCGGGTGCCGGGCGGCATCCATTACGTGTGCAGCCGGGGCACATGCAACTTTTACCGGCGGCACCTAAACAAAGATGGGGTGCAGCTGGCTGTGCTGGACCCGGAGGTCCTCAGCAAGCTGGCGAACCTCAAGTTGGTCTGACGGGGTTACTTTCCGGGCATGAGGGGTTGTATTTAGGTCCTGTGCGATATTGATGGTTATGGATGGCAAGGGGTTTGAGCATAGATCGCCCCTCGTTCGTTGAGAGAATTTGAGAAATGTTTTCGCATGAACAAGTTGGTAACGATGCCATGAAATGGAGCGCCGGCCATGCCGACGAACAGCACACAACGCAGGTCTAGGGTAATGAAAAATGAGAAGAGAGCTTGGTCTTACGTAAGGTGTACGTACTTTTGGCCGAGGGCTGGGCAATCGAATTTGTTTGCCGCCCGTCTCGAAACGGGCTGTCGGCAGGCTTTCTTCCTAAACTGCTATGCTCTGCGTGGTGTAAACCGTTCTTTTGAGAAACAGCAAGATCCAAGATCAACGCCAACCTGTGCTCAAGATCTGGTGTGGTGACAGCACCAACAGAGTGGATTGAGTTGGGGCAAGGTTCGGAAAGCCCCGAGCGCGCGTTACGTCAGGGTGCATTAGGAAGATCCCGGGTCCCCATCGTCGAATCAATTGGCTTTGG
>GL876973.1:309369-325023 GCA_000193285.1 Magnaporthiopsis poae ATCC 64411 | reverse complement strand
CTGCTTCCCGCGGCCCAGCACCATCGACATCTCGCTCAACAGCCGCGAGTACGGCCCGACGGCGGGCATCAAGCCGCTGCGCGAGGCCGTCGCGCGCCTCTACAATGCGCACCACCGCCAGGGCAAGGAGTCGCAGTACACGTGGGAGAACGTGGCCATCGTCCCTGGAGGCCGCGCGGGGCTGATCCGCATCGCCGCCGTGCTTAACAACGCCTACGTCGGCTTCTTCATCCCCGACTACACGGCCTACAACGAGATGCTGTCGCTCTTCAAGAACTTCGCCGCCATCCCCGTCCCCCTGTCCGAGGACGACGGCTACCACATCCACCCGGACAAGATCGCCGAGGAGATCGCGCGCGGCACGGGCGTCATCCTGACCTCGAACCCGCGCAACCCCACCGGCCGCGTCGTCGCCAACCCGGAGCTGGCCGAGATCCAGGACCTGTGCCGCGAGCGCGCCACCCTCGTGTCGGACGAGTTCTACTCGGGCTATAACTACACCAGCAACTGCGACGGCACCACCATCAGCGCCGCCGAGAACGTCATCGACGTCGACGAGGACGACGTTCTGATCATCGACGGCCTCACCAAGCGCTTCCGCCTGCCGGGCTGGCGTGTCGCCTGGATCATCGGTCCCAAGGAGTTCATCAAGGCGTGAGTAGTACTAGTGTTGGGTCGTCAACCAAACTGATAATATCTACTAATACACAAACCCAAAAGCATCGGCTCCTGCGGCTCCTACCTCGACGGCGGCACCAACGTCGCCTTCCAAGAGGCCGCCATCCCCATGCTGGAGCCCGACCTGGTGCAGGCCGAGATGGTGGCCCTGCAGCGCCACTTCCGCGACAAGCGCGACTACGTCGTCGGCCGCCTGCGCGAGATGGGCTTTCACATCAAGTACGTGCCCGACTCGACCTTTTACCTCTGGCTCAACCTCGAGGGCCTGCCCAACCCCATCTCGGACGGCCTCAACTTCTTCCAGGCCTGCCTCGAGGAGAAGGTCATCGTCGTGCCCGGCATCTTCTTCGACCTCAACCCGGCCCGCCGTAGGGACCTGTTCGACTCGCCCTGCCATCACTTTGTCCGCTTCTCGTACGGACCCAAGATGGACACGCTCAAGATGGGCTGCGACGGTATCGAGAGGGTTGTGAACAAGTAGGTTTTTTTTTTTTCTCTTGCCTTTTCTGACTTTAGATAACAAATCACCTGCCACCCGTCACTAACCTTCACACCCCATCTCCCAGGTTCAAGAAAGCGGCGCACTAGAGGAGAGGAAGATGATGATACCCTGCTGCTCGGCGCAACAAAAGACTTGGACACCACATAGAGATTTGTCACCACTTGGGTTCGATTTCAAGCCTTTGTCAGTGACACATGACCAACAAATTGTTCATTGCCAGAATACAAACACGCTACAAGATTCAAGCCAGGTTTCCGCCTTTCCGTGTGATTCAATATGGATCGTAACGTTCGGTGTATGCATGTGTTGAAACAACAAACCACCATCCAGTGAATCCAGGGGTAGCCACAATTCCTCGTGTATTCTCTTTCCTCCCAAAAAAAAACCTACTTATCAATGTTCTATCCACAAGAGGACAGCCAATCCGCGGAAAGTAACAGACCAGTAGAACCAGACCGGAGCGTCCCGGCACAAAACACCAATGGTCCTAAAATAAAAACATAATTCATGCCCCATTGTCTTTGCCTTGCCTGATTCCCTCCGACCCCCTAGTCCATCTATCCTAATCGTGTACGACATGACATCTCCCTTTCCCAGCGCCCAACAAGAGAGACCTACCTGTAAATCCGTAAAAACAAATCGACAAAAAAAGCACCAAAGGAATGTGTAGAGAAGTAGACAAAGATGAGACTGGGAAAACAGACAGCAGCAATTACCAAAAATTATTCTCGGGTCAACATGGTGAGGTCGTCATCATTTCCAATCTGCATCCATCATCTGTCGCACCAAGGCCGCCGTCGAAACTTCGAGATAGAACGGAGATTGGCAAAGAGGAGGGCAAAAAAATAAATCGAAAAAGAAATAACTCGGAAGTATAGAGAGAAGCAAAAGGGAACCAAGTCAGCCCATACGTACATCAGCCCATATGAGAACCACTTCCACCGGCTAGCTGCCCCTCAAAGAGCCCGAGCAGCTCGTGGGCGGGTATGCAGTCGAGCCAGTGCGGCATCACCTCGTTGTCGCTGGGTAGCTCCAGAGTGATCTCCTGGTACGGCAGGTCCGCCAGGTGCTGCGGGTAGTAGTCGTCCGGGTCGAGTCCTCCGACGGTTTGTGTAAAGTGCGGCGAATACTCGCCCTGGTCAACCTGTTGGTGATGCAGTTGCTGCTGGTGGCCCGAGGGGCCCGCCTCCACGAGGGAGTTTGAAGGCGACGTGCCCGTCTGTATGACAGAAGGTTCGTACGCGGTGGATGAGTGTGATGATGGCGTGTACGATGGTGGCGGTGCTTGGTGCGGATGCTGCTGTGCGTCCCCATGGCGGTGGCGGTGCGGATCGCTGTGCCCAGCATGTGCCATCCCGGCGAGCACCTGGAGCTTGCTCTCCATGACCATGTCGTTGTTGGTGGACGGGGCCGGTGAGCTGTCAACCACAGGCTCCTCAAGCATGCCGTTCATTGCCTCAAATCTCATGCCTGGTTTGTCCTCTTGCCGATGATGACCTTGGGTGCCGTTGGCAGCTGAGGATGAAGACTCCGACGGTCTGTGAGATCCGGAGGTGGGGTGCTGCGGGAGCTGCGGCTCCTGTTGCGGGTGCTGTGAGAAGCGCACGGCGGAGATGCTAGGCCTGGGGAACGGCTGTGTGAACATTGGCGGCTCAGGAAGGCTTTGACGGATTGGATCGTAAATCATATTTCCAGGAGGCGTCATAGCTGAGACTGGGCCAGACACAGACCCGGCAGCGCCGCTTGCCTGCACGGAACTCAGGTGGGAATGAGGGGCGGCGAAAGATTGCGCCATGTGAGAAGGACCACCCAGATTGGCGTGATTCGAGCCGCCACTGTTTTGGTAGAACCGGGTCAGGTTCGAATTGGGCGAGTTGGTGGTGCCCGTCAGAGTGGCGTAGGCGATGGGCGCCGCGCTGGGCGAGGCCGGTATCTCAAAACGGCGGAGAGGAGCAAGAGTGCTGCGCCTCGAGATCCTGGTCATGGCATACTCCTCCAACGTGTACGTCTCGCAGTCCCAGATTCCCTTGGACTTTTGGTCGAGCGCCGTCAGGATGTATTTGACACCGCCCCAGTAGAGTTGCAGCTGCTGCAAAGACTTTGTGACCATCTGGTAGTTCTGGTTCGCCCCGAGGGCTAACAACGAGTGCTTGCTTCCCCTGATCTCGCCCGTCCCGGGAGAGATGGCGTCGGGCGAGGAAGGCTCAGACGACTGTGAGGTCGACTGCGTCAGGAAGGCGCAGGCGGCTATGTACATGGGCTGGGACGTGAAGGGGTTGCCGATGAAGCTCTTGGGGTCGATGATCTCGGCAAAGGAGAGGATGTCGGCAATGGTCTTGGCACTCGACATGGAGAGCTGCCGGCTGTCGGGCAAGAGCTGGGTCGTGCTCGTGAGCCCGAAGAAGACGACGTTGGGTGCGTGCATGATGATGATGAGGGCGTGGAACCAGAAATGGAGCAGGATAAACGTGGTGCCCTGGCCAGCCTTGACATACTCCTGGAAGTTGACGGCGTTGAAGTGCAGCCGCGAGTCCTGCTCCTCGTACAGCTCCGTCAGGTCGTTCTTGACCTTGTCGAAATTGTTCGTCGTCAGTTCGCTGGGGTCCGTGACGTTGTTGAGGACGTCCGACGCGCGCCCATACAGGTGGATGATGCGGATGAAGAATGGGAACGGGTCCGGCAGGTTGGAGATGGGGTCGATGGCCGGCTCGGGCAGCGGAATCTCGAAGTCGCCGTCTTTGTACCGCACAGGCCTCCCGGTGCCCGAGGAGATGACTCGGTCGAGCACAAAAACGGCCCAGAAGGTGTCGATGCGTTCCTGCTCAACCTCGCTCTGCTCCTCGGGGCTGAGCGTGTCGTCGTCGTCGCCGTGCTTATCCTCGGACGCCTCGCCGTTGCGCTTGATGTTCCAGGTCCGCGTGTACCAGGCATCCTTTTCGCCCTGGTACTTGACGCCCTCCTTCCTGTGCAGGCCAAGGTCGTCGGCCATGCGGATCGCGTTCCCGAGATACATCCACAATGCGCTGTCCTGGTCCTGACCGAAGCACTCGTATGCCAACAGCAGATATGCCTGGACGGCGCCCACGTTGGGGCAGGGGTAGGCGTCCACGGTGGCCGCCTTGGCACGTTGGGCGAAGACGTTGCCGTATTCGGCCCGCTCCCTTGGGTCTCGAGGATCGGCACACAGGGGAAAGTCGGCGAAGCGCGTGGCCAGCGCACACATGACGTCCACCAGCATCGACTCCACCTTCTTCTCCCTGACCATCCGGATGATTTTGTCGCGACGGAGGAAAGGGTAGTTACAGCCCAAATGCGTGAAAAAGGTCTCGATTAAGTTCGTGATCAACGGGTCGACGGGCTCGGGCTGGCTGGGATCGTAAGTAGGCACGGTGTCTCCAACATCGTACGAAGGCTTGCCGTCCCCGTTATCGAAAGCAGTGGACTCATTCAAGGTTGCGAAGGAGGAACGGTGCTCGGACGCGTTTCTTGGCGAGGTGGACGAGAAGGAGCTTCCCCTCCGCCGCTTGTCTCTGTACGAGACGTTGACCAGCATCTGCTTGAAGCCAGGAACAATGGCAGTACGGCCAAAGTAGCGAAAGTAAGGGATCCTATTGCCCTCATTGCGGTGACGAGTCGCCGATTCGTCCGTGGAGCCGTGGCGGTCTTCAAAAAAGGAGACGGTGCGCGAGCCCCGTGGTTTGTCTGAGTTGAGGGGTTGCTGCTGTTGGGGCGGAGGCATGCTGTGATCCCACTCATTGCTTTGCGATCGCTTCAGGTTGCCCGTCTTGGCCGGGCCCTGGCTGAGCGCCGGGTTGCACTTGGGCGAGGCCCTGTAGTCCGTATTGCCAAACGACCCAGCGTCGGATCCGTCCCAGTGCCTTCCCTCAACATTACCAGAATCATACTCATGGTGATTGGCATCCGCTAGACAGTCGTCCTCGTTCTTGATGACAGGCGCGTGCCCTCCTGTGGTGGGTGCCTGCTTCTTGAGGACCCCTGGGGTCACCTTCTTCCTGTCGGTGGCCTCATTGTAGCCTGAACACTCATGGCCATTTTTGGTGCAGGTTGAGCAGCCGCCAGGCTCCCCGCTGCAGCGAGTTTTTCGCCGACGGCCTGTGTCGCCCAGGCAGCATCAAATAGCACAACGAGATGTCAATATTTTGCATCCTCAGGTGCATTGCAGGATGCGGTAGGGTGGGAATCATCACGAAGAGAATAATACGAGAATAGAAAGTCACTCACACGTCAGACATCTGAAGGATGGGCGTTAAACAGCACATTGTCAGCACAGATATCCCCCCGCAGAGGATACAGGTAGGTACGGCAAGACCCGCACAGCAACTTGGCAATATCCACAGGATTCTGGGCACGCCGCCTGGGAAGACTGGAAGAGCGAGACCATCTCGGTCTGTGAATGACATCAAAGAAAGTTGGACATTGAACCTACGCCGCATTGACCCTCCGCCTCTTGGACGGAGGATGGCCGTCGCTATTGACGAAGCGAATCTGCCTCGGGGCCGCAAAAGGCCCGTGGACCGAAGATTTCATGGCGGCGCGGTGCTCCTCGATAGCAAAACCATAGCGGTGGGTACACACACGGGTCCGTGGGTGGGGTTGGCCGCGTGGATCGAGGGTCCAATGCTGGTGTGGGCGGCGGGCGCTACCTATATCCGGGGACCCCGTGCTTCTTTACGGTCGTCTTTTCTGTGCTTGGAACGGTCGCAGCAAGCGGCTGGGTGCAGGCAAACGACGGGCACTTTGTGCGACGGCTGCCGCGAAGCCAGGGGAGAGGGAGGCGAGCGGAAAAGTGGGAGGAAGGAGGGTGTTCGGATGAGGAGAGAACGAGGATCGGAGAAAAGTAATGCGACACAACAGTTCGGCGGGGAGGCGGAAGCGTCATATGCGGCGCAAAGCACCAACCGCTGGGTAGCCCATTTCGATCGCTGGCTGGGGCTGGAAACACCGAGACGAGAAGGACAGAAAAGGCGGCAAGGAAAGGGGATTGACGGGACGGGGGGTTAGCTGGCTGCAGGTGGCCTGTGGTGGCGGCGGCAGGCAGAGTGGTGACTGGTGGGTGGGCGTGCTGATCTGCGAATTATCTCGATTCGTCTTGGCTCCATGAGCACACAACGAGCCCGAAAAGAAAGAAAGCAATCCGCGCAGAGCACAGCGCACACCTGGCTCTAGGCTGGAGACGCCGCCACAACGCACGCAGCACCAAAAGATTGACACGAGGACGGCAGGACGGGCGGATGCAAAGGCAGGTCGGTCAAGAATGATGCGAGAACGGAGCGGCATGGCTGGGCCATGGCAAAGTGGGGCTCCACAAGACCCTGGCCTTTGCTCCTCACTTCCGTCGGGTTGTTCGTCCCATTCACTACTGGGTAGGGGTAACTCTACTTGATGGGCCTATTCCAGAGGCTGCCCGGCACTTGGTGGTGAGACACTAGAGGAGAAAAAAAAAAGGTGCAATGCAGGAGGATGAGGAGGGGTGGAACATTCAACCGCGGAAGCAGATCTTCTGTCGGATTTCATTGCCCTCTCCAGCGAGGGAAGGAGGTGCTGAGTGAGGCATCAGCCACCCCAGCAGCAAAGCAGGCGCTAACTCCCGTCGCTTATCTGTCGCGGGACGGACCTGGGGCTACCTAGTCCGATGTGCCAAGGCTTCAGACGACAGAAGGGAAAAAGAAGAGACAAAAAAAAAAAAGATTGGAAGGGAACAGAAAGACTGTAACAGGAAAAAAAAAATAACTGGAAGAGGAAAAAGGGAGAAGCGCTGCGATGCATGATTGCCGCCGGGAATTGCTACGTCGGTGTGGTCGCAGGTACGTGCATATAGACACCTCATAAGACGCCAACGCCAGACGCCGTTACGGTAAATCGATGCCCCCCAATCGGAGCGAACCTGAGTATAAGCCCGCCCGAGCACAACGGCGTGGTATTGGAAAGGAAGGAAAAGAAGAAGGGATCATCGGTCCAGCGCATATGCAGCACCGCCCCCTCGGCAATGCAAGTCCCATTGGCTACGACCAGGGGACGCGTGCCAGGGGAGTCTCCCTCCTCCCACTGCTCCTCTCTAAGCCCGAATGGACAAAAACGCGTGGTAAAGGAGCCCAAAGGCGCGGGGTTGATCGGAGCCCGAAACAGGGTCAGACAGCCCTGCTTGCCGGGGCTGGTTCTGCTCTCACCGAGGAGCACATGGTGCGCGCATTATGGCTTGCTGCGAGGCTGGCTGTCGGGCGGGGATTTTATACCTCGTTCTTTCGTTCCCTGGCAGCTACACACAAGTTCATGGAATCATAGCTGTCCACTCTTGCTGGCAGCCTTTTTTTTTTTCGTGGCTTGCAGAGCTGAACTTTTTCTTTACTTTTTCCTGCCATTGCCATGCACGCAGTCGGGACATAAGCCCCGAGACAACAAATCCACACCGGCTTCCGTTTTGCGAGTTTTTTGGTTGGACGAAAACCATAAGTGTCGTGGCCAGGGTCAGGGTCAGGCTCCTTGGGCGGGAAGCTAGAGCTGCTCGCCCGGACGGATTTTCCTTGGCATCAACGACACCGGACTGCTTTGTGGAGGCTATGCCGTGGTCTGGACTCTTTCAGGCCCAAACAGTTGGCGTATAAGAAAATTCAATATCCAGCCCGTGATATAGGCCTCTCTTTCCGCTAGTTTTCGTACAGGTGGCCAACAAAAGTAGCCGTCATTATTCCTGCAAGCTTTCAGCGTGACGCATCACTCTCAGCCCCAATCGGCCCAGGTGAAAGACAAGGCATCATTGCCACAACCCCCTTAAGGCCACACCGAGAGATTTCCATGTTGCATTAGCCCCGTCGGCGTGTCCTCGTCGTCTACTGCCGCCTTTATTCTGCCACCCCTCCCTTTCCCCTCTACACCGTCCCAGGGCAAGTGGCAAGTACCGGTAGGCAAGAGGTAAGCAGCAAATCGAACGGATAAGCTACAGGGTAGATTTCCCGACCGGCCTGCATGATACCATCCCTGCGTTTTGCCAGCGTGTGTTCAACACGTTGCAGCAGAAACCGAAGAAATCCCTGCTTCCGCGCAGCTCATAAACGTTCAAAATTTTCCGATACGGTGCGAACGATGGCAAGCTGAGTTCGCCCGATCTGTAGGCCAATAAAACGCCCTCATGGCGGTGATGGAGTGTTCGCCGAGTAGTTAACGTTTAGCGCAATACTTCTTACCATAATATATTACCACACATTCTTACGTGGGGGAATGTCACATAGTTGTGAGTCCTAGACCTGAGGTAGTTCCGTCCCTAGCCGTTGCTGCCCAAAACACCACCTACCACCACCTTGTTCAACCTTTCTTCTCCAACTGGTTCGGCGGGCAAGGCCGGTTCAGCTTGGGGTCGCACGCAGCGGAGAGATCGATAGGATTGAAGATCTCGTTGTTACCTGAGACGCCCGACGCTGCCCGGTGACCCTCCTAAATGGACATTTTGCCGGCCGAATCGAGTTCCGAGGCGATGTTTCCCCGCCTTCTTCAGGACGCACGACCTCACATAAACCTAAATCCAAGTAAGGGCCCTCACATGCTTCTGTTTTATCTCTCCAATTCGTATTGTATTGGGCAGCCTTCGAATCTAGGGTCTCCTCTAAAGCGGGCGATGCCGATGAATTCCGTTGTTTCCTTTTGAAGAGACGAGATGAGCGTGAGATGGTTGTCCTCCAATCTGATAGATCTAGCAGACAACATCGTTTTGAAAAATCAACGCTAGGAAATTTTTTGTTGAATGCAAAAGGCTTCGAAAAAATAGTCGAAAGGAATGTCAAAAGAGGATATGCAATGTCATACAACTCATGCTGATCGCCGCCGCAAAATAGATATTACAAATCGTGCCGCGAAGGCATTCTCACTCTGACTAGCGGTCGTCTTCCCCTCATCGGCCATCTCTATCGCTGAGGTCCCGGTCCCGGAGGCGGCGGAGGCTGCTGGCCTCGGAAGTTAGAGGACACACTGGGGCCCCTGGGCCGGCCGGGGGGTGCGGCCTGGAGAGGGTGGAGTGGTGCCCCTGACTGGGATCCAGCAAATGTGCCGTGGCTTGAGCCGGGCGGCGAGTACTGTTGGCGAGGGAAGACGCTGTAGGCCTGCTGACTCGGGCCGCTTGGGGACGTCTGCTGCACCTGAGCGTAGTTGGCGGCAGCGGAACTGGCGCCTGCAGGCGCCATCACGCCGGCTGCGCCGTAGTAAGGGTTGGACCTGTTGCTGGCGACCGAGGCGGCGCGGCTGGGGGACAGACCGCCGTGACCGCGCTCGACGTCAAGCGAGGCGCCGTGGCGCGTGATGGTCGGGGCGCGATTCGGCGAGAGCAGAGGAGCACTGCCATCGTCAGCGGTAGGCAGGGTCTGACCTGCCTGTCTGCGACCACCACGCTGGCTGGCATGCTTCTGGAAGCCCTGTCCCATGTGATCCCTGCGTTCAGAGGCTTCCGGCGAGTCGGGATCCTCTCGGTTTCCGCCGAAGGCACCCGCCCCCAGCACTCCTCCGTCGCGCACATTCAGCTCCTCAGCCGCAGCCTCTTCGCTCGGTGTCGGCACCATGCGCTTGGCCTCCTTGTCCCGGTCGGCCTTGGCGCGTGCCGCAATGGCAAACTTATCATCGACGGTGACCGAGTAAGCAGGGTTGAGTGGGCCGCCAAGCGCCTCGCCACCACCGCCGGGTCCGTAGATGGGAACGCGCTTGAGAGCCAGGGCGAGGGCGCAGATGAACTTGGAACGGCGGGTGGCACGGACGGCATCGTTGTGCCAGTTGGACTTGTGCTTGATGACCACCTTAAGAGTCATCTTGTCCAGGTCGTTGACGCCGCCAATGCCGATGGAGAAGTCGGGCATGAAGTCGCGTGAGTTGTCCGGGTGGCGCACAAACCTCTCCATCTCTTGGCGAAGCAGCTCAATGTCCTCAAAGCTGGTGTCGAACGAGACGTTGACATCAATGCATTCCTTCATGGCCTTGCTGCGCGTCACATTCTCAATCCACAGGTTGTTGAGAACAATGTTTGGCACCTAAATGAAATATGTTAGAAATACCTAGGTGCCCAGGGGTGCAATTGTGGCTGCCGACAATCAACTGTGTGTCAGCTTACCTGAACAACCTCCATCTTGTCGATACGGGTAAAGATGGTGTAGAGCAGCGAGATGCGCTCAACGAGGAGCTGCTGGCCGGTGATGTCGACGCGGTCGCCGACGTCGTACGGGTGCTTCACGAAGAGGAAGATGCACGAGCCGAGAAACTCCTGCGTGGTGACAGCAAAGACGAAAGAGAGCGAGAGCAGGGCAGTGCCGGCAGTGGCCAGGCGGGTGATGAAGTCGCTCTGGAACCAGGCCAGGAAGATGAAGATGACAATCAGGAGGACGACAAACAGAAGGATCTCGTCAAAGACTCCAAGCGCCTGGCCGATGTCCTTCATGCTGTTGGCGATGGCCTTGCGCTCGACGCCGATCTCGACAACCTTTAGTCTCATCTCCTCGAGGCTGATGTCGCCGTTCCCGTCCGCGTCGATGGCCTCAAAGGCCTCGAAAGCCTCTTGCTCGTGTGCAGAACCCAGAACCTCGGATATGTCTTCCTGACTGAGGCTGTCATGGCCCTCGACCACGAACGACATCCAGATGCGCTTGGCCAGGGCCTCGGACGTGTGTCGCTTCTCGAGGGCTTCAACCACGATGGAGTGAGCCGAGTTGGGGCTGAAGACCTGCTTTCCTGTAATCTCGGAAGCCACATTACCAAACACCGACGTGATCTTGTCTCCAAGCCGGCCGACGTTGGCACCGACGTTGCCGATCAGGCGCATGGGGACGGCGGTTCCAGCACCATTCTGACCCTTGCCGCCAACGAGCAGTCGATCGATACTATCGTTGATGATGTAGTCCTCCTCTTCGAACTCTGGGCAGAACATGGGGAAGAGGGTACGGGAGGCGTCGTAAAGCAGTCCAAGCAGGTAAACGTCGCGCTTGGAGTCCTTGATGCGGTTGGCAAAGGACCGCTGGTGGTACGTGATACTGATGAGCTGCACCAGCGTCTTCTCGGCCAAGAAAACACCGGCCGAGATGAAGCTGGCGCCCAGTATCTTGCGCATGACATCGACCCAGCCGATGCGATCCCAGTTGTTCTGATTGACAATGCGGAAGGTGAAGGTGAGGTACGACGAGAGACCCCAGAAGAAGAGCGAGAGCGGAATCTCGAGCGCGCGGATGACGGTGGCGTACTTGCGAGTGCCGGAGCTGACGACACCGCACAGGAACATGAAAACTGAAGGCAGAAGGTGGGCGACGATCTTGCCGATCCAGAGAGCCATCCACGACATCAGGATCCACAGCATCAGCTCGAACAGAAACGGCCCCTGAAGAACGTCCAAGTTGTCGGGGTTGCTGGCGTCTGTTTGCCCGGGTTTCAGTACTTTGAGCTCCCCCACGGGAATTTTTCCTTGATTGCCGGTGGCCACGAGTATCACAACAGGAGCGGCGAGGATCACTGCGACGGGGACGACGTAAACCAGGTACCGAGTGACGGAGGAGAAGTTGACGATCTTGTTGTAGATGCGGCCCATGGCGTTGAGGGCGACGTCGTCAGAGCCAGCGGTGCCCCTCCGGCCCTGCTCCGCGAGGTCCTTCTTAATCTTGCGGCGGCCGGGTCCGCGGCCCTCGTTGCCCTGGAAGAGAGAGCGCTTCTCGTCGTTGGTAGAACCCATGGCTGGCTTTCGGGCGCCGGTCGATTGGTTTGTCCGTATCTGGGTCAACGGGATCTCGTTGTCGCCTTCCGAGGGTCTTCCGTGGTTGATGGGGATAAAGCCCATCTTTGTGGGATTTCGAGGTGAGGCTGGCGCGGTAGCCATTATTTGTGAAAAGACGTCGCGCGACGTCAACAGGGGATGGCAAGGTCTGAGACAGCCCCTCGCGCGGTGTTCCCCAGAGAATGCAACCGTCTGAGCCCTCTGCGCCCGCTGGGCCCAAGAATGATGCGGCTGTCTCGTCTCGGGCGCAGGATGTCTCTGGCTTGGGAGGTGTGCGCCTGTGCAGTGTTTTAGAAGCGAATGGACCGGATCTCGGATCCCTCGTTGGCCAGAGCTCAAGAGACTAAAAGATGGACAAGAAGGATAGAGAGAGAGAGATAAACGGGCGACTGAAGATGAAGAGTTGTAGAAAAGAAGAGCTGCAAAGACGCTAAGCAGTTTCGTCACGGTGGGAACTCGGGTGGGAACCCAATTCCTGGTCAACACCGAGGGTGACCCCGGAATGGCGAGATCTGGGTTTTTAAGGTCGGTGATAAGCCCGTGGATGATGCCGCACGGCCTGGAGAGGAACTGAGTCGCGCTCGAGAGCCAACATGAACCAACCTGGCGTCGCGATGCGTCAAGCGGTGGGGCCTAACAACAAACAGCGGCGTTCGAACAAAGACGAGAGCATAAAAGGGGAGAGGAGGAACTATATCCAACGCTTTTCAACTGGGGAGCCTCGATATATCGCGAGAATTCAAACGAGCGGACTGTGAAGTGAAGGAAATCTCTGCGCAAGCGCAAAGAGACGGGAAGCCAAAACAGATATAAACGAGCGATAAGGGTCAGGGAAGCGCGACATTCAACGATTCTTGTAGAAAGAGGATTGGGAAAAAAAAGACGAAGGGGAAAAAAAAAAGCTGCAATGACGAAGCCTCCCTCCTCCAATATCGCCAGCAAGGGTGGGGCCCGGGCTGGCCCATCCAGGCGGTTCCTCTCAGGGGCACAGAGGTGGGGGCAGCTCAGAGTCTGTGTGGATCCGTGGAGTGAAGCTGATTGGCGGCAGCCAGCCACCTGGCAGCGTTCCAAACGAGCTACCAGCAAGGAGAGACCCTGGTTTCAAGGGCCCTGGCAGATGTGAAGCTCGTGAGAGTTCTCGATTGGTCTTTCGTGCAGCGCGGCCGGCCGCCACCAAGTCGTGCTAAATTTACCATTGGCCTTCCCCTGCGTCGGTGGCCGGCTTTTTACCGGGCTTCTGCCCACATTTCCGTTGGCCATACCGCTGCTCAGCCAGTCCCGTCCTCGGGATCCCACACTGGCATGACTCCTGCGTATTGACTGCGCTCTGAGTGTCCAGGTTTGTCGCGCCCTTGAATGATTATCATCTCGCAACCATAAAGACCGTCATCTCCACCCGGATAACACGCGCAGCTGCCCAGCTTCGGCACGTTTTCCGCTTCTACGCTCAGCAAATCGGCCAGCGGGTCTAGGCTGAGTCGGCAAGCCTCGTGTTGTGGGATTGCAGGTCTAGAAGCAACGCTCGGTAGGACGCATTGGGGAAATACCACGTACATCATACAGACAGCATGTAGGGCTGTCCGTATCCACGAACGATATCGTTCTCAACGTACCATGGGGTAGATGGGACCTCTGCCGTTTTTGCCGATGCCTGTAATGGCCTGTCGGTCCAATGTACCCACATGCCATTTGGTAGTACATAGAGTTTTCCCGCCGGCAGACGGCCCAGCAAAGAGATTGATGGGCTGTGTCAGATTCAGTGGAGTTTGCGTACCCCCTTGTCTGCGTGAACTGTTGGCTGAGTAGTCCACAGGAACAAAAAAAACATCCAACTGAACAGGCAGGGTCAGCCCCCTTTTTTCTCACGAAGGGCGCGGCATGCTTCCGGTGGTAGCGGCCTCCAAAGACCCCAACGACGAAAAGGGCCTGCCCAATTTCGATGCCATCGATTCACAGAGGATTAGCGTCCAGATTGGTGTATCAGATCATGTGAGCAGATTCCAGTCTATCCGAGTTTGCGATGCAGGCATCTACGAGAAGCTTGGAGGCCTGAAAAAAAAAAAAAAAAAAAGAAGAAAAAGAGGCGTCGTGAGCATGTGCCTCCCATGCCTCCCTTGCCACTGCCGAAGGAGCGCATGCGTCGGTGACAGGGTTGCGTAGCACAACGCAGACGACAGGAACCGACACGGTCAACCAAGCCATACCTTTTTCAGTCCTGTGTCGCGAAGATCGCGAGGATCCAAGCCGATACGACCCAGGGACATGCAGGAGAGGGAGCACCAACTGCAGCCACCAACGTCAGGCTCCAGCCGTGCGGCATCCATGCGGTGCCGCATTGCCAGCGTCCGACCAACGGCCGTGCCAGTCCCGAGAGCTGTCTGAAACCAACTTAACTCGTTTCTTTTTTTTTTTTTTTTTGTGCTGCCGCTTTATTATTCAAAGGGAATCCTGTTTGCTATCCTTTGCCATGGATGTCACACCGATCCGAATCCTTGCCGCGAAGCTTTTGCAAAGTTAATGTTGTACTGGCAGAACACCGCGGTCTAGAATCACGCCACCGACCGCTCAATAAAACAATGCCTGCTCTGTATACATAACATCCCGAGTCTTTCTGAGTGCAAGGCGACGGAATGACTGTGACACAAATGCGAGTCCGAGGGGCATAGGTAGTGTGTAGGTATGAGGCTCGATGCAGTCATTGGGTGGTCGAACTTAGGTTCTGGGGTGGCTCGTGCGCGGCTTCAACAACTGAATCAGATCGCCTCAATCAAATTAGTAGTGCTTTCAGCGAACAGGCAGACAACAGCGCCAAACGATTGCGAGAAGGACATCAATATCAAGACAAAGAAATAGCCACTGGGCCAAATAGGAAAAAGATGACTATTGGCTGCACAGGCCTGCAAGCCCGCCGCCCAAGATGCGTCGCACGTACAACATCGCCATGGTCAGCGACTTCTTCTTCCCACAGCCCGGTGGCGTCGAGAGCCACATCTACCAGCTCTCGACCAAGCTGATGGACCGCGGTCACAAGGTCATCATCATCACCCACAACTACGAGGGCCGCACCGGCATCCGCTACCTGACCAACGGCCTCAAGGTCTACCACGTGCCCTTCCTCGTCATCTACCGCTCCGCCACCTTCCCCACCGTCTTCTCCTTCTTCCCCATATTCCGCAACATCGTGCTCCGCGAGCGCATCGACATCGTCCATGGCCATGCCAGTCTCAGTAGTCTGTGCCACGAGGCCATCCTGCACGCTCGCACCATGGGCCTGCGCACCGTCTTCACCGACCACTCCCTGTTTGGTTTCGCCGATCCCGCCAGCATTCTCACCAACAAGCTTCTCAAGTTCACATTGAGCGATGTAGACCATGTTATATGTGTCAGCCACACCTGGTGAGCCAGCCAATCCCTGTGCTGCCTTGCGTATTCTGTGTTGCTATAGACCGCCGATCCCATGTGGAACTGGGCTGACTGGCTGACTGAGCCCCGATCCAAACGTTGCAGCAAGGAGAACACTGTGCTACGAGCCTCTCTGGACCCTTTGATGGTCTCGGTAATACCTAACGCGGTGGTTGCGGAGAACTTCAGGCCGCTGAACCAGGGATCCGATGCAGCAGCACCGCTCAAGCCCGTGCCCGGATCGCCCACAAAAGCCACGGCGTCGTCGGGAACGGCAGCAGCAGCCACTGCTGGCAGCGGGCGGCAGACAGAGCCGAGCCCG